>CM053789.1:426749241-427336741 GCA_028749045.1 Cupressus sempervirens | reverse complement strand
TATTCATACCTTGCTCAAATTCTCTCATCTTAGCACAGGCTAGGATTACATTAGTAAAAGTAAACAGATCAATTCAGATCTATATGTTAGTCACATTTGGTAAAATAATGTGATTGGTTCATGAGGATAAACATGTTATCTATTATGATAAACATATTGTATGAGACCATTTTTTGATCCACCATTTCATCAAATGTGTAATGAGCATTATCCAAACTAACACTCCTAATGCAAACTTTAGGAAGCTTATTACAAAAAAATAGTATAGTAGAAAAGAAAACAAATGAGAATTGATGTATGAGTGTAGTTTCTTCCCTATGAGAATACATTCTCTAGATGAAAAGTATGCCATATTTGAAGATATGTAATTAACCTTCAAGGAAGTTGACTCTGATAACAATTTTTTTAATTTTCTCCCTCAACACAAGGAATAGTTTTTGTCTAGGGTTTTTATACTCTTTCAAAACATTCAAAGGTTTCTTGAGGACTTAAACAAATTTCAAAACCAAAGAATGTTAATTGAAATATTTAGTGCAAATCGAGAACCTTCAAAAAGGGTAAGAACATCCATCAAAACATAAGTGGGTAAAAGTACAAAGTTGTGTCACCTTTTATGTTGACTTAGTCGAACACTAAATCTTTGTATTTCTATCTAAAAATCAATTTTGTTCAAACATATGATCTTGATAAAATTATTTTAGCTACGTTATATATGGTCTCACACTTTTCCAATTGGAAATGTCTATTAAATGCATTTTTTATACAATTCTGTATCCAATTACTAAAAAAATAAAATTAGTTCAGAAAACTTACATTTCAATAACTCTTACTATTTTTCATGATATTTTTATAAAACAATATAAGAACAATTTTATTCATCTCAAAGTCAAGAATATTCTCATATAGAGTTCATAGTATTGGAACTAGATATAATATATTGTGATTAAAAAAATCTGCAGGTACGTATTTTAACACTTAAGATCATGTTAATTTTGAGAAAGAGAAAAATAGTAAAAAATATGAAAAAAATTTAAAAATTATATGACATTATAGAGGAGAGAGTCCTCTTCAAGAACATACAATTTTTCTTTTGCTTAGAATGGATTTATTTTGAAAAATGTGGTGGATGATGAAAAATATTGATTTCAGATTAGTTGAAATTTGAGTCGTTATAAAAGACAAAACATATGTCTAAAGACAGTTTTTATTTTTAATTGTTCTAGCATCATACATTATTTATAACATAATCTGATATCAAAGGTAAATTAGTTTATTTCCGTGTAGTTTTTTGGTGGGACCCTTAATTTTCAATATATTTTAGCAACTAAAATGTTAGCTTTAACATATACGAAAATATGTCAATTCTTATTCCAAATAATTATTAAAAATTATAATCTTAAACTGCACCCATTTCTACACATTTCATTGGTTTACTTAATTTACAAATTCTAAATAATAATAGCAATTTTATGTCATTGAAGGTGAACATTTATACTTTTGTTAGCCTTTTCCTTTGTAAAAGGGTGACATAGGTTTGTGCTTTTACCAAAATAAAATAATTTTTTAATAAAAATTATATATAATTTTGAAGGTATAGAAAATATGGAAGTAATGAGATTACCAGGGCTCTATTTAGAGGAGATTGGGAACCCAATATCAACAATTCTCCCTTTATACAAAGGGGGATGAACCAATAAAGAGTGGAGAGAATCGTATAGAATCATTGCTTTAACACCATGCTCAAGAAGGCCAAAATGATACCTAGGTTTAATTTGTATAGAAATGAAGGCATTTAAAGAAAAATCATTTCCTTCCTTTTGGAGATTATTTTTAAGTGGGGAAACATCTTTTACATAGTTGTTATTCTTTTTCCTTTAATTTGAAAATTAAAAAGATTTAAAAAATAAAATAAAAATAAGATAATTAAAATAACAATTTAATAGTTGAGGTAATTTATTAATTTCATCTTTAAAATAATAAATTTTTTCACAAAAATTAAAAGTGTGTTGGAAAAACAATAGGGAAGTAAACTCTAAGAGTGTGTGTGTGTGGTGGGGGTGGGGTGTGGATGTTGAATCAACACTTAAAAATTCCAACATCGAAAACTATTCAATACACATCCATCTCACAATCAATGCATATAAACTAAAATACCATAAGATATTTGGTTACCCAGAAAAACTTCAAGGAAAAGCTAAAAATTGGGTAGGGATGCCACCAAAAAATCTTCACTACTACAATAATAAAATGTATCCAATAGAGGATACAATGTTTGATCATGAGACATGATCTACCCTATGAAAGTTCTTCCTTGTTAAAGGCTTAAAAGATAGTTAGATCTTACCTTGTTAAAAGATTTAAAAACCCAACTAAAAGTGTACATTGTAAAAGGACTTTAACTTAGAATAAAGTAAGCACCTTGTTAAAGTATTTACAATAGCCTCTCAAGACTACTCTTTTAAGAGATTTAACTAGTTCACCTGTTAAAATGTCTTAGCAATGATCCTTTGCTTATAACTCCATTTCTTAATGTTAGACCACCTCTAAGCTGATGTATACTTGATCCTTTTTTATCAAATGTATCGCTATTGTTATCTCATTCCTTTCCTTTGTTTTTCTTTAATTGATTCTACAATGCAACTCAATTCATAACACCTTAACCACCATGAATTCTTTATTTGCACTTGCAAACTCTTTTCAATTCTCTTTAAGAATTGTCAGAATGTTTAGCATTTGTCTTCCTTAACAAGACCTAGGTGACTTAGCATTAGCTATGAATCAATGGTTATGATTCACTCGTTTTACCGCTTGAACCTTCCCTTTTCTGACTGGATGTATGTAATGCATATGGATTCACATTTAATATTTGTACTTATCAATAAGTGGTCAAAAGTACAAACTTGTGTCACCTTTTAGGTTCACTTATCAGAATGACTGAATCTTTGTATTTCTATCTAAAATCTGATTTTATCAAACATCAGATCTTGATAAACTTATTTTAGCTACATTATATATGGTCTCACACTTTTACCAATTGGAAATGTCTATTAAATGCATGTTTTATACACTTTTGTATCCAATTCCTAAAGAAATAAAATTATTTTAGAAAATTGACATTGCAATAACTCTTACTATGTTTATGATATTTTTATAATACATTATAAGCACCATTTTATTCATCTCAAAGTCCAAAATATTCTCATATAGATTTCATAGTATTTAAATTAGATATAGTATAATGTAATTAAAAAAATTATACAAGTACATATTTTAACACTCAAGAACACGTCAATTTTGAGAAAGAGAAAAATGGTAAACCATATAAAAAAATTAAAAATTATATGACATTCTAGAGGAGAAAGTCCTCTTCAATAATATACAATTTTTCTTTTGGTTAGAATAGATTTATTTTGAAAAATGTGGTGGGTGATGAAAACTATTGATTTTAGATTAGTTGAAATTTGAGTGGTTCTAAAAGTGAAAATATAGGTCTAAAGCCAATTATTATTTTTTTAATTGTACTAGCATCATAGATTATTTATAACATAATCTAATATCAAAGATAAATATGTTTATTTCCATATAGTTTTGTGGTGGGAACTAAATCCTTAATTTTCTACATTTTTCAGCAACTAAAATGTTGGCTTTAACATATCGGAAAATATATCAATTATTATTCCAAATAATTATTAAAAATTATAATCGTAAATTCCATCCATTTCTACACATTTCATTAGTTTACTTCATTTACAATTTCTAAATAATAATACCAGTTTTATGTCATTGAAGGTGAACATTTATACTTTTGTTAGCCTTTTCCTTTGTAAATGGGTGATACAAGTTTGTGCTTTTACCAATGTAAAATAATTTTTTAATAAAAATTATATATAATGTTTAAGGCATAGAAAATATGGCAGTATTGAGATTGCCAATACTCTATTTAGAGGAGATTGGGAACCCTATATCAATGATTCTCCCTTTATATGAAGGGGATGAACTAGTAAATAGTGATCTCAACTCTTATGCTACTATGTAAAAAATATATGAGAGAATCTTGTAGAATTGTTGCTTTAACACCATGCCTAGGAAGGCCAAAATGATTCTTGGGTTTAATTTGTAAAGAAGTGAAGGCATTCAAAGAAAAATCATTTCCTTTCTTTTCGAGATTATTTTAAAGTGGGAAAATGTCTTTTACATTTTTTTTATTTTGTTTCCTTTAATTTGACAATTAAAATGATTTTAAAATAGAAATTTAAGATAATTAAAATAATAATTTAATATTTGAGGTAATATATTAATTTCATCTTTAAAATGGTATTTGTTTTAACAAAAATGAGAAGTGTGTTGGAAATACAGTAGCTAATTAACAATCAACACTAAAAACTTCCAACCTCTAAAACTATTCACTACACATCTATCTTACAATCAATGCATATAAACTAAAATAGAAAATTAAGCATATACATCCATAGCATGAAAGTTTAATATTTAACACATGTATGACATAAGATATTAGGTTACCCAAAAACACATCAAGGAGAAACTAAAACTAGGGTAGAGATGCCACCCATTAATCTTCAGTACTACAGTAATAAAATGTATCCAATGAAGGTTACAATGTTTGATCTTGAAACATGATTTATCCTATGAAAGTTCTTCCATGTTAAACACTTACAAGATTGCTAGATCTTACCCTATTAAAGAATTTAAAAACCCTACTAAAAGTTTACCTGGTAAAAGGACTTTAACTTACAATAAATCAAGAACCTTCTTAAAGGATTTATAATAGCCTATCAAGACTACTCTTTTAAGAGATTTAACTTATTCATCTATTAAAATGTCTCCTCAATGATCCTTTGGTTATAACTCCATTTCTTAATGTTAGATCACCTCTAACCTGATGTATAGTTGATCCTTTTTTATCATGTGTATCTCTATTTGTCCTCTCATTCATTTCCTTTGTTCTCCTTTAACTGGTTCTGCAATGTAACTCAATTCATAACAACTTAATCACCGTGAATTCTCTATTTGTACATGCAAAATCTCTTTAATTTCCCTTAAGAATTATTAGAATATTTAGGGTTTTTGTTTCTTAAGAAGACCTAGGTGACTTATTTTTAGGTATGAAGCAATGGTTGTGACTCACCTGTATTGCCACTTAAACCTTCCCTTTTCTGATTGGATGTATGTAATGCATATGATTTCACATTTAATAATTGTCGTTATCAATAAATATTGCAAAAAAAATCATTAAATCATCCTATAAATGGTTTACATAGATTTTTGTGCCATTATAAACATCTATTTCAAAACTATGTAACTCGGAGCTTGAAGTCTCTGACACTTGACATCAAATGAAACATTACTACTATAACTTAGCCTTTGAATGGCTCAACATCCACTGATTACTCAACATTTGAAAAGGTTGGCACATACCATCAGCTTGGTACTTGAGTGACTTGGAGCTTACTAGTTACATAGCTCACACTCAATATTGATTGCTTGACATATACTATCTGACAACTTATGCTTGGCATGTATTAATTGTTTCACATGGATTATGTAAATGACTTAAATATATTATCACTCATATATATCAAAACCAATCCATGGTTAACAATCTCTCTCTTTGATATGAGTGGAAAAATACTTGATCATGTATAAATAGCCTTTAGCCTTTCAAGAATAACTTGGATAATATCCATATACATACAAAATTTCAAAACTTCAAAATTTTGCAAATGTTTATGACTCATCAATCATGCCTCAAAAATTCAATGACTCTCCCTAAGTTTATTGTACAGTTATGTATCTGAATCAAAGTTATTCCTTCTGCTGAGTAGATTTATTTTTACTCTATTTCTATCATCTCCCATACCTTATGTCTCCCCCATACCTTAATTTTCCCTCATTTTGATACTGATATCATAGGGCTATACACTTAGAGTTTGTTTGTCCAGAAATGGTTTGTGGACATCAAGCATGATTTTCAATGCTGCATCCTAGTTATCACAAGCTACCTTCAATGATTTGATCTAGGTGGTCAACTTGATAGCAAGGTGAATTAAGAATTCATGATTAGAAAGATGAAGATCTTTCTTCATGGGTGTTTCAACAAAGTCGAGTTCCTTATGTAATATATCTATCCATGGAGTCAAAATTGATTGGATGCTTATCAATTTAGACTTGATGTTTGTTTCATCTATTTGCAATAATACTAAATAACTTTGGGAGTTGAGGAGGTTCTTTAAATGTTTCACTCTGAATTAGAGACTTTGGCAAAGTAATACTAGATGATTGTATATGACTCTCCAAACTCAAAATATGACTCCTTATTTCTTGTTTGAAGAGTGCAGGATTACATAATTTGGTGTACAAAGAGAATATGTTCTCTAGTACCTTCTTCACACTATCAATTTTGGTTCCTGACTCAACCTATGATAGTGCAATAGGACTTGATATATTTTTATCAACCTTATGTGGGAACTTTGTCTCAGACCATTCAATTAATTTTACATTTGAATCTAGGTCTTTATCATTTACCTTCCCCACTAAGTTGGTTAATAGTTCTAAGATTGTCTTTGTGGCTTCTACTTCTAGCTAACTAAATGCATTAATAAAAATTTCATTGATATCTATCAAGGCTTTCTTCTACCTATGCTCTTATCTGAGTAGTTCTTGATTCTTCTTCTTTGCAAGAGCTTTCTAGAGGTACCCATCTACTCAATAGTGATAGTTTCATAATCAAACTTGGGTAACTCAATCACTTCTTCCAAGTTCACATTAACAAATGATGTGACTTCTAGCTTAGATGTACTTCGATTCATCCATAATGATTGTAGGGGAATAGCTTCTATACTCAGCCTATGTAGAGCTTAACTAGGAGGTGTAGCAATTTCTATTAAACTTAGCAATATTTATACTCCTAATTGCTGCTTAGGTTTAGGAGTCATGCCTAGCTCTTTACTCTTATCCATTTCCTTCTCTACATTCATAGATGCACCTTGTTCTTGTGTTGTAGGTGTAGGAGTATCTACTTGACCTTTTTAAACTTGTGTTCTTCCTGTCTTTTATGTTTCATCTTTTTGTTATCCAATTATCTCACCATTTTCATGTTCGTGCTTCTTTATAGTAACTATGACTAGAGTACTTTGCAATAATGTATTGATGGTACAAGTAGTCAGCTCCTTCCTTGGATATACCACAAGGGGTAATGTAGGTTGTATCATGGAAAATTGAGGAGGGGCTATAGGTGTAACTTGTTTCTATATTTTCTCCCTTGCATATACCTTGTCTACCTTCTAAATTGCATATACAAAGTTTGGCCTAGGTATTGGATTCAACCAATATCTTCTTTATGCCATCCTTTGTGAGGGGATTGATGTTCTTAGTAACAATATCAAAAATATCCTTAATCTTTATGTTATCATTTTCTATATTCTCTTCATGTCGAGGACTAGCACTCGATGCTAGTGTGCCTTGTACACTCTATTCTCTTTGCTTCTCTTCCTCAACTGGTGCCTATGTTTCTTCATTTATTTCAATGCCTCTCTCTTGTGTAGCTATCTTACTATCAACTATGATTACCTTAGTTACCTATTGTTTTTATTCTTTATCCTCACCTACCTTAATAGGTGTTTACATTATTTACTTTGGTATTTTCATTTACATATAGTGATTTTCAAATCAAAGTGGTCTTTTGCATAACATCCTCAACCTTGTTCTACAATATTCTATATTTTGGTGCAAATTTTCCAGTATTCTTTTTCAATGCCTTGGCCATTATTTCTATATCCATTTCTGGCATCACTTTGGCAAGTGTAGTCTCTTTGATTTGTCTTTCTATGTTTGGACTATTTCCACTCTTTCTCAACTCTATGAGATAATTCTTTTGGTAGAGAGCTAGAAATTTCAATTAGAGTTTGTTTAAATGTTTCCATCATGGAATAAATTTACTCCTCTACTTGGTTCATCACAACTTTCCCAAGTGTATCAAATTGAATATGTGAGAGACTAGATAAATCAACATTGTTCCTTATATTCTTACATATATTGTTTAAATCTAAAGAAGAATGGTGACTCACCACTTAAAATTGGTTTTTCTCATCAGATTTAGTCTTCTCTTCATCAGTTTCAACTAGAGCTATGTATTTTCTCCATGATCTTTTCTAAGGCTCTTCTTCATTACTAACTGGTCTAGCCCTCTTATCTTTTGGCTTGATAGCTTCTTGAGCCTTCTTTGGATTAGCCCTTGTGCTTTCTCTTGTAAATAGAACTATAGGCTTAGGTTTTACAACCTTCCGTGGTTTGCTAATAGAAGGTGTCTTAGCTTTCCTCTTTTTTTATCTAGGTGCTTCATTGGCTTCTTCTCCCATGGCATCTTCTTCAATTTCCTCTTCTTCTATTTATTCTTCTCATTGACCTTTAGTCAAGGCCACTAGTCCTTAAGTTAGCATATCCTCTTCTTCTTCATCATCATCTGCTCCTTCACCAAATTTTTCTTTTAACTTCTTCACAATTTTTTTCTTCTTCCTCATGACTAAGGCAACAAGTTCCAATCCATAATTATATTTTATTTGAGAACCTCATAGTTAACAAAGGCAATAGCCTTAGCATGTACATCTTCTTCAAGTAATGATGTTATTGTTGTAAAGGCTTCAACAACATTGATTTCATAGCCGAATGGCCTTAGCCACCTTACCTTTGGAATAGAAGCTTGAACATATATATAATCAATGTTAACTAGAAAGTAAACATCATTAAAATGTTTCTTAACTAGTGAAACTGGTATCCTCAATCTCTTCTTCATTTATTTTTTGAAGTCCTCAAAACATCTAGTCATAATTGACTCAAAATTGTTCCCAAGTTGCTCAATAAACTCTCCTATGTGTACAAAAATAGAACTATTTGTTTTCAAGGACAAATTATCAAATGTGGGTAATGTATTCTGTACATAAAGGAACATACATACAAGAATTGAGCCAAATTTATATTGTGCACTTTTGGTCTTCCTTATAGCTCCCAAATTTTTTGACAATTTTTTCATCTACAACTCGGAAAGGTCAAAGGTATGATCCTTCATGACTATCTTATAGGCCATGTGAATGAAAATAAATGGTACACTATTGAGCCTTCTTGATTGGTAGAATTTTTATTCTATTATTCTCACTGCAAATGCAATTAGACAATCTGAGATAGTATCAATTGCCATCCCTTATTTGCTCCACAGTACCACTATATTCTTCTCAATGACCTCTTCAGATTAACTTCTCACTATTTTAGGTTAGTTAAATGTTGGATACTCTATTACTCTAGGTACAATTTTCTTGGTGATCTTCACCAATTCATTATCAAACCATATATAATTATAAAGGATTCTACTCAAAACTATCTTAATCTATTCAATCTGGAAAACATTTGTAGAATATAGGGAATGGGCTAACCCTTTCCTCTCTTCAATTTTTAATTCACCCTTCAATGCACCATTTTCACATAATTTTCCATAGGTTTCCCTAATCTCCATGTCTCCTATGATACCCACCTTGCATGTATAACATCTTAAATGTGGAATCATCAAAACTTGAGGTGGTATCATCAATAATGCACCAAAGAGATCTTGCTTGTAAGCAATATTAGGTGTGGCTATAAATTTTGGTTGTCTGATCTCCTTACTTATTAATTACACATTCAAATCTTGTTTACCCTCTTTAACCTTAATAACTAAAGAAATAGACACCATAATGTAAACTATGATTTACAAAAATTCAAACTATGTAGCTTGGTATACAATAAAAACCTTTTTGAAATATTTGTGATGGTGTTGAGTGACTCTTGAATTTGACTTGCAAATGATTGTATGATCTCTTTCAATTTTCCTCTGACTCTTCAAGATCTTCTTCAAATTATAATGATGTCAAATGAGTAGAAATAAATCATATAGACCTCAAAAGCTCGCAAATAATGTTTAGTGCTTATGCAACCATAGGCTTGACTTCAATAAGGATTTTGAATCACTTAGCTTCCACAAAGTTTCCTTTCTAGTTGACAACCACTACAAGCTCAACCAATAGAAAGAACTTTAATAGCTCAACATCAACCAACATTTCACTCAAAAACCTTAGTGAAACTTTTTATGGTCAATAGTAACATAAAAACTAACAAAACTTAAAGATTTATTCTTGATTATTAACAACACTTTCCATCTTTATTCATGCATATGTAATCTTTTCAGAACTAAATCCTTGGAACCAATGTATACTATATCCTTTTAAATACCAATCCCACATGATGAGAACATTTTATGTCCCAAATTATGTCCCAAATTATACCATAAGCTACCTAAGGTAGATTAAAATGTACTATTTTTCCTTTGATAAATATGAAGAATGAAATAATACATATGAGCATTGATTAATCCAATGTAGAAAGATAGAGTCTTTTCACTCACCTTGTAGACCAATGAAAGGGCCCACTCTTGGAATGTTTGGTGAGGTTTTTAATATTGTAAATTATTTTATATTACACATTAGTGATTTTTGTAGCTTAAGTTTGGTGTGTTTGATTTACCATAGAATAAGATTTCATTTTAAAGTAATAGTTAGTTCATATCTATACATTTACAATTTGATTAATACCATCACTTGATAAGATAGTTTATCACACTATCATTATTATAAAAATTATTGATAACAACTAGCATATTTTAAATTTTATATCATATTTTCTTAAGAGACAAATCAATATATCTATATCAAAATTATATTTGTAAATTATTATATTAGATTAGTTAAATGGATGGTGTTGGAAGTGTTTCTTCTAGATTAGGTTGATTTGTGAATTATCACATTTTTTATTATCATTGTCTCTATTTCTCATATTCCTTTTGGTAGGAATTGATAGTTCTTGTCACTGGGATTTATTTGATTTTTCATAGATTCAATTTCGCATGTTATAGATGCATTCATAATCCCTAATATCATAACTATCATTCCTTGATGGAATATTTCTTAGATGCCTTTCAAAAGCTTATGCTCTCTCATCAACACATATAGACTAGCCAAACTTGACCATAAATCATTAATTGTTTATGATTATTTGCCTGAGTGTTTGCCTATTACCACATACCTCTTGATTACCTAATTGGAGGAGGTGTGATCACTTGACCCATTGGGTGAAGTGCTTCCATCTACACTTGATGTGTTGTAGTCTTCCTTTCTTCCATGTCTTGTTCATTCAATCTTTGACATTCTCAACATCTACCTTTCCTTTGCCTTTGTTGAGCTCAGTGTTCATTGCCTTTAACCTTGTTGGACAATTCCTACTTATGTGACCAGTCTTCAAACAACTAAAACATGTGGTTTGACTCAACCATCTTTTGTAATCACCTCTGAAATGTGTTCTTATGCAATTTTCAGCAACATGTCCAAACTCTTGATAATAGTGAAAAATATAACTTGTATTATAATCTGAATTATAAGAGTTTCTATTGTGCTTTACCTTTGTCTGCTTATTTTATGACCATTTAGGCTTGGATCTACACTCATATGCTCTATGTCTATACTTTTGACAATTATAGTAGTATCCTTCAAATCTTTGTGTGCTTATGGTCTTGTTTCTAGATTCATGTGCCTAATGTCCTTGTTTATTGGATTTGTGGCAATGAACTATGAAATTTTTCTTAGGATTCATATTTGTGGTCTTGCACCTACAAATATTAGTAGTATGACCTAGCTTGCTACAATTATTACAAGTAGGTTTAGATTTCTTACCTTTGTTACTTCTTTATTCAACATTTTTGGATGATTCTCCTTCATCACTAGTAGTGTAACCAAATCCAAAAGTGTCACTAATGGATCTAAGGGATCTTATCAGTTGTTCAAATTATTTGATGGCTTCACTAGGTTTGTTGAAGCTATCAACAAACTACTTTTCTCTTTTCAAATCATTTTATAGTTGTTCATTCTACAACTTTAGTGTTGTGATCTCAATATCCTTTGCATTTAGTTCATGAATTGCAATCATCATTTGACCCAAAGTTTCCAATTGCATGTTAGCAATTCTAGTTACTTCTGATGTTTTCTCCTCTAGTTTATTACTCAAAATCCATTTTTCATCTTCATCTTTCTTTTTCTACTTGATCACCTCATGTAGCAATACTAATTGGACTTATTATTCTCTTTTCATATTTATGACCTCTTTAGTTAGGGTTCCATTCTTTTCTATTAGATCTAACATTACTACATTAAATTCATTTGTGTTTCCATCAACAAAAAATTTAGTTGTGTTAATCTCTTGGTATTGTGCGTCATTATCTTCAATAGAAATTTCCTTCCTTCTCTTCAATGATATCTTCAAAAATACTTCTTTCTTTATTCAACTGATGTAAGACAACTGTTGTCACTTAGGTTTGCACCCTTGTCCAAGGCCTATGCACGAGGACAACCTAGTGAAACATGGTAACAACCTCCAAGCTATGGGACTTGAACTGTGATATTGAGTCTCTGGAGAAGGTCAGCTTCCTCTTACTATTAGGGCACACCTATCTATTCTCAGAAGAAAAAGGGAGAAAGAGAGCACTAAAGAAAATCTACCTAGTCTAATCTAAGGCGGTGATGCACCAAAATAGAGTGTTCAGACTCATTCCTGCCCATATATGCACTGCAAAACTAGGGTAACATCCAAAATTCATACACGTCCAGACTTATATCGATCAATAATCACATACAGATTAGGAAACCAACTGAATGACACCAGGAAAACAAGATTCCACTTGTATATTATTCAATAGGCTGAAGATAGATACAATATGTGGACCACCAATCTCAATAATGCATCAATGAGAGGCAAAATGAAGCACGCACACATTGACCACTAAAAATAATGACACAGGATGCTATGTAGCTTAGAGACACAGGGATTCTACACTACAAGTCCACAAGCAATAGTAGAGAAAATCAGGAAGAGTCCCCCCGAGAACAAAATCACAAAATTGCCTTTATAGATCAAGCATAACTTGAAGATTTCTGCGTTACATTTACTTCCTACCTACTGGCATTAACTTCCCATCTTGAGAATTCAATTGAAGATCTGATTGAATCCTCGCTTAAATACCAAGAAATCTCATATCTTTCTGAGAAAGAGCCTGGAGAAGATAGAAACAGCATCACAACATTCCCTGACATGGTAGATGGATCAACTGGATAGATGGAGTGTCCCTCTGCACCTGATATTCACTCTGAGCTGGTGGCAATTGATTATGAAATCAGATCCATGGAAAAAATAAAAAAATGATTTTTATCCTTTCTGGTTCACAAAATAGCAGGGTCAAAAGGTCAACCAGGTCCACATGCTGACTGGGCCACATGGGGCAATCACTTTCTTCCCCTTTGCCACCCTAGCAGTCCTCTTCACACGCTGACCACACCTTTATGTTTGACTGGGCACTATGTCGCTATGGGTGCCATGCCCTGAAGTTCCTAATAGCGACATAGCACCCAACAGTTATCTCTATCCGTGGTGGTACCAAACTATGACTGCGATGCCCCAACCAGATTATATCATTGACTTGGCAACTTAACTGTCAATCGTGACTGTGATGTTAACTGCGCATCCCCCCTGGGCCCCAAGGACACCTGGCAAAAAGGCTCCAACTTGCTATGGCAAACCTCACGCAATTTCCCCATAGCGCGATGGCGCTTGCCCTTGATCTCTGCAGATCTGACGGCTCTAAATTCAACCCCTGACTACGCTAGCCACGTTGAAGAACTAGTACTACCTCACGTCTATGTTCTGATCTGGCATATGTGATAGTCCTTCATTGGCCTAATGTAGCACCATTCTGGTGAATTCCCCAACACTTTGCCCCACTGACCTGGCACATGGTACTAAGGCACTATGTCGCTATGGGAAAATCGAGGCAACCTTCCCATAGTGAGATAGCGCCCAACTGCCATCTCACCCTTTGATGCAAACATGGCGTATTCTAAAATTCCACCGTGGTAGATGAGGTACCACCCTGACCAATCATGAGGCCATGACGTTAGATAGCTCATCCCACCTATCTCGTCCTACAGTCCCACCAAGCCTAAGAGTCCATCATAGTCTATTTTCCATTTGGGCGCTATGTCGCCAACAAAAAACTTGTGAGTTTTTCGATGGCACCATGGCCCCCCACCAGCATTTCTAAACTTTCTGGTTGCCTGACCTCTTCCCGCTGCAAAACTGGCCCGTCATAAACTTGTTTGCTGTCACACCTCCTGGTTGGGAGTTATGTTGCCAACATAACCCTCGCACATCTCCTCTATAGCACGATGGAGCCCACCGTCGATCGGCCTCGATCTAACGATCATGGCGACTTGTCATTCTGCAACTCCCTTCCCTTGTAAGCCACTAGCCCTGTGGCACATGTGGCAGTTCCCTATTGGTCCGATGATCGCTTAATCCTTACTGCGCCAGCTACATGAAACCTGGTTGCACCAAGGCACATGGCGCCTGGGCGCTATGTCACCAACGTTAACTATCGAGTAGTTCTCGATGGCGAGATAGCGCCAACCGTAGATCCCTACGGATCCAACGATCATGAAGACTCGCCATTCCTCCCGAAACTACTGGGCCTACTGAACATGTGTCGGCATTTGGTTCGTTCTCTTAACGCTGATGGGTAAGACCTAATTCCAGTCGACATGTGGCGGATGGTCGCTATGTCGCCATGTTAAAACTCGTGCATCTCTGCCATAGTGAGATGATGCCATCCGCTGATCTGAATCAATCTGACGGTGTGCAAGGAAGATCATTCCCCTCAGTGTATCGATGAATAAGAACTGGCCACGTATCAATAGTCTGACTAGTCCTTGCTGACATCCCTGGACCCACAAGGACGTGTGTTCTTCAGGCATAATTTTGTTAACATAAGACTCATCCAGCTCTTCTATAGCGCGATGGCACCTGCTATCGATCAGCCCTGATCTGATGGTGGAGATCTTACCTTTCCATGTACTGGTGATGCTGACTGAACTCTGACTTGGGGGACATGGCCGCTCTTTATTGGCCCAATGAAACACCTCCCTGGTCTGACAAAGCACCAACTCAGAGGGTCTGTATTGCCTTGACCCCACTGATGAATACGTGGCTACATCTGATTCACCACCGTGGCACTGGGCTCCTGACTGCTTATGCGAAGTACACTCTGGGACCCAATGTACCTGGTCACTTCTCGCGATAGTGGATTTTCCATTTGGGTGCTATGTCGCCATCGAAAAATGCATTTTTTTCTGTTGGCGCCATAGCGCCTCACCATGTTTTGAAACTTTTTGCCCATGGAATTGTGTCACCCACCGACGTGAGCATTTTTGCCGGGCGCTATGTCGCTATGGAGATTTTTTGGCCAGTATGCGATAGCAACATAGTGCCTGCGGTGCCAAAAAACTTTCCCAAGCCGCCCTCCATTGTAGGCCGCTCGCCAGACCCACCAGACATGCATCAATTGGGTGCGATGTTGTTGATGCTATTTCCCATGCATCTCTAATGACAAGATCGCACCGACTATTGATCTTGCTGAAATCTGATGGAGAAGATCCTATGGGCTACGAAATACATCATAAGGTCCGATCTTGGCATAAAAAATAATATTTTCGTGGCTAGCCGTTGGATGAGCTGAGCATTTAAAATTTAAACCTTTGGCGGGTGAGCGAAAGGTAACAATTCTGGCGACTCACAGGGGGCATGAGCCTGCTCAATGCATGACCAGTGCCTGAGAATGATCCATTGGGCCATGGAGTCAGACAAGACGGCCTGGAAGGTATGGAACCAAGAGCTGCAAGAAACCCTAACCCTAAATGAGGAAATCAAAACATTAAAAAAAAAACCCTTGAACTCTGGCTCTGCGACCTGGAAACAGAAAATAGGACCTCCTCAACAACCTAAGACTTGTCAAAATTTTGAGAACTAGCGACTCACGAAGTGAGCCATGTGCACATGCACTTATTGAAAAAAAGGAACAACAGGAAGCAACTAAACTAATTATGTACATGGATTCACAATCCTTCAGAAATAGGGCTTCAAAAGGATCCCATTGACTAGAATGGGCAGAACTTCACCATTTGGCCTACTTAGCTGGAACGCATTGGCCTGTCTACAACTGGAGATCAGATAAGGGCCACTCCATAGTGGATCAAATTCAGAGTGCCTTCCTGGTTTTGCTCTATCTGAGTCCCATTTGAGAACTAAATCTCCTTCTCTGAAGATTCTGGCCCTTGCCTTCTTATCAAAACTCTTCTTCATCTGTTGCTAGTGTATCTCCAGGGTTTGCATAGCTTTGTTTCTCTTTTCTTCCAGTTCAATCAATTCTGCCATTCTCACTGACATGGGACTATTTTCAATCAATTCTAGTTGATGAGCCAACTCCAAGGATGGGAATTCCAATGAGATGGGAAGTCTGGCCTCCCTACCATATACCAGCACAAAAGGTGAATTCCCAATAGATCTCTTGGGTGTTATCCTATCAGCCCACAGAGTAGTCCTTAATTGTTTATGCCAGACCCTCTGATTGTCTTCTATCATTCTCCTTATGATTCTGATCAGATTTTTGTTGGAAGATTTAGCTAAACCATTGCCCTATGGGTAGTAATTCAATCATGTGCTCAGATAGATATTGTGACTCATTGCCCATGCACAAATCTGGGTTCCAACAAAAGATTTGGCATTATCTGAGATGATAGTGGAAGGAGCTCCAAACCTAGATACAATTCCATCAAGGAATTCAACAACTAATGGCTCTGTAGCATCCTTCAAGGCAATTGCCTCTGTCCACCTAGTGAAATAATTAGTAGCAGCCAAAATCCATTTATGACCTACACTAGATGGAGGATTAATGGGGCCTATAAAATCCAACCCCCACTGGGTGAAGGGCTGATCCACCTGAATAGGATGAAGAGGAAGAGTTGCAAGTCTCTATTTGCCTGAGAAGAAAGCACACTTCTCACATTTTCTCACATACCTATGACAATCATGAAACAAGGATGGCCAATAATATATAGCCCTCATGATCTTTGTGGCAGTTGTTCTTGCAGAGAAGTGGCCACCATCAGGGCCATCATGGAGTTCTTTAATCATCCTTTTAGCCTGATCCTCTTCAACACATCTCAACAAGGTCCCATTAAAATCCCTCCTAAATAGGATATCATCAATCACAACATAGGGAATAGATTGCAGTCTATATTGTCTTCTCTTGGCTCTGTCCAATCCCTGGGGGTATCCATTCCCTAATAAAAAGTTCTTCATGTCATCCATCTAGCTCTTTGGGGCATTAACATTTCTTTCCTCCTATTGCTCTGCAATTACCATAGCAACTTCTTCATTTGAATCCCGACTTGATAACATTTCTTTGCATAATCCTCTCCCTCTTACCAATTTGGTAATCTGAATGTCAACATCATATTCCATTACCCTAGTGATCCATCCAACTCTCTTCTCACTGATATCTTTGTTAAACAGGAAGTCTTTTACACTTGCATGGGGCACCAACAAATGGATCCTATTATGGGATAAGAGGTGTCTGAATTTCTTCAAGGCTCTAATGACTACAAGGGCTTGCTTCTCAACAAAGCTATACTTATCTTCATATTCCTTGAGTCCTTCACTAAAGAAGGCTATGGGCTGCTCCTCATTCTTGTCATTTGTCTAAGTCAAGACAGCAGAAACACTTGACTCACCACCTAAAGTGTAAAGGATGAAATCTTTCTCAAAATGTGGGTTCATGAGAGTGGGGGCTGAGGCTATGGATGCCTTAATTTCTTCAAAACTCTCCTTCCCCTCCTTGGTCCATGACAAGACCATATCTTTCTTAAGCATGGTTGTGAGGGGTTTCACCATGATGGCAAGATTAGGAATAAACCTTCTTACAAAATTTATCCTACCAAGGAAACTTTGCAGCCCCTTCTTGTGTTTTGGGAGAGGAAGGGAAAATATTGCTTTTGTTCTTTCTGGATCAATGGTCAATCCATCCTTAGATACAATGTGTCCCAATAGTTTTCCTTGGTTTGTAGCAAAGACACATTTGGCTGGGTTGAGAGAAAGCCCAAACTCTCTACATCTTAGAAATACCTATCTCAAATGATCAAGATGATCTTCTACATTCTTGGAATACACAATTATATCATCAAGGTATACTAAGACAAACTTGTCAATTAATCTTTTGAAAGCTACCTCCATTGCCTTTTGGAATGTGGCACCTGCATTTGTTAACCCAAATGGCATTTTGCAATAAGTATAGGTGCCCCATTTAGTAGTAAATGCTATCTTGTATCTATCAGACTCTTTAACCAGCACTTGGTTATAACCAGAAAACCCATCAAGAAAAGAGAATCTCCTTGACCCACTGACCTTGGATAGAATTTGCTCCATAGAAGGGAGAGGATGGTGATTCTTAAGGGAAGCTTGATTAAGATCCCTAAAGTCCACACACAATCTGATTTCTCCATTCTTCTTCCTCACAGGGACAAGGTTAGCTACCCATGATGAATGTTTAATAGGAAAAATTATGTTAGCTTCAATCAACTTGGATAGCTCTTTCCTCATCAAGGGTTCAATATTGGGATTCACTGGCCTCTATTTTTGTCTTACTGGTTTGACCCTATCAACCAAATCTATGGTATGCTGAAACAAACTAGGGTCAAAACCTTTTAAGTCATCATACGTCCAAGCAAATACATCACTAAACTCTTGACATAGATGAATGAAATTTTCTTGCTCGGCTTTAGAACATACCTTTCCCATGTTAAGAGATTTTCCATCACCAATAGTAACTAGGGCATGATCATCCTTTTCTGCAGCTAGATTCATTCCTTTATCCCTTGACTGATCATCAGGATTAAAGACACTCTCTAAGGTAATGAGACCCTTGGGAAACTTGTTGGAATTGAGGTGAATGATCTGATCACCATACTGATCTTGTAGTCTTGACTGATTTCTTTCTAAAAATTTTGCTTCATTCTGTAGGAAACTCACAATCAGCTCATCGGACTCGAACACATGCCAATGAGTATTATTATCAGGAATAGCAGGCCTTACCACCACCCTTATTTGTTGTTTCTTTTCTTCCTCAAGATTCCTTGGCACATCATAAGATGCTCCCACTGCTGCAAGTCTATCAGCGTATTTATTCTCTCTCCTAGGAATGCTCCGAATATCAAATGCTTGGAAACCCTCAAGCAAATCCCAGACTCTATGTTTATAAGACTTGAGCAGGCCGTTTTTGGTGATATTCTGATTTCTCACTTGGTTCACTACCAACTCACTGTCCCCATATACTTTCAAGGCTTGAATTCTCCTCTTTTGGGCAAGTAGGAGACCTTGGATCAAAGATTCATACTCGGCCACATTATTGGTACAACTAAATCAGAGTCTAAAAGAGAAATAATATCTTATTTGTGCAGGAGAGATCAACATAACACCAGCCCCTGATCCATTTCTATTCCTTGAGCAATCAAAGTACATACTCCATACTCCATTTATGTCATCATTAGTCCTAAAAAGGTCAGGAACTTGAACCTCTTTCTCTATTATGCAATATGTACTAAGGCCTGTCTCAAGAGTTTCCGACATAGGCTCAAACTGACATGTATTTGCCCACTCATCTAAGAAGAAATCAAGAATCTCTGCTATGGAAGTGATAGGCTCATTTAATATGTTATTTTCATCCATCTCTAGAATAGGGCAATTCATATTGATGAAGTTGGGAGTGTAGGGTTCAGTGTGATGAAGGGCTTGAGGCTCTGCTCTTATTGAAGCATTGGCCCCATATCTGGTCTTAAATGACATATAAGACCAATCAGCAGATATGAATCCACTAATTTGAGCAGTGAAGTCTCTTGAAAGACAGATGGCAAAATAGGGCTTGACCTCAGCAATAGATATGTCTTGAATCACAATACAACCAGGGCATGCATGTAGGGCCATTTCTACACTTCTAAGGATGCCTACAGTTTTGACAGTACTCCCATCTAGTTGTAACACATCCCTAACAATGGGCTCATATTTCATCCCTAAAGCATCAGCAACACACCTAGGCATTACTGAGCTGCTAGCCCCTGAATCTATCATGCAATTATGGACTAACTTTCCCCCTATAATCAGAGAAACATAGAATGGAGAAGGTCTAACCTTTTTATTTTTCTCTGAATCTCCTACTAGTTGTACTAAACTAGTGGAACTCTCCAAGGTAGATGACTAATCCTTGGGTTCAATCTTTTCCAATTCTTGCTGCAGCATCTTCCTCTGCATTGGTATGGTAGCAACAACATGCCACATGGAAATGTTTACATTGGTCTTCTTCATTTTCTCTACCACACTCAATGGTGCATTAGGAATTTTAGCAGAAACTTTAGGACCTACACCCATGAGAGGCTGAGATGGAGCAGCATAGGGATCACTTGCATCCTCCTTTCTTGGACCTTGCCTTTGCTATTGTGAAGTCTTTGTCTGCTCATTTTCTTCCTGTGTGTTAAGTGTAACACTTGAAGTTGAGGCCTACTTAGGAGAAGGAGGAGCAGCATGTTCCATAGCTCTCTTCTTACTTCTTGTGTTATGAGCAACGAAATCTTGGTTTACATTACAATGCTCCTCCATTTGCTGATTCATGACAGAGCAATCACCTTGCCTTTGGATATATGAGGCATCCTTGGTATAATCTTCCTTGTGTGATTGCTTTACTGCAGGCTCCTAGATAGTTAGGGCCAAATAAGATTCTGCGTTCTGACATAGGCAGTAGGTATAAGAATAGTTGCAAGAAGGACAAAAATCTTGATCTTGGGCCAAGTTATTTTGAGGAACTAAAGCTCTACTCTAATTTGATCTTGAAGCAGCAGCATGACTACTTTGCCTATTCTGATCAAAAGAGCTATTCCAATGATTAGGAGGCCTACCACCACTTAGAGCCTGGTGTTGTAACTGGGGGGGCTTGCCACTTTGGGCTTGCTGCCTTTCTAAGGCCACCACCTTGTTACTCATTTTTTGTATTAGGGAGAAACTATCCTCTAATCTCTTCCCTTGGTCCTTCAACTCCTTCCCCTGTTCTTGCAATTTTTTATCCAGAGTCCTCTCTCTTTTATCAGTATTTAGCACTAGACCTTGGAGCATTTTCTTGAGTTCATCTATTCCGTTTGAGGATGTGGAAGCTTGGGGAACTGGAGTAAGGGCTTGTGATGTAGAAATTGTAGGAAGGGGGGCTATCGTTGGTTGGTGGTTGGGAACATCAGGAAAGAAAGGCATAGGAGGCCTTGGAGCCAACTTCCCACCTTGTATTAGGATATTCTTAGCTTTTATAGCTGTCTCATAAGCATTTGGTAATGTATCTCCTCCCATAGTTTGGATTGTGGTGGCAATGTCACTATTGAAAGCTCTAAGGTAATGCAAGAAGGCATTACCAGGGGTAGGTTTCACTATAGTAGGTATTCTATTCCATGTCTTTTGGAATCTGTAATTAAAATCAGTCATACATTCATGGGGGGGCCTTTTTATTGTAGTCAGCTATTCTAGTAGTGACAAATGGTCACTCTTATCCTCAAAATGTTTGCATAATCCTCCTCCTAGTCCATCCCAATCAGTTATGGAACCATGAGCTAAGCCTCTATACCACTGTAATGCTTTTCCTTTTAAAGACGAGGCTAGAAGTCTGATGGCAACATCATCTTCTATAATACCATGAATATTACAGACATTCGCTACCTCTTGGATATGCTCTAGAGGGGAAATAGAAGTTTCACCAGTAAAATCAGGTATACTCTTTAGTGCAGATATTGTATATCATGTCTTTCGGCTAACAACAGAGGACTTCCACCGTTGAAGGTGGTGAAAGCATAAACTCTTGGCTGTGCCATATAAACAAGTGTTTAATTGATGAGTGTTGATGGCAATCTAGGCTGAGTTCGAACAGTAGGGGGAGTAGAGACAGATCTTACAGGTATATCAACTGTTATTCTACCCCTAACTGGTGATAATGAAGTTCTAGTCCTTCTTCTCCTAGGATTTGAAATAGAAAGCTCTTGATATTGAAATTTACCTCTAGAAGATGCCCTTATTTCAGTCCTGGGCATGAATTACTGCAAACTTGGTCTGGAACTAGACTTTTTGATGTTCAGAGTCACCAAGTACTTGAAGAACTAGCATCTTAAAGGCTCGAAAACTAAAGCCAACACTACTTCTTCAACATTTATCTCTAGAATTCTTTCTTCTTGACACCAGTAGACCTGAAATCTTCTAATATGAGTCCCACCGGGCATGCCAAAAACTATTGTCACTTAGGTTTGCACCCTTGTCCAAGGCCTATGTGCGAGGACAACCTAGTGAAACATGGAAACAACCTCCAAGCTATGGGACTTGAACTGTGAGGTTGAGTCTCTGGAGAAGGCTGACTTCCTCTTATTGTTAGGGCACAACTATCTATTCTTAGAAGAAAAAGGGAGAAAGAGAGCACTAAAGCAAATCTACCTAGTCTAATCTAGGGCGGTGATGCACCAAAACAGAGTGTTAAGACTCATTCCTGCTCATATATGCACTGCAGAACTAGGGTAACATCCAAAAGTCATACACATCCAGACTTATATCGATCAATAATCACATATAGATCAGGAAACCAATTGAATGACACCAGGAAAAGAAGATTCCACTTGTATATTATTCAATAGGCCAAAGATAGATACAGTATGTGGACCACTAATCTCAATAATGCATCAATGCGAGGCAAAATGAAGCACATACACATTGACCACTGAAAAGAATGACATAGGATGCTATGTAGCTCAGAGACATAGGGATTCTACACTGCAAGTCCACAAGCAGTACTGGAGAAAATTAGGAAGAGTCCCCCCGAGAACAAAATCACAAAATTGCCTTTATAGATCAGGCATAACTTGAACGTTTTTGCATTACATTTACTTCCTACCTACTGGCATTAACTTCCCATCTTGAGAATCCAATCAAAGATCTAATTGAATCCTTGCTTGCATACCAAGAAATCTCATATCTTTCTGACAAAGAGCCTGGAGAAGATAGAAACGATGCCACAACATTCCCTGACATGGTAGATGGATCAACTGGATAGATGGAGTGTCCCTCTGAACCTGATATTCACTCTGAGCTAGTGGCAATTGATTATGAAATTAGATCCACGGCAAAAATAAAAAAATGATTTCTATCCTTTCTAGTTCACGAAACAGCAGGGTCAAAAGGTCAACCAGGTCCACATGCTGACTGGGCCACGTGGGGCAATCACTTTCTTCCCCTTTGCCACCCTAGTAGTCCTCTTCACGTGCTGACCACACCTTTATGTTTTACTGGACGCTATGTCACTATGGGTGCCATGACCTAAAGTTCCTAATAGCAACATAGTGCCCAACAATTATCTCTATCAGTGGTGGTACCAAACTGTGACTAGGATGCCCCAACGAGACTGTATCATTGACTTGGCAACTAAACTGTCAATCATAACTGTGATGTTAACTGCACGTCCCCCCCTGGGCTCCAAGGACATGTCGCAGAAAGGCTCCAACTTGCTATGGAAAACCTCATGCAATTTCCCCATAGCGCAATGGTGCCTGCCCTTAATGACTGCAAATCTGACAGCTCAAAATTCAACCCCTGACTGCGCTAGCCGCATTGAAGATCTAGTGCCACCTCACGTCTATGTTTTGATCTGGCATATGTGGCAGTCCTTCATTGGCCTAACGTAGCACCATTCTGGAAAATTCCCCAACACTTGGCCCCACTGACCTAGCACATGGTACTAAGGTGCTATGTCGCTATGGGAAAATCAAGGCAACCTTCCCATAGCGAGATAGCACCCAATTGCCATCTCAACCTTTGATGCAAACATGGCGTATTCTGAAATGCCACCGTGGTAGATGAGGTACCACCCTGACCAATCATGAGGCCACAACATTAGATAGCTCATCCTACCTGTCCCGTCCTACGGTGCCACCAAGCCTGAGAGTCCCTCATGGTCTATTTTTCGTTTGGGCGCTATGTTGCCAATGGAAAACTCGTGAGTTTTCCGATGGCGCCATGGTGCCCCACCAACATTTCTAAACTTTCTGGCTGCCTAAACTCTTCTCGCCGCAAAACTGGCCCGTCGTAAACTTGCTTGCCGTCATACCTCTCGGCCGGGCGCTATGTCGCCAACATAACCCTCGCACATCTTTGCCATAGAGTGATGGTGCCCACTGTCGATCAGCCTTGATCCAACGATCATGGAGACTCATCATTCTGCAACTCCCTTCCCTTGTAAGCCACTGGGCCCGCGACACATGTGGCACTTCCTTATTGGTCCGACGATCGCTTAATCCTTACTGTGCTAGCTGCGTGAAACCTAGTTCCACCAAGGCACATGGTGCCTGGGCGCTATGTCACCAACATTAACTCTCAGGTAGTTCTTGATGGCGAGATAGTGTGAGCCATAGATCCCTGCAGATCCGACGATCATGAATACTCGCCATTCCTCCCAAAACTACTGGGCCTGCTGAACACGTGTCGGCATTTGGTTCATTCTCCTGATGCCAATGGGTAAGACCTGATTCCCACTGACACGTGGTAGATGGTCGCTATGTCGCCATGTTAAAACCCATGCATCTCTACCATAGCAAGATGGCGCCATCCGCTGATCTGAATCGATCTGACGGTGTGCAAGGAAGATCATTTCCCTCAGCTTATTGATGAATAAGAACTGGCCACATATCGATGGTCTGACTAGTCATCGCTGACATCCCTGGACCCACGAGGACGTGTGTCCTTCAGGTGTAATGTCGTTAACATAAGACTCACGCAGCTCTTCTATAGTGCGATGGCACCTGCCGTCGATCAGTCCTGATCTGATGGTGGAGATCTTACCTTTCCATGTACTGGTGATGCTGACTGAACTCTGACTTGGGGGACGTGGCCGCTCTTTATTGGCCCAATGAAACACTCCCCTGTTCTGACAAAGCACCAACTCGGAGGGTCCGTATTTCCTTGACCCCACTGATGAATACGTGGCTACATCTGATTCACCACCATGGCGCTGGGCTCCTGACTGCTTATGCGAAGTACTTGCTAGGATCCAACGTGCCTGGTCACTTCTCACCACGGTGGATTTTCCATTTGGGCTCTATGTCGCCATTAGAAAATGATTCAATTTTCCGTTGGCACCATAGCGCCTCGCTGTGTTTTGAAACTTTTAGCCCGTGGAAACGTGTCACCCATCGATGTGAGCATTTCTGTCAGGCGCTGTGTCGCTATGGAGATTTTTCGGCCGGTATGCGATAGTGACATAGCGCCTGCAGTGCCGAAAAACTTTCCCGACCTGCCCTCCATTGTAGCCCGCTCGCCAGAACCACCAGACACGCGTCAATTGGGCGCGATGTCGCTGATGCTATTTCCCGTGCATCTCTAATGACAAGATTGCGCTGACCATCGATCTTGCTGAAATCTAACGGAGAAGATCTTGCGGGCTACGAAATACATCAGAAGGTCTGATCTTGGCATAAAAAATAATATTTCCATGGCTAGCCGTTGGACGAGCTGAGCATTTAAAATTTAAACCTTTGGCGCGTGAGCGAAAGGTAACAACAACTTATATTTCAATATTCTACTTCTCAATATTGTTTCCCAATATGTAGACTTCCATCTCAAATTACTTTCCTCAAAGTTGCAAAGCTCTACTTTTCAAAGAACTCAGCTGTAATACCAATTGTTCAAAATATACTAGGGAAGTAAACTGCGGGGGGGGGGGGGGGGGGGTGAATTAGTACTTAAGACTTTCAACCTCTAAAACTATTCACTATACATCCATAACATGAAAGTAAAATATTTGACACGTGTATGATATAAGGTATTTGGTTACCTATAAACCCTCCAAGGAGAAGGTAAAACTATAGTGGGGATGACACCCAAAAATCTTCACCACTATAGTAAGAAAATGTATCCAATGAATGTTATAATGTTTGATCATAAAATATGATCTACCCTGTAAGAGGTCTACCCTATTAATGTCTTACAAGGTTGTTAGATCTTATCATATTAAAGGATTTAAATACCCTACTAAAAGTGTGCCTGGTTAAAGGACTTTAACTTAGAATAAAGTAAGCACCTTGTTAAAGTATTTACAATAGCCTATCAAGACTACTCTATTAAGAAATTTAACTACCTCACTTGTTAAATTTCTCAACAATGATCCTTTGGTTAGTACTATGTTGCTTGATGTCAGATCACCTCTATTCTGATATATGCTTGATCCTTTCTAATCAAATGTATCTCTATTGTCCTCTGATTCTATTTTTATATTCTCCTTTAAGTGATTATGCAATATAACTCAATTCATAACACCTTAATTACCATGAATGTTGTGTTTTCACATGAAAAATCTCTTTAATTCTCACTAAGCATGTTGTGTTTGTTCATGAAAGACCTAGGTGACTTAGGGTTAGGTATGAATCAATGGTTGTGAATCACCCATATTGCCACTTAAACATTTTGTTTTTATAATTGGATGCATGTAATGCATAGGGATTCATATTTAAGATTTTTTATTATCAATAAATATCATTAAAAAATCATCAAGTCAGCCCAAAAATTGTTTATATACAAGTTTGTGCCATTACGAACATCTATGTGAAAACTATGTAACTCAACACTTGAAGTCCTTGATGCTTGGCATCAACTGCAACTTCAATGCTATACCTTGGCCTCTGAATGACTCAAAATCTACTAATCACTCAACATTTGAATAGTTGAACACATACCATGAGCACGACAGATGAGTGACTCAACACTTACTAGTTACTTGGCTCACTAAATATTTTTCACTTGGTATATACTATTTGACAAATTATGCTCAACATGTATTACTTGTTTAGCATGAACTAAGTAAATGACTTAAGTATATTGTCACACATAATGTCAAACCTAATATAAGATGAACAAAGTGATGACTTAAAAGTTATTTTTTGTTGTTATATACCTTGATGTAAAGAAAAAATGTATAGAAAAATAATGAAGTATTCCATATATGTTCAATTATTAAGACTTAAATATTCCAAACTAAAGTCAAAGAATCATATTTATAATAAATAAATTTAAAATCTAATTATTAAAATATCCACCATGAAAATTTTGAAAGGAGATTGTTGAACTTAAGATGATTGATGAAACCCATCATGGAACAATCATTATTTTTTCATTGATGTCAAACCTACTACTTGTTGCTGAGACAATGCTTGCCTTGGTATAGATGCTATAATTTCTATGATTGATGAAGAGTATTTTAAAAGAAAGAATTACAAGATAAACTAGAGAAAGGTTGAGTTATTTGGTCTATAAAAGGAGCACTAAGACAAAGAAAGACAATGATGATAAAGTGTATTGTTTATCTTCTTTTGGCTATAATGAAAGGATATTTTAGCAAAGAATAAAAGAAGGCTAAGTAGAGAAATGTGTTTGCCAAGAAAATAAAAGTTAGTATAGGTCAACCATAAAAATCACTTGAAGTTGAGCAATAAGTTTAGTATGTGTTGAGTGAATAAATTTTTAATTAGCCAAGAAGAGAAATATAGTTGGTGCAGAGTGGAGAAAGTTGGTATATACTAAGCATTGGAATAAAGACCTAGTAGATGCTAAGAAACCTAGTATTCGCTGAACATCTAAAGATAATGTTCCCCAAAATAGTAGAGTGTGTTATTGCTGAGTGCTAGTAATTTGATCAAAGATTTAATGAACCTAAATTCACAAAGTTGATTTCTTGAATTGTGTGAAGTGTGTTAAAGATTACTATGATGAGTTGGTGGCATAGAATACAAGATTGGTGAATTTGAGGTGAATTCAAAGAAGATTGTAGAGGAAGTTCCTAGAAATGGATAAAATAGAAAAGTGGATGAATTCAGTGAATATAACCTAACCCTAGAATGGATCCAAAATTGTGGTTGAATGGAAATAGACCTTAATTCTCTATATAAGTAGATACCAAGCTAGAAGAAACAATTATCATATGCAAGAACCTAAGGAAAATAAGAATTCTAGGGTGTTGGTTGAATAGAAGATTCTACAATCAACATACAAAGAAAGAAGGCTTAAGGTGATCAATGCTTCAAGTGTGTACAAGCTGATAGAGAAAAAAGGGATGAATGCCAAGTAGAATGCAGGATTGAATTTGATATCTATAATCTGCAAGTGACTTGTCATTGATATCAGATCAAGTCATGTTATTACTCTCTAAAAATTGTATCAGTCTTACTCCTTACAGGGCTCACTTTAGAAGAGTGAAAATTGGTAGCATACTGCTAGTAGCTTTTCCCAAATTGGATTCCCATGTAAAATCCTTGTGTCAAAATGTGTGATTGATTTTTTGGTATTGCATGTTTACATTTCTGAAATGTTATTTTTACATAGGACAACAATGTGCATATGTTTAAGATATTGAGTGGTTAATGCATGGAGAAGAATAAGTTAAAGTACTAAAAAAATGTATTTATATATTTGGACCTTGGATAATTGGTTCACCCACTCTCTCATTTATTCTAAAGTATTTAAACAATTGGTACAAAAACAAGAAGTGCTTGAGAAGAAAAAGTTTGAATGTACTTAAAGGTAAAGATCAAGATGTATAGAGAGGAGACATCCAATTTAAACAAGGAAAATTTTCTTGCATGGAAAATTTTGATGAAGATACATCTATGAGGTCTTGGAGATTATGCACACTCAATTATCACCACTAGGCATGTTGATCCAAATGGAGCCCCAACTACTAAACAATTGAAAGAAAAGAAAGAACACAATCAAGAAACATTGGAGATTACATCTTGCCTAAGCTACTTAGATTCTGATAACATCAAAGGATGTGATTCTACTAAGAAAATGTGGGATGCCCTATAAATGATTTATGGAGGACAAAAGAATGTGCTAAGAGCCAAAGTTGAAAGTCTTAGAGGAAAATTTGATGAAATGAGAATGCAATATCATGAGACTATAGTCCATTATTATGCAAGGACGAAAGATATTGTTAATGCAATTCAAAGAGTTGATGGACAAATTAAAGATGAGATTGTGATCAAAAAAGTATTGAGAATGGTCCTACCTATGTATGCTATTAGTGTCTTTGCTATGAAAGAACTAAGGTGTACCCCTAATAGTAATATGACCTTCGAAGGATTAGTTGGTAAACTCATTTCTTTTGAACTTTCAAATTTTGATAATTTCATGTTTGAGAATGTTGAATCTATTTCCAAAGATAAGATGACACTAAAAGACCATAAATATATGAAAAAGAAAAAGGTCAAATCTATTGCTAGTTGTATGCCTAAAATGTAAGCACACTGCTATGAGTCATTATATCCAAGACTACTCAAAAATGAGGTCTTGAATGGTGGCTCATAGGTCTCTATTCATGGAGTGCAAGGGTTTGTAATGGAGGCCCTCAATTTGACCTAGTTTGTGCCCATGCAAGTACACCATGAAACAAGAGATTAAAGGATCCATAAAGCATGCAAATGGAGATGAAAACTAATCTATATGATAACAATTCAAAAGAATGCAAGAAATTAAATGTAATAACAATGCAATAATAATCTATGAAAAAAAATATGGATCTAAGCTAATATGAAAATGCAAGGATGAAACCTCAAGATGAAAGCGATGGATGCATGAGAGAATAAGACAAGAAGATAGAATTTCTCCACAAAAAGCTTTCATGTCCAAACACCTCCAAAAATTGCTCTCCAAATTTGTAGCATAGCAATAGCATAATAATGGATGTCAAAAATGAGGAGAGGGCTCTCTCTTATAAATAAAAATGTGGAGGTGGAAAGATTCTCACAACCAAAATGGGATAATAGAGTTTGATCCATGTGAGACAAAATTCCACCAATGAGAAAAGAGGAGAAGAACTAAATGAGGGAAGGAAAAAGGAATTTATTTAATTTTTATTTATTTCATTTCATTTTTCACGTGGGATTTATTTAATTAAAAGTGAGAAAGTTCTTTTAATTAAATAGGAAATATTTAATTAAATTAAAAGAGGGATTTTCCTTTTAATCAATTATATGTGGATGAATTTAATTAAAAGAGAGGTTTTCTTTTAATTAAATGGGGACTTATTTTGTTTAATATAAAGGGGGATTTTTTTAATTAAATAAGACTTACGATAAAATGATCATCCTTAAAAAAAATATTGAAATAATTAAAACAATTAAAATTTGATCAAAGGAATTGATTTGAATTGATTTAATAAAATATTGCAAACCATTGATTCAAGAAATTGATAAATTGAATAATGGGGGCCCATAGTCTAGGTGACCATTTTAGGGTGCATACATTTTCCACCTCTTTGGCTAATGTGTGATCTATTTGGGAACACATGTAGTGAAAGAAATAAATTGAAGTTTGAGATAAATTTGGGATGAGAAAAAAATTCAAACGTGTGGTGAATTTGGGAACACATTAGAACAAAGAATACAAATAAATTGATAAAACTGAATCAAGGATTGATGTCTGATAAGTACTGCCCCCTCATGATCAAAATCAAAATGAGATAGAGGAGAAACAACAACTTGATAAATTTGATCAAATCAAACAAAGGATAAAGTTCTTGATGTAACATGAAAGATATAAGAATCACAAAACTAAGGTAGGTCATCAAGCATGAAATATGATGCCCCAAAGGTGATTTAGAAGAAAACAACTAAGGTAAAATAAAGTGGAACATAGAAGTTTGGAAGAGATGAAAAGAAATAAAAAGAAGAAAATAATTTTTTTTCATAAGAAATAGAATGCTCCCAAATCTATCAACTGTTTAAGATAGAAATTTTGATTGAGATCATGAAAGAAGATAAGAAAATGAATATCAAAAAATGACCACAATTGATTAAAAGACCGCAAAAAAGATGAAGGAAAAACCCTCTCAAACTCATAATGCAACCTAAAAATGCAAACTAACATGAAGTATAATAATGCAAGCTGCATAAAAATGCAATGGTGTACTTGTAATAGAGCAATTGTAACATAGGATATTATCTTCATCATTCATTAGAGAATGTAAGGGAACTTATTCAAATTATTGGGCCATCATTAATGGACATCAAAAAGTCACACAATCATCACTAATCACAAGTGCAAATATGAAGATTCTAACATAAGCATCAAAGACATAAAGGTTAAGATGACTGTGATGTTAGCTTACCCAATTTAATGTAGCAAAACCATGCTCGCATCAAGACATAGATGCTAGGATGACCAAAAGAATAGTTGTGCAAAAAATAGTCAAGGATGATGCCTCAAATCTCCTAAGTGTTTCAAGGGAACAACAAGAGACACTCTAGAGTTTCAAGCCCACACCCACAAGCAGAAAACATAGCTAACATAGTTGTGCCCCATAAACAAAGACCAATTCCAATCCAAGGCACCAAGGAAAAGGCATGATGGAGAAAGGCTAAGTGTCCAGGACACATGCTAAGAAACAAGGATGCAAAGGCCTCAAGTAGCACCCATTTCTAGGTTTTCACTAGTTGGATTTTTTTTAAAAATTTTTTTCAGGACTTATTATATATTTTTTTGTGTTTTTGCTACGAAGGTTCTTGTTTCATGGTTTTCACCAAGTCACCTTTTATTTTTTTTTGAATTTTTGAATTTTCTAATTTTTTTTTGTATTTTTGTAATATATTATTCTTTTTGGAGATACATCAAAGAACTTATTACCAAGTTGATCATTTTTTTAGGACATTTTTCAATTTTTAGAATTTTCACAATATATCATTTTTTTGGATTTTTGAAATATATCATTTTTAAAAAATACTTTTCAAGATCAATAAATATATACAAATAATATACAATGCCCCCAGATAGAACATACATTAAACTCTCAAATAAGATCACATTGTGCAGTCCTAATGTCAAGCAAGGTGTTGGACAAGAGTGATTAGCAAGCTGGTGAAAGAAATGAAAGACAAGAGAATGAAGGAGAATAGAGGGAATAAATGCTCAAGGGAAAACTCCTCAAAATTACCCAAGCTAGGGAAAAATTGTCATGTAAAGCATATTTGGACAAGAAATGAAAGGCTATCATAAGATAATTCATGAAAGCATAATGTAAAAGCTGGAAAGATGTAATCCAAAGGAGTAGACAGGTTAAGAGGCTTCATAGCATTGTATTTTACTCTTTTTTATTAGATCAAGACCAAAGGGGTAAAGGATAGAATAAGACTAGAATGAATGAAGGAAAATATATATGAAGGTTAAACATGAAAGGAATGAAAACAAGATCGTCATAAGATAGCTCACAAGATAGCCAAATGTTTCTATATAGGTCAACATTGTCAAGATCAAATAGAGAAGAAAGAATGGATGAAAGATGTAGAAAAACTACGCATGATGCCTAATTTTGAGGTTTTCATCACAGTAGTTATCCAAGGTGCCACAAGGTAGTGGTTTTCACCATAGGATGAATTTATTTCTCTTTACTTTTGTTACCATGGTGCCTGATTAATAGGTTTTCACTAAGGCACATTTTCAAAATTTTCATTTTTTTCTTTCTTTTTGTTTTTTCTTCAAAAAATTTCAATTTTTTTGGAAGAAGTCAAGCTTTTTAGATAATTCTCATTGAAAATTTAAACTATGACATGCAAAAGAGTTGAAATGATATGCTCAAACATACTAATAGGGGAAGGAAGATGGAAGACAAATATGGAGGGTATGGCTCCATCTAAAGCAAGTGAGATTCAAAAATAAAAATGAAGTCAAGATCAATGTCAAGACACACCTCAAAGGGTGGTGAGAGGATGGAGAAAATGTGAATGAAGGAATATGGTGTGTGGATAGAAGAGGTTTTAGTTTAGGCACATGGAATAGAAGAATGCTTTTGGAAGAAGATTAAGTGGAATTCTTTGGAAGCTTGAATGTCAACTTCAATTATTGTTCAACATTAGACTCTTTTAAGAGAGACTTTGGAATCCATAAATTTGTGAGACTCTTTTCATTTCTTCTTGATGATTTAGAGATAATATCTTGAGTGATGGATTTTGGAACCCATACTTGTCTTATAATTTTTTTTTTTGGATATCTCTTTTGACTTTATGCCCCCATGTCAATTAGAGGAGACATGGTGGTCTTCTTTTTTATATAGATTCTTGAATTGCTTCGTTTTCTTGTATTAAACATTCATGTTACTTTCAAAAAAATTTAGACTTGTGGAAGAGGAAGGATGATAAGAGTGGTTTAGGTAACTGAGTGGATGAAAAGGATTCAAGGATATGCATCTACGTTGATCTTAAGGAAAGATAAGAGAGGGAGGGACATAAGGACCCAAGATGGAAGACAAATTACAAGAGTTGGGAGCAGAAAGTGAAGGGACATAAGGACCCAAGATGGAAGGAATACATGAAGCATTTAGTATTGGCAAGGGAGGTCCAAGGATGGATGTGGAAGATGGAAAATGTTAATCAATAAGTTCATCAAAATTTATATGACAATCACGGAAATCAACATCTTTAGAGTGAGCATTAGGATTCTCTATAAAATCATTAACATCGTGAATATGGGAAACTTCTTTGATAGGAGTACTTGAAGCTTGAGAAGACTTAGGAAGAGTAGAAAGTTGAAGGGAACATGTGTTGGAATATTCAAATGGGAAGAGTACTTCTTAGAGGGGGGGTGAATTACAAGTAACACACTTTAACCTTTTCAACTCCTTTAAATCAAATAACTAAAAGTTTGACCTAATTGTTTGACCACTTTTGATGGTCTACCATATGTAAGGCTTGCCCTATTAAAGGATTTACACAGTGTACATAGTGACTTGGTTAAAGGATTTAAAAACACTTCACATGAAGTGTCACCCTATTAAAGGATTTAGTCACTTCTTCAAAGGATCTACAAAATAACTATTAAGCTAACCTATCAACATAGGGTTTTCCTATCTAATACAATTGCTAGAGAGTATTAGAAATCTTTTACCTGATTGCTTACAATCTCCAATTGCTGATTTCAAGCACTTGATCTGCTCATTCTTATGTGATCCTTGCTTGATCTAATATCTATTTGTATCTGTTGTACTATTCTAAACAACTAGATATGTAATTGCTACTCAATTCACTAAGTCTATGATGCTCCTATTGTTTACCCTATTTTGCAGTTTTGCTTATATGCTTAGCATCTTTCTTTCCTTCTTTTTAGCAACATAAAATTGTGGTGTCTAAGCCTTCTTATAAAGACATTATATTCTTAGGGTTAGGTATGGATCTATGATCCATATTTAATCTTGAATTCTTGCTGATTCCTTCCATTTTTCTCATTGGTTGCATGTTGATTCCATGGGAAATATAAAAGATTAGTTCTTATCCTTATTATCCTTCAAAATCTTTCTATGTTGACCCCAAAAATGGTTTACATCTGAGTTTGTGAGGGCACAAACTCATATTTTGATTATGTGTTACTCAACACATACTGGACTATTTGTGCTCGACACATATACTATCCTACTTTGCTTGGTACCTATTGCATTCTATCTTGCTTGGTACATGTATTACTCTAACTCACTTGGCATATAAAGCATTCTAACTTTCTTGGCATCAACTGTGACTTGGCACTTGTATATCACTCAACACCTATTGAAATTTTGGCTTGCAACATACTGTAGCTCGGCATACATAGTGTACTCAGCTTCAATGTAAAAAGTGGTTAACTATGTTGACACTCAAATGTCAAAACCATTCTAAGACCCACAATATCCCCCTTTGACATGAGTGTCAAAAATACTTAACTAAACATTATTTATTTGTCCTTATGATTACCCTATCCAATCTACTCTGCATATGTACAAAATTTCAAAATTTGTTCAAAATACCTTATAACTCCCCCTGAGTTGAGTGTGGCTTGTCTATTCTTGCAACCAAAATTTTGTGCTGAAGTACCTGATATTCTTTTCCTTTTCCCTATTTTTGTTTCATGTAACTATGTGCTAGATTATTTTGTCTATTCTATCTATACTTGCTAGTTTTATTCATATCTCCCCCAAAACATTACTTCTCCCCCATACTATTTACACATTATGCACATTATGAATTATGTCCATTTTTATTCTCCAAAAGAATGAATGAAAGAATGTAGTCAAAGCTTAGTATTCTTCGCCTTAGTCATATCTTCTTTATTATTATTATTTCTCCCCCGATCTCCTTTGTTATTTCTCACCCTTTTTGACACTTACGTCAAAGGTTTCTAAGGAGTAATACCATATTTCACCAAAAATGTGTTATTTACCTCCATTATCATTTTTAGAGTTGCATCTCAATTCTCCAAAGAAATGTCTAGTGACTTATGTTGGATGGGAGTCTCTATAGTAAGATGTACAAGTCCATCTAATGTAGAAAGATTTGGATCTTTCTTTAAGATAGTTTCAGCATAGATTTGTCTTTGTTGAGGACCTCCAAATGTGGGGTTATGGAGGATTGAATGTACATTAGTTTGGCCTTTATATTAGCCTCTTCACTTGTAAGTGCAGCTAATTCTCTTTGAGTGTGAAGTGATTACAAAAAATTCTTCTCACTTTGAATTGGATCCCTTGGTAATTGCATGCTAGAAATATTTAGATTTCTCTCCAAGCTCAATATGCTTTGACTTGCCTCTTATGTGAAGTTGAAAACTTACACAATTTTTTGTACAATGATAAAGTTTTCTCAAGTACAGTTTTGACCTTATCAATTTTCTCGGCCAATTCTACTTATTCAAGTGCTATACCACTAGTCATTTCCTCATTCACTTTCCCTTGAAATTTCCTCTCATACCATTCTATAAGTTTAACATTTGTATCTTGGTCTTCATTGCTCACCTAGTCAACTATATCTAATAGTTGTTCTATTATGAGTTTTGACTCATCTAGTGACTACAAGCTAAAGCCATCCATAAAGATGTCCTTAATCTCATGTAGTGCTTGCTTGTGTTTGTACTCTCTTTTGAGTATTTCCTTCCTTTTCCTTCTATTCAATGCATCTTGTATCTCATTGATTTTATTCATTGTGATAATCTTTGAGTCATAGGCAACTATGACAATGTCTTCATCTAACTCAGGGTCTCCATAGTGAAGTACCCTATCCATCTTGGTTGAGCTCAAGTCTGGTGTTGAGATTTGTAAAGGTATGGCTTTAGTGCTCAACTTCTGAAGGGTTTTTGGAGGAGTGCCTATTTTTGGTGGTTCTACCAATGTTTGTATAATGGCCTTTCCTTTTACTTTGATGTTTCCTCCTTCTCATTAGATTTCCCTTCTTCTGTACTTGGCTTCTTTATGGTGTCACCTACTACTGTAGGTGGTGAAAGCATTAAAACATTAGTGCTAGTAGCTATATAGGTGAAAGGTGGTTCTTTTTGTTTCACCTTGTCTCTTTTTGGTTCTACTACTACCTTCTATAGCTCATCTACACTCACCAATATAAGGTTTGTGCATAACTGTGCCTATAGAGTGGATTGGTGAAGGATCTTGGAGAGATCCTTTGTAGTTAGAGGATTGATGTTCTTAGCTAATTTTTTAGGAAAATCGATGATAGTTATTATGTTTGTAGGTTTGATGGTTACATGAGGAGGGCTAGAAGGTGCCATTTGTGTGTGTTGCACACTTTTTTCTTCTTTCTAGTACTACTTAGTTGTTGCCATGTCTTCTCCTTTTTGTGTTTCTTCCTCCTCACCTTTTTCGTTATCTTCTTCCTCTTCCTTCTCTTCTTCTCCTTTATTTTCCTCATCTCCTTTTGTTGTTGCTTTCTCCTTCTTCTCTTCCTCTCCTTTCTTCTCTTCTATTTTCTTTTCCTCTATCTTTTCCTTGGCACTAGCCTCTGCCTTCTTTGCTTCCTTATCCTTGTCATCAGTTACCTTATAATTTTTTTTCCATAATTGTGTGGATTTATTTACTACATCCTCAATCTTATTTTGTAGGATGTTGAAGGCTCTATATTTAGGTACAAATTTTCCACCATGCTTCTGATTAGCATTTTTTAGTTGACCTCTTGTCAAGTTAGGCATCACTTGTGCTAAGGTAGACTCTCTAATCTCCTTTTCCATTTTTAGACAATAATGCCATTTGTTTTCAATTATTTCATATAGCTCTCTAGGCAGGGTATTGTCTAGTTCAAGAGGTGTGTTTTTCAATTCAGCCATCATGGCATACACAGATTCCTCTATTTTATTTTTCACTTCTCCACTTAGCTTATTGAAATCAATGTTTTTCAAGTCCTTCAGATATGCATTCCTAACATTTTCACAAATTTTGTTTATACCAAATTTGGGAGGATGACTTATCACTCTGGATTGGCTGATATCCTTTGATTCTGTTCTTTCCTCATCATTAGTATCTATCCATGCCGCATACTTTCTTCTCTTATTTGGCACATCATCAAGCTATCTAGTAGTCTTCTTCTTCTTTTTTTCCTCTTTGGCCTTTTTTGTGGATGCCCTTGTGCAAGCTCTTGTTGCTGGTGCTAGCTTGGCTTGTTTAGGCTTAGTTACCTTCTTGGGTTTGGGCTGGGTTGGAGGCTAAGTTTTAGCCTTTCTTTTCTTTTTCTCAGCTTTTGTAGGTGCTTCCTGGCTTCTTCTTCCTTAGTACCTTCCTCCTTGTCTTCTCCTAAGCCCTATGTGAACTCCATTGGGCCTTATCCATGCTCTTCTTCTTCTTTGCTCTCTCCTTCTTCTTCTTTTTTCTACAACACCTTCTTCTCCTTCAATAATTGCACCAAATTTCTTCTTTATCATCTTTACCAATTTATCTTTCCTCTTAATAATAGAGTTTGTCTTCAATTCTATTTCAACTTTGGATTTGACAACATCATATGTGCCAAAATGTGGAGCCTCCTTATCTATCTCTTCTACAAGAAATGTTGTTATTGCTGCTAAGGCATCATCTATATCAAGTTCATATCCCAATGGACTTAGCCATCTTACTTTTGGAATTGTTGCCTAGATATAGGTATAGTCAATTTCAACCAAAAAACATATGTCATTGATGTGTTTTTCCACTAGGGAAATTGGTATTCTCACCCATTTCTTCATAGATTTCTTAAAATCCTCAAAATATCTTATCATTTGGGCCTCAAAATTATCACCCATCTGATCAATGAACTCATTGATTTGTGTGATTGCAATTTTGCTTGTGTTCCAATCCACCTTTCCAATAGTAGGAAACTCTTCCATAAAATAAAAGAATATGCACATAAGAACTAGACCAAACTTGGAGCACCTTTTTATCTCCTTATTGCTCCTAGGCTCTCATTTATTTGCTACAACATTAGTTCTGCCAAATTATATGTATAATCTTTGTTCACAAGTTTGTAGGCTACATCAATAGCTATACATGGCACACTGTTCAATCTATTAGATTGGTAGAATTTGTGAGATATCACTCTCATTGCAAAATATAGAAGAGGATTAATTATAGTATCAATATTTATACCCTACTTATTCCATTTGGCTTCTGTATTCCTTTTAATGATATCTTTTGAATCACTTCTCAGGCTTTTAGGCCAATCTAGGGTTGAACAACCTATAACCCTATGTACTATTCATTTGGTAATCCTAATTGGTCTTGTTTCCAACCACAAACATCCATTGTGAATTCTATTGAGGACAATCCCTATCCATTTTATTTTGAAACCTATAGGGTAAACTAGGGCATTGGTCAAACCCTTTTTCTTGATTACTTGGAACTCATCCTTTGGAATTTTGTTTTCACATAGTTTGTCATAGGCTTAGAATATCTCAAGATCACCTACTGCTCCTATCTTTCAATTATAACACTTCCTCACATCTTGTACCATGACAATTTTTTGTGGAATAATGGATAATGTGCTAACAGGATTGTTTCTATAGGTGACTTTAAGGATTGGCCTAAACTTGGGTTGTTTTACCTCATTACTAACTAGCTAGACCTCATGACCTTCCTTTCCTTTGGGGTTTTTTGAACTAGAAGAGATTATACTAAAATAGGGTATTAATATATTAAAAACTTCAATACTGTGTAGCTCAGTACTTTATAAATACCTTAGATTATCAAAACGTATACTGAATTGCTATTGAGATCAATGCAAATGGCTTCAAGGTTGCTCTATGATCACTCTTGCACTTTTTTGATCATTTTTATGTGTTTTAATGGTGTAAAAATGATCAAAATTCAACCTTATACCTTTCAAAACCTAGCATTAAATGCTTAGTGCATAAAACTATAAACTCAACACTAGAAGGTTTTGACACAACTTGACTCCCATTGTATTCCATTTACTTGGCTTCCACTAGATTTCCACTTCACTCAACATCAACTATCAACTTAGTCTATATTAACAACTCATCATCCATTGGAGCTTTACTTGACATCTAAGGACAATTTCATTGTATTTGCAAAAACTTCAAATTTTGACTTGGCATCTTTGCTCATGCTAATTTCTTCTTTGCAATACTTCTTTGTCTTGGGATTGATGTATGATACAACTTTGTATAATAGTTCCATACACCTATTATTTCTTATTTGGATGAGATGTGATCACCTAACCTCTTGGGTGAAGTAATCTCTCCATTTGATGTACTGCACTCATGTTTCTTCTTCCTAGTCTTGTTCATTTGTCCTCTGATTTGTTCAATATCAACCTTCTCCTTTCCTTTGTTGACTCATGTCTTGGGTACTTTTGACTTTTTTGGGAAATTCCTCTTGATATGACCAATCTTCAAGCAACTAAAAATGTGGTTTGACTCAACCATCTACTGTAATTCCCTCTAAAATGTGTCCTTATGCATTTTTTAGGAATGTGTCCATACTCCTAATAATAATGATAGCTATACCTGGTATTGTAATCCCAGTTGCAATGATGACCATGGTTGTTTCCCTTTTTAGGCTTATTAGGTATCCACATAGGCTTTGATCTACATTTGAATGCTCTATGTCCATACTTTTTACAGTTGTACTAGTGACCCTCCTTGCTTAGTGTTGGTGTAACCAAGTCCTAAAGTATCATTACTAGCCCTTGGTTATTTTAGTAGTTGCTCAAAGTACTTGATAGCCTCATTGGTTTTTTTGAATCTTTTTGCTAACTCCTTCTCTCTCTTCAGTTCATTTTGCAGTTGATCATTTTGTATCTTCAATGTAGTGATCTCAATGTCCTTCATATTCAGTTCATGATGAGCATTCATCATCTGGCTTAAGGTGTCTAGCTACATATTTGAGATTCTTTCAAACTCAATTTTCTTCTCGTCTAGTCTGTTGGTAAGATTTCTCTTATCACCTTTAGTCATGGCCTTGTCCTCAATGGCTCTTTTCTTTTGTTCAGTCACTTCACAAAGAATTATGGCTTGTGATTCTTGTTTAAGCTTGAGTATTCTGATTTTTTCAGCTAGTGCTCCATTTTTCTCCATCAATTCAACTATTGCTACATAAAATTCCTTGGAATCTCCATTGGAAAATACTTGTGTGGTATCATTCTCCTTTTATTTTATGTCATTTTTAGCTATAGCTATTTCCTTCCTTCTTTTTAAGGACTTTCTCAATTCCTCTCTAGCTTCCTCCAATTTGTGTAGAGCGAGGTGCATAGCAATCACCTAATTGTCTATGATCTTCCCAAGTTTGAAGACTTCCATTTTCAAATATTTTCTCTAAGCTGCTAGAATTCTCCTTGTGAGAACCTTAGCTTTGATACCAATTGTTGGAATATTCAGATGGGAAGAGTACTTTTGAGAGGGGGGGCTGAATTAGAAGTAACAAACTTTAACATTTTGAACTCCTTTAAGAAAATTAACTGAAAGTAAACTACATGCATGTAAACATATTAAATAAACATAAAGTAAAAACATGCATCAACACTCATAACACTATATTTGGTAACCCAAAAGCCCTCCAGGAATAAGAAGGTAAAACTAGGGTGGGGATGATACCCACAAAAATCACTGTAGCAATAACTATTTGACCACTTCTAATGGTCTGCCCTGTGAAAGGCCTACCCTATTTAAGGCTTTACATTATTTCAATAGTGACCTAGTTAAAGGATTTGCAAATAGTTTACATGAAGTGTCATCCTGTTAAAGGATTTCATCACATCTTCAAAGGATCTAATAAATAGTTGTTAAGCTAACCTATCAACGTAGGGTTTTCACTATCTAAAACAATTGCTAGAGAGTATTAGAAAAATTTGACCTAATTACATACAATCTTTAATTGATAATTTCAAGCACTTGATCTACTCATTCTAATGTGATCCTTGCTAATTATGATATCTATTAGTATCTCTTGTACTATTATGAACAACTAGATATGTAATTGCTTCTCAATTCACTAAGTCTATGATGCCCCTACTATTTATCCTTTTTTGCAATTTTTCTTATTTGCTTAGCAACTTCCTTTCCTCCTTTTTAGCAATATAAAATCATGGGATCTAAGCCTTCTTATAAGTACTTCATAGACTTAGGGTTAGGTATGGATGTATGATCCATATTGAATCTTGAATTCTTGCTCATTCCTTCCATTTTTCTCATTGGTTGCATGCCTTCTCCATTTTAATGATTGGTTCCATGTTGATTTTATAGGAAATATAAAAGCTTTATTCTTATCCTTATTATCCTTCGAAATCTTTCTATGTCACCTCTAAAAGTAGTTTGCATATGAGTTTGTGAGTGCAAAAACTCATATGATTAATTTGTGTTACTCGACACATACTGGACTATTGGTGCTTCGCACATATACTATCCTTATTTGGTCAACACCTATTGCATTTTGTCTTGCTTGGCACATGTATGACTCTGACTAACTCGACATATTAAGCATTCTAACTTGGTCAACATCAACTATGACTCGACACCTATATATCACTCAACACTTGTATATCACTCAGAACTAGTTGGAATAATGGTTCAAAATATAACATAGCTTGGCATACATAGTGTACTTGGCTTCAATGTAAAAAGTGGTTAAGTGTGTTGACACTCAAATGTCAAAACCTTTCTAAGAAAAACAACATGGAGTGGTAGAACAAGAAGATGAAAGATTTTGATCTTGACAAGGATCTTTGTATAGAATAAGTGCAGAGTTCTTCTCTTCATTTTGAGTAGGCTCAACATTGGGAGTAACAACACTATTTTTAATAACTTTAACGAAAGTATCATATTTGGAAGGCACAACTATATTAAGGTTATTTTGATTGGCAATAAGCTTAGCGGTGTAAGTAGTAGTTTGATCTTTCTTATGAGTGTATGCACCCTAAAATGGTCACCTAGACTATGGGCCCTCATTATTCAATTTTTCAATTTTTCAAATTTCCTGAGTCAATGGTTTGTAATATTTTATTAAATCAATTCAAATCATTTTCCTTGATCAAATTCGATTATTTATTTTTCTAATGTTGATCATTTTATCCCAACTTCTATTTAATTAAAAGAAAATCTCCCTTTTAATTAAATAAAATAAGTCCCTATTTAATTAAAAGAAAAGTTATATTTTAATAAAATAATTCATCCACATTTAATTGATTAAGAGAAAAAACCCATCTTTTGTTTTAATTAAAAATTTCCTATTTAATTAAAAGAACTTTCTCCCTTTTAATTAAATAAAATTCCTACTTAAATATCTCTTTGTAATGAAGAAGAAAATAAACCAAACAAATGAAATTAAATAAATATTTTTTTTAATTTTTTGTACACTTAAATGCGCATATCTCTATGTTGGATTTTTCTTTTTCCTCTCTCCACTTTCTTCTCAAACACTCCTCTTTTCTCATTGGTGGAACTTTGTCTCACATGGATCAAACTCTATTATCACATATTGGTTGTGAGATACCTCTCACATCCATATTTTCCTTTATAAGGGAGAGCCTTCTCCTCATTTTAGAAATCCATAATTCATCCATGCTATATCCACAATTCATCCACAATTACACTATTGTTATGCTATAGGTTTGGAGAGCAATTTTTAAAGGAGTTTGAGCATCAAATATTTTTTTGAAGAACTTCTATCTTATTTTCTTATTGTCTCTTGCATTAGGAGGTTTCATTCTTGCATTTTCATATTATCTTAAAGTAATTTATTTTCATAGGTTAGTATTGTATTGCTATGACATTTCCTTCCTTGCATTGTTTGGCATTGTCATCATATAGATTAGTTTTCATTTTCATTTGCATGCATATTTTTGGATCCTTGAATCCCTTGTTCCATGGTGTACTTGCATGGGTAAAAGCTAGGTAAAATTGAGGGCCTCCATTACAAACCATTGCACTCCATGAATAAAGAGCTATGAGCCACCATTCAAGACTTCATTTTTGAGTAATCATGGATATAATGACTCATAGAAGTGTGCCCACATTTTAGGCATACAAGGAGAAGATTTAAGACATTTTGGAATGAATAAGGAAGGGTTTAAAGGATCAAAAGAACCATAAAATAGAGCAGAGACATCATAAAAATAATTGAATGACATGGAGGGTTCTTGATCTTGATCTTTCTCTATATTATTTTCTTTATCACTTTTAGAGTCCTCTTGACATGAAGCCACTCCTAAGGAGAAGGAATCATGTTGGAATTGTATGGAAGACTTTGGAATATATTATGAAGCACTAGCTAAAGTAAGCATTATAGTGCATGAAGGCCTAAGCTCTTTAGGTTTACCATTATCAAAATTATTTGCAACCAAGTGAAGGTTAGCTTGAGTTTCTTTATGAGGTATCCTCTGAGGATACTATAGGGAACCACATGAAAAGCGTTAGGATCTTTGTTGGATGAAGGATTGGTAGAAGACTTGAGAAACTCAAAATCTTTAGGGAATGTATGGATAGTACAGGAAATAGAAGATGGAAGTGGAGAATTAGAAGACAAAAGTTCAATATTAACATGATCTTTCTTGAGAGTGTAATCTTTATTTTCAACATGAGGATTCTTAGAAGAGGAACTCTTATGTCATTGATGTTTTATTTCAGCACAAAAAAATGCTTTCTCTTCCTCAAAAAATGCAAATTTATCATTTAGGTATTGTTTACAAAATCTATCAATGTTGTTTTCAAGATTTGAGTCATATGGATTACCATCAATATCTATTTGTGACCGATCCCCTTTAAGCACAAAACTAGCACTATATGACTCATAGGAGTGTAATAGTCATTGTCATCATAATCATTGTCACTATAAGCATTATAGATAGGTATATCACAACACTTTTCATGTTGTTCATTATGGTATGTCTCAATAAGAGGAATAAGACTCTTGGTAGAAGTAGAAGAAGAATGATATCATGAAGAAGAGGTAGGTGAAGGCCTACATGAATAATGTTTAGAACAATCATGGTAAGACTTGGAATATGAAGAATGTGAATGATATTTAGAAGAACCATGGTAAGAATTGAACTTGAAGATTATGAATGATATTTTGAAGAATCATGATAAGACATAGAAGATGATGAATCTGAATAATATTTAGAAGAATCATGATAAGAATCAGAAGATGAAGAATTTCAATTATATCTAGAAGAATCATCACAAGACTTGGAAGATAAGGGATATTTGGAAGATGGATATTGTGATCTAATCTTGCGTATGATCCTAGAAAAAATGTTTGATATCTTCCCTTTTTCCATCATTTTTGTCACAAGATTAGCATCTATATATCTATTGTTGTAACAACACTTTTCAAATTCAAGAAGGAGGTCAAGTTCATCTAAGCTCAAATGAATATCCCTAACAAGATATTCAAGATCCATAGTTCTAGAAGAAGAAGAATAAAGAATGGAAGAAGAGAGATTATCGAGAAGGTAGACTATATGATAATAGGAGGAAAAGAATCAAGAAGACATGAAGAAGAGGAAGAATAGAAATTAGAGACTAGAAAGACATGGAAGATGAAGAAGAAAGAAGAGAGACAATCATTTTGTGAGATTTGAGATCATTTGAGTTCATCTGAATGTTTAGCAACATGTAATAGAACTTTTTGTAACCAACATGAAAGAAAACATACTAGTTGATAGGATAACACTAAGAAACATTGGTACCAAACTAGGATAGCAAAAGCACTCACTTGTCCAAAAGAGAAATGATAAGAAAAAATATTGCAATAAGCATTAACCAACACTGTCACATAAGTGCCTACAACTTTGGGTGAATACCCTAGCACATATGGACCAAGAGGATGTTTTTGCAAATTTTTAATTAATTGAAATTGAATTTTGATGAAAGTGGATGGACAAGAGATCACTAAGACTCTCCAAGCATAATGTCAAAGAATACAAGGTATATCTTTCTCAACAAGGATGGTCTCTATCTCACCAACTCTAAACAAGGTCACCTGTAAAATAAATGATTACTAATTCAAGAGAATAAAGTGCAATAACCTAAGGTGCAAACAAGATTTTAATAATGGGGTAAATAGCCTAGTTTGAACTAGATCATCCTAGATAGATTTGAAATAATATGACAACAAATAAAATTTGATGGTAAAGTCTCAACTTAAGAACTAAGATTTTGTTCATTTTAAATGTCCAACTAGATGTATCAATAGAATTTTAATAATGAACCAAGTATGCAAGACAACAATCAAGGATTTCAAACAAATTTCTTCAAACAATGAGCAAGGGACAAAGAAACCTTGCACATGAGAAGAATAATGTCATAGTATCAATATAATCCCTAGAACCACTATTATGTATGTTCTCAAAATGTTTTCCTATCTAAAAGATTTGATCATATCTCTCAAATGGATAAGTATTTTTATCTGGAATTTTTTTTGCAAGGTGGTGACATATTAGAAACATTCTAGTCCAATTTTTAGATTTTTCTAAGTTAGTTTCAATTTTTTATATTTTTTTTAATGAAAAATCATTTTAAGGATCAAATTAGTGAATGTTTTGAAAAATTCTACATTTTTCGAAAGCTTTCTAAATTATAAACAGATTTGGTTCTTTATGTTTTGATTTTAGAGATCATATTAGGGCTCAATTATTCAATTTACCAAAACTGGTCTGTTTTGACAAAATGGCTCCCTAGAGCGAAAATAAAAAGATATTTTCAAAATTCTAACATTTTTGGAAAGCTCTCAAGTTTTTGATAGGGGTCACTTTTTTGCATTTAGAGTTTTGAATCTGAATCCATATAATATAGGTCCAATCTTTATGACTAGGTCAAAAATCAATAAAAAAAGGGTCATTTAATGAATAGCTTACATTAAGTTTTTACAATGGATCAATGCATGATGTGAGATTTCATTTGGGTTATTTATTAATTATTATCATTATTAAAAATAAAATTTTTAGATCTAACCCTAGTTTTGCATAAGTTGGATATATATTGCATATCTTGTGTTTGCTTATTTTGCTTGTTGCTTTGTTCAATTCAAGTGAGTGTTCAAGTGTAAATGAAAGGTAGAACAAAGAAAAGATGCATTGTGAGGATTATCAGGTAATTTTTTGGATATCTATAACATTTGGATTTGGAATTAAAATGAACATCTCATGTATTTGGCTTGAGTGCTTTTACATGCTTTCATAGATTCCCACTTTATTTGGTGCTCTAAAATTGGATCTAGATTTGCTTTCATGCATCTATGTTTCACATAGTAATAAGACCCTACGAACACTATTTGAGAGACAACAATCAAGAATTTCAAACAAATGTCTTCAAACAATGAGCAAGGGACAAAACAACCTTGCACATGAACAAGAATAATGTCATAGTATCAATATAATCCCTAGAACCACTACTATGTATGTTCTCAAAATATTTTCTGATCATGCTCATAGTCCTAGAAGAGAAAAATTTGGCAGCACCATGGTTGTTAGAAATGTTCAATTCTGTAGCTTTTGTACTCTAGAGTGGGCGAAATCCAATCTCAACGCACCAATGTTTTGAGATATTATGAGAATTTAATCAATTGGAGACACTGAGGAGATTTGACAACCCAACAATAGAATACATCCATGATAATTTCTCCCACAAGGACATTTATATGGTAGATAAGTAGGAGATAATTTCCACAGCTAGTCAAATTATGATATGAATATCAGGATTTAACTGTGTGATTTTTGAGTCAAACTCGATGACCCATGTTTCATGAGTAGTGACTCAACATGAATCCATCTCTCATGAGAATAAATGGAACACTTAGGACTCATTGGATCTAGGTGATGCTCATAGGGGTGAAGCACCGAGACTTCCCAAGAGGTCACCCATCCTAGTACTACTCCAGCCTGAGCGCGCTTAACTACAGAGTTTCCTCCATAGTTAAACCCAAAGCTTGCAACACAGTTAAATCTTGATTTTTATATCACAATTTATATGATATTTTCTACTACAATGTCAAAATTGGCTATTACCACTTGAAGTACTGTCCATGTGGTTGACCCAATAAAGAGAATGTCCAATATGGTTTAACCCTGTCTAGTCAAGGAAGGCTCACAAAATTGTATCACATGGGGAATTGGTTTGGATTCAAGGGTTCCAAGTTTTTGATGTGCCCAAAAGGGAATATAGCATACTCCTCTAGCCTCTTCACCTTATCCAAAAAGAGCAAACAAGATTCTTTGACATGCTAATTTGAAATCACCTCACCAACATTTTGGAAAATCCAACAACAAACACCACCAATCTTAAAAGGGAAAGTACTAGTGGATGTTGAGGACAAATCCAAGCAGAATAGTGAGTTAATAATAAATATCCTTCCCTACCTAATAGGGGATTCTTTTTCGTGAGGAGCTTCACATGTAAATTAAGTGAATGAACCTCAGTCTCTGAAGATCTCGCAAATATTTTTCATAGGGCCTAATTACTATGTGAAACATAGATCTATGAAAGAGAATCTAGATCCAATTTTAGAGCACCAAATGAAGTGTGAATCTATGAAAGTATATAAAAGAACTCAAGAAAAACACATCAAAGAGTTCATTTTACTTTGAAATCTAAATTTCATAGAGATCCAACAAAATATCTTGAAATCCTTGCAACACATCTTTTCTTTGTTGTACCTTTCTTTTACGCTTGAATGCTTGCTCGCAACGAACAAAGCAATAAGCAAAACAAGCAAACACAATATATGGTAACATATATCCATCTTATGAAAAACTAGGGTTAGATCTAAAAATCTAATTTTTAAGAGTGATAATAATCAACAAATAAACCAAATGAAAGCTCACATCATGCATTTATCCATTGTAAAAATTAAATTCATGCTATTCATTAAATGCCCCTTTTTTTTTTATTGATTTTTAACCTAGTCATAAATATTGGACCTATATGATATGAATTTGGATCCAAAACCATAAATGTAGAAAAGTGACCCCCTATCAAAAATTAGAGAGCTTTCCAAAAATGTTAGAATTTTGAGAATAGACTACTTTTTGCAAATTAAATTATTGAGCCCTAATATGATCTCTAAAATCAAAACAAAAAGAAAAAAAATCTATTTATAATTTAGAGAGGTTTCCAAAAATTTATACTTTTTCAGAAAAATTGCTAATTTTCTCCTTAAAATGATTTTTCATTTAAAATAAAGAAAAAATTATAATAAATAAAAATTACCTTTGAAATTTTTCTAAATTGGACTAAAGCTTATCTAATATGTCTCCACATTGCCAAAAAAAAAAATCGGATCAAAATATCTAGCCATTTGGGAGATATGATCAAATATTTTAGATCTAAGGTTTTTTTATCTGCAAAAAAATCTACATAAGGGGGTTAGTTCCAAAAATATGTAAAACCAACAACAAAAGGTAGGTTTCCCCATGGTGGTTGCCAAAGATGTATTCCTAGAATGTGAGCACACTTCTATGAGTCATTCTATCCAAGATTGCTCAAGAATGAGGTCTCGAATGGCAACTCATAGCTCTCTATTCATGGAGTGCGAGGTTTTGTAATGAAGGTCCTTCATTTGACATAGTTTGTGCCCATGCAAGTACACTATGAAACAAGAGATTCAAGGATAAAAAATATGTATGCAAATGAAAATGCAAACTAATCTATATGATAACAATTCAAAATAATGCAAGAATGGAAATGTAAAATCAATGCAATACTAATCTATGAAAATAAATATGAATCTAAGGTAATACACAAATGCAAGGATGAAACCTCATGATGGAAGCCATGGATGCATGAGAGAAGAAGACAAGAAATTACAAGTTCTCCACAAAAAGCTTTAGTATTCAAACTCCTTCTTCAAAAATTGCTCTATGAACCTACAACATAACAATAGCATAGTAATGAATGTCAAAAATGAGGAGAGGGCTCTCCCTTATAAAGAAAAATGTAGAGGCAGAAAGCTTCTCACAACCAATATGGGCTAATAGAGTTTGATTAATGTGACAGAAAATTCCACCAGCGAGAAAAGAGGAGAAGAATTAAATGAGGAAAGGAAAAAGGAATTTATTTAATTTTTATTTATTTCATTTCCTTTTTAGCATGGGATTTATTTAATTAAAAGGGGGCAAGTTCTTTTAATTAAATAGGAAATATTTAACGAAATTAAAAGAGGGGTTTTTATCTTAATTAATTAAATGTGGATGAATTTAATTAAAAGACAAGTTTTTTTTTAATTAAATGGGAACTTATTTTATTTAATTAAAAGGGAGATGTTCTTTTAATTAAATAAGACTTAGGATAAAATGATCAACCTTAAGAAGATATTGAAATAATTAAATTAATTATAATTTGATCAAAGAAATTGATTTGAGTGGATTTAATAAAATATTGCAAACCATTGATTCAGGAAATTGATCGATTGATAAATTGAATAATGGGGGCTCATTGTCTAGGCAACCATTTTTAGGGTACATACACTACTATGAGTGATATAGATGATGGAGAACTAGAAGAAAAAGATGCATTGTTGGCTAGAAAATTTTATAGAGACAAAGAAAAATACAAAGGTAAGTTACCCATCATATGCTTTAGTTGTCATCAGGTTGGTCATATTGCAACAAGATATCTTGATAAGTCAAACACCAAGAATGCATACATGTAGACAAGATGATAGTAGCCAAGGCTACAAGGACAAAGGAAAGAAGGTTTGTTATATTTTGGAAGAAGAATCCAACGATGAATCTAAAGATCATGGTGATGAAATTCTAAATGTTTCAATGAAGGATGATTCTAATGAAGATAAGGTAGTTGTATTGATATATTACATGAACAAGAGTGATAAATGGACCATTCATAGTGGATGTTCACATCACATGACTAGAGACAAAAGTAATTTTATTACCCTTGAGTATTACAATGGAAATAGTTTTAGATTTGGTAATGATGCACCCTATCTGATTAAAGGAAAAAAATCAACAAAATTGGGAGATAAGATCATGTGCGGCAATACTTACTATGTGGAAAGAAGATAACTATAAATGGTTGAGTGTGTCACAATTGAATAGTTGAGTTTGTAAAGTTAAATTTGACAATAAAAGGGATAAGATCTTTGACACTAATAGAAAACTAATTGGAAGTGTAGATTAAACTATAGGTAATCTATTTTATCTTGATATGAATGATGATACTTGTCTTGTTGTAGAGTTTGATGATATGTGGCTATGGCACAAGAGGTTATGTCATGTAAATTTTGACAATTTGGTTAGTATTAGTAAGATTAAAAGAGTCAGAGGTTTGCCAAAATTGAAAAAACCTATGATTTGCAAACAATTTCAATTAGACAAGATGGAAAAGTCTAGTTTTAAAAGTATGACTCATACATCAAATTAAATTCTAGAATTAGTTCATATTAATTATTGTGGACCAATTGATGTGTAGATCTACAAAGATGAAAAGTAAATTATCCTATTTGTTGATGAGTACTCAAGAATGAGGGCAATAATGTTCATAAAACAAAAATCTAATGCTTTTCAAATATTTAAGTTCTATCTAGAATGAGTTGAAAATGAAACTAGTAAAAACTTGAAATTTCTGAGATCTGATCCTAAGTTGGGGAAGGATGAATTAGAAGATGAAGACTAAAGGAAAGCCATAAAAGAAGAATTTGGATAGACTGAGAAGAACAAAACATGGACTCTAGTATCGAGACTAGAGAACCAGAATTTTATTCAAACCAAATGAGTGTATATAAAGAAATTGGATCAGAATGGTGAAGTCACATGGAATAAGGAAAGATTATTTTGCAAAGGATATGAACAAGAAGAAGGAATTGAGTATGGAAAGATATTTGCCTTAGTTTTAAGATTGGAAGGAATAAGAACTCTACTTCCTTGATTTGCATGCAATGGATTTAAAGTTTATCAAATGTATGTGAACTCATCTTTTTTGAATGGTATACAAGAAGAGGAGGTTTACCTAGAATACACTAAATTAAATTTTCATCCACACAACAAGAACATGGTGTCTAGATTACACAAATCTTTATATGGTTTGAAAAAAGTTCTAGAAGCATGGTATGAAAGGCTTCACAACTATCTTGTGAAGATTGGTTTCTAGAAGACTAATGATAACATCAATATTTACTTGAAGATAGGAGGCAAAGGAATTTTACTAGCTGAAATATCTATTGATGATATCATATTTGGAGGAAAAAATGCATTGTGTAAGACATTTGCAAATGAAATGAAGAAAGCATTTGAGGTGTCTATGTTTGGAGAGATAAAGTTCTTTGTTGGATTACAAGTATATAAGATGAAATATGGTATTTACATCACTCAGTCCAAGTATGTGAAGGAAATATTCAAAACTTTTGGTATCGAGGATTTAAAACCTATTAGTATTCATATGGTGAATGGACACAAACTATCCAAAAATAATGACTCTATTGAGGTAAATCAAACATTGTATAGGTCTATGATTGGAAAATTGCAATATGTAGTTCATAGAATATCTAATATTGCATTAGTTGTTGGGATTGTTGAAAGGGTTTTTGCAAATCCTAAGGAGAATCATTTAATGTTTGTTAAAATTATGATGTGATACTTGAAAGGAAAAAAACACTATAGTCTATACTATAAAACAAATGAAAAGTTTTAAATGAGAGCCTATACAAATTTTGATTTGAATGGAAACATTGATGACAATAAGAGTACAAGTGGTGGATAATTTTACTTAGGAAAAAGATTGGTCTCCTATAGAGAAAAAAGAAATTTTTTATATCACAATCTATTGTTGAAGTTAAATATGTCCCTATTGCACTAAATTACTAAAATAGTTACTCAAAGGAATGAAGGGGAGAATTATCCAACTCATGGTACTCTATGTGGAAATACATGTGCTATAAACATATCAAAGAATCCTATAATGCATTCAAAGAAAAAACACAGTGCAATCAAGTTTTATTACTTGACAATGTTGGTTCAAGACAAAGAAATGAGAATGGAATATGTGAATACAAAAGAATAGAGAGTTGATATATTCAAAAAGGCTTTACCTAAGGATGCACATGAATATCATAGAGGTAAAGTAGGGGTGATACTTCTATCCAAAGCTACTCAAAAAAAAGGAGTAGTGCCCTACATCAATTGAGTTTAATGACATATTTTATAGTTTAATGCAAGTGATATTACTTTAAGATCTACCTGTAGTAAGGAAGGTGCTAGAAAAAGAATATTTATAGTCACATGTGAGCTAATAGAGGAAAAAAATGAATTGATTATATCTACATGTATAGATGTCAAGTCTTTGATATTTTTTTCAAAGAGGGAGATATAAGAGAAAGAGGTAGAATTTTATAGAGAGTTGTACCTAAAACATGAAGAATGTATTCAAGGAGATATTAGAGAGATTAGATCAGAGAAGGAAGGAAAAGGATTGTCAAAGAGGGAAAACACCATATGATAGAGAAATATGAGATAGAGGGAGATATTTCAATAAAAGCTATTAAGCTTCTTTTAGGTATTGTTGTTGGTATTGGTTTTGCATCAATTCCAAAGAGGGAGATTGTTGAAAGGAGAATGTGGAAGTGAAGAAGATTGATGAAACCTATCATAGAACAACAATTATTTTGTCACTAATATCAAGCCTACTACTTGTTAGTGAGACAATTGGTTACTTTGGCCTAAATACTATCATTTATTTTATTGGTTAAGTTATTTGATGTATAATAGGGGCATTAAGATCAACCAAGAAATTGATGATATAGTGTAAATCATTTATGTACTTAAAGATAAAATGAAATGATATTTATGCATAGACTAGAAGAAGGATGAGTAAAAGAATGTGTCTACTAATCAAAGTTAGTCTAGGCCAAGCACACAATTAGTTGAAGCTGAGAAGTATGTTTGGTATGTATCAATAGAAGAAAGTTACTATGTGTCAAACACCAATAAAGACCTAGTGGATACTAAGGAACCCAATGTTCGCAGAGCATCAATAGACGATGTTTGCTAAGAAAATAGAGTGTTATTTTCAAGTACTAGTAAAATGAGTTAGTTCAAACATTAATAAATTTGACCCAACAAAGCTCACTTCTTGAATTGTACGAAGTGTGTTGAAGATTACCATGATGAGTTGGTGGCACAAACCTCAGGATAAACTATTTTGAGATAAATTCAAAGAGGATTGTAGAGGAAGTTTCTAGAAAGGGATAAAATAGAAAATTGGATGGATTCATTGAATCTTACCTAACCCTAGAATTGATGATTATGTTTAAAAGGGAAAAGACCTAAAATATCTATATAAGGACATAGCTCACTAGAAGCAACAGTTGTAATGTGCAAGAACCTAAGGAAGACAAGAAGTCTAGGGTGTAGCTTCATATGGTGGCTGAATAGAAGAGTCTAAATTTGGCATACAAAGCAAGAAGGCTTAATTTCATAAATTCTTGAAGTGTGAACAAGATATTAGAGATGAAGAGGATGAATGCGAAGCATAATGGAGGACTAAATATGAGATCTATAATTTTCATGTGAGTTATTATTGTTATCAGATCAAGTCTTGTTGTTAATCTAAAATAATTGCAATAGTCTTGATAAATCCTTTGCATTAAGGTTGGCTTACCAATCATTAGTAAATCCTTTAACAAGGTGTCATTCTAATGGAATGTTCTAAATTCCTCTAACAAGGATCACTCCTAACATAGTGATTGAAATCCTTTACCTATGTCACATTTAAAAGTGTGCATTGTAACCTTTAATAGGGTTAGCTCCTATAAGGAATCACTTAATAATAGTGAGAATTGGTAGTATGTTACTGGTGGCTTTTCCTAAATTCGATTTCCACATCAAATCCTTGTAGCAAAATGTGTGATTGATTTCGTGGTATTTCATGTGTACATTTCTACAAAGTTATTTTGACATAAGACAAAAATATGCATATGTTTAAGATATTGAATGGTCAATGTTTGTGTTAGTACCCAAGGTGGTCTCAGTTTTTAAACTTTCAGTTTCAGAGGTTGAACCTCTTTGAACCCCTTCGAACTAAAGTTTGAAGTAGTTCAAAGTAGTTTGATGGTTCAAAGCAGTCCAAATCAGTTTAATAGTTCAATAGTCAAAATGGCTTGGAGTGGATTATCTTGTAGGTTCATGGTCTATTCCGAGAGGTTCACATGTATGATTTAATGGCTTGGTTTCAAGGATTCATTTCCCAGTTCAGAATTCAAGTTGGTCAGCTCACAAAGTTTAAGGCCTCGAATGCAAAATTCTTAAATACATATTCTAGTACAATCCCTACACATCGAACATTCATACTTTAATTGTGGTGGCCGATGTATGTATTAAAGCCTAGTGTCATTCAAGCATGACAGGTGTAAGCTGACAATCCCAATGCATAATGAACTTCAATTCATGAAAGCATTTCTCTACGAAGCTCAAATCTAAATGCATCTAATAAATGAATAAACCTTAATCATTCATATTTGACAATGGGTAAAAGATGTTGTGAAGCTCGAATGAACTTGATTATCCACATCTTATGCTCATAATTCAAATTCTCAAGGAAGAAAAAACATAGGGTGTGAGTATAGAGATTAACATGATGAAGTCATATATTCGAATATATATATATGCGAGCCTGTGGCTATTTGGGGAATCAACTCAACGAGAGCTGGTACATTATGTTAAAGTGGGGATAGAATCTTCATCATGACCTATGCCCAAACATTCATGCTTTCATATTCTGTTGAACACCGGTCAAATGGGAAGAGGCCACGGTGAAGGATCAAAATGAGCACTCAGAACCATATGGAAATGATCGGATTTGTTGATGAACATAGCAAAGGCCTTTCTATTCTTGTGCACCATAAGTTTGAAGACTCTCTTGTAATAGAAATTCCTTACCATAATTGATCGAGTGAAGCATCAAAGTAATGGAGAGAAGCTTAGAAGCCACGATGATATTTGCATCCTCATCGAGTCTCGACATATGGAAAGATGTATATAAGTCTGCTAGCCATTCTCAGCCCATATTAGCAGAAGTTGTCTCTTGCGACTGTTAACGCATGCTCATAAGAAAGTGATGGCTCTCTATTGTTATCATCATCAGTCAAAGGAGAAGGTGCACGTTTCTAAAATGCAATTATGATATCCAGCATCTAAACCCATGAATCGAGGTCAAGCTCAGTGACACCTATTGTCAAGAGATGAACAGTGCAAAAGAAGCTTGATTTGCACGTCAAGACAATGGAAGAAGCCGCAGACATGCTAATATGATATAAAAGCATTGACGTGCTAGTCAAAGCCATGAGAGATGGAGTATCAGCTTAAAGAAGCATAATGAGGCCACAAGTTCCAAGGTCTTGATCAGACTTGATTAAATGAAATCATATATTCAACACAACCCATGGCCATGGTGTAATATAGAAGCAGTCATAGTAAAGAAAAAACTTGTTTGTTGCATCACACATGGAAAAAAAAATCTTCCAAAAATGGTTGAAGATGTTAAGCATCTACATGGACACCCAATGTTGTAGATTGAAAAGAGACCCGCAAGTTTTACACAATGGAAATGTGTATTAGGGTTAAAAGGCTAAGAGGCTTGGTTACCTTGGAGCTCGCAGGTCAGCAGGATATATCACTAGAGATTCCAAGTATTCTGCCTCTTCATTTCAATTATACAATAAATGTCTTGTGCCCATGCTCGAGCTTGAGAGATACGGTCAAATTTGCATCATGTGTCACCATTTGGAGTAGACCGACCTGTCTATGGTGACTAACTCAATTATAAAGAGAAACGAAAACCATCCTCGTGCATGATTTGTTAAATGGGAATCTAACCAAAATACCCCGAAACAACTGTGGAGAGTCATGAATTTAATGTTATGATTCCATATATAAGGGAGTGAGTTTGAAAAGATTAAGAGATAAAAAAGGGAAGGGGGAATGGAAAAGATTTCCAAGAATCAGTTATAGAAACTAAACAGTTTGCCCGCAAATTCTATATATGGTGAAAGCATTAAACAAGATGGGGGGTTCAATTCTTCCTTCTTCAGAATACAGACTTTGGGCTTCAGCCAGGGAGGGGATTTTGCAAGATCATTCCATTTTCTTGAGAGGCTGTGAGGTGCAGAGTAGGGGCTGTTTTTCTTTTCCAGAACTGTGTGTCTGAGATAGAGATAGGATTTTGATAGTTGATGTAATTTTGTGAAAGGAGTTTTTGTCTTTCTAGAAATAGTGGTTTGATTGTAATGTGCACAAGATACTTTGTGATCTTTTGCTGTCAGGGAAGGGAGACTGAGGGTTAAGTGTACCAGAACTTTGATTATGGTGTATTTTCCTTCCACTGATTATGAACTTTGTGTCATTTTCAGTTTTCTCTTAATTACATTTCAATATCATTGTTTCTTGTTACATCATCAGTTCAAACATCTTTAAAGGCTCTGAGTTTTATTTCTCTGAAGAGAATGGAAGATATATTTTATTTTATTACACGATGCAATGTTTAGCAAATGAACTTTGTGTCACTTGCTGTTCTTTGCTTTCTTTCTATGTAGTAATATAAGTTTACGCATCTACGTTGTATTTACGGGTAGATGTTTGATATCCTTTTATGCTTTTTGGTAAAAGCATTCACATTTGATTCATTGAATATTTCATACGGGGAGCTGTACCCAATAAAATTCAGAGGAAAGTTATCAATCCAATGATAACTTGTCCAACTGTTAGTGCTGATTAGTCTTCTCATTTGGGAATTCAAGGTTATATTTGTATGTATTTTCTTGGAGGACAATCTGTTCACTAACAGATTTTTGGCGACTATGTTGGGGAGGAAACAAACATCATTGCCTAACATTGTTTCCTCAGTTTTACGATTATCTCTGCATGCAAGAGATTGGCAACTCTATGGAAGAAGAATACCTAGTAGCCTTCATTATATATGAAGAAATCTTGAAAGATTGGATTCTAGCAAAGGATGGAGATACCTCTGAAACCTTCATATTTATCCCACCTTTCAAAGATAATCCCATTAGGGAAGTTACAATAGAAGTAGAAAAGCAATTATGTTGGCTAAAATCTTTTTATGGTGCCATCCTCATAAAGAAGAGACCCCAAGTGCAAGATCTAGAAAAAGAAGGACATGCATGTCAAAAAGAGGAAATAACTGAAGTGGAACATAGGCAGGGGAAAGATCTTGAAGGAGAACAAACTAGATGTCGACAAGATGATGAATATCTAGATGCTCTTCAGCTGCACGTGATTCCCATCTCCGCATCACATCTAGTGAGTCATGAGGTTGAGGTAAATATCTTGGATTGCCCATCTTCATTTTCTTCTGGAGAAAATTTTAAATACATTCAGAAAAAGGAAGATGTCTCTTTTCAATTTGTTCCTATGAATATAGAGACTTGTGGAAAATCCTTGCCATACCATGAGGATAGCTCATCTTTTGATACCCAAGAAGAGAGTAATAAAATTGATTTCCCTTTTATGTGCCATAACAAATATATGGAAGATGTGACAACAGTAAGGAATCAATCCCAAGATGTTGATGGCAAGATTGTTTGGGGCAGCGTGAATGCATTATACTTACCTTCTGAATATACTAAAAATGTTAAAATTAAGGACAACCCTCTCTTTGTACCCTATGATCTCCTATATAACAAGAAAGAGAAAGGAGAAGGTTGGCTATTAAATTCTAGTAGTATAGACATGTCTCAACAAAGTGAGGAAGCTATAGCCATAGTTCATCCTAAAGACAACCAGAAATGGGTAGATAAAGACATTCAAGCTGAAAGTAAAAAACATGGCAGCAGTGATAGCAAAGATAAAGAAAGTGTGACAGTGAAAGAAGAAGATTCCTTAGTAATACCATCTTACTTCAATCCTCACAATCCTTCCATTCTCGCTTATCATGTTGATACTCAGGAAAACATAAATAAAGGTACTCTTGAATCTTTCATTTCTCCATGTTTTGAAAGTTTCAGATTTGAAAGTGGTGACAGTCATCTCATTTCAGAAGTTCCTGTATGTAAAAAATCTGACAACAACATGTTGCTAGAATATCAATCTTTCATTGTTAATGAAATTGATGAAAGTGATCTTTCTTTGGAGAGTTTCCCTTGTAAGAAGGTTAAGAATAACATGAAGTTCAAGATTGAATCTTGTACTTTTATGGAAGATAAAGATGATCTCTAATGTTTAAATATTTGTAATCAGCACATGGAAGGATATAGAATGTCAAAAGGCACTATTTCCAATGAAGAAGAGGAAATTATAGGAAAATTTCTATCATCACTCCAGCCAGATTATCCCTTTGATGACCACTCAGGTATTGATTCAAATCAGATTGAGAATGAAGCATTCATTGATAAATTTTCTTTTCATTCCTCTATGCAAGGTTTTTCTAATTTGGATTGTGGAAGTAGTGCTAGAAGCTGTGATGGCACTTTGGGAAAGATAAAAGATATTATGCATTACATGCTTGATGATGGTCTGATTCTTGAAAAAGCTGAAGATAACATATACTTGGGAATTAATTCTATGATGGATGAGGTGTTCCTTTGCCTGCAAGTTGATCATGATATTAATAAACATATGCAAGAGCTTAGAATGAAATCTGGTGTGTCATATGTTGAAGATCAATCCTTGGATGAAAAAGAATGCTATGATGAGTTGTGGCTGTTTGGGAAGGAATGGTTGGTCAACATCTTGATATGTGCTTTCAGCATGTGGTTTGGCATTGAAGATGTTGCTCATAGGTATTGGTACAGAGCTGCTCAAATGAGACATGACTTGCTACTACGGAAAGGATGTTACTTCTCCCAGCCGGTAAATGGTTTCACATGATTCCTTTTCTTTCTTCTAGTTCTCATGGTAGGTTCATCCTACCTTTGCATATATTTTGTAAATAAGTTTTTCTTGTGCATAGTGTAGTTGGAATAATGCGCAAGTCTCGTACTTTCTGGTAGCTTAGGTGTCTGTTGTTGGTTTTATTTTTTGGTTTTGCCCTGCTCCCCTCTGCCCTCTCTGCAAGCAACTCCCGATCTTCTCTTGTTGACTCTATTTGCCCAAATGGATAAAGCACTGTTCTTTCCTAGAGATTGCTAGAGTTCTCTGATTTCTCATCAAAATTAGTCCCACAGTTAGAGCCCTTGTTAGTACCCAAGGTGGTCTCAATTTTTAAACTTTTAGTTTCAGAGGTTAAACCTCTTTGAACCCCTTCGAACTAAAGTTTGAAGTAGTTCAAAGTAGTTCGACAGTTCAAAGCAGTCCAAATTAGTTTAATAGTTCAATAGTCAAAATGGCTTGGAGTGGATTATCTTGCAAGTTCATGGTCTGTTCTGAGAGGTTCACATGTATGATTTAATGGCTTGGTTTCAAGGATTCATTTCCCAGTTCAGAATTGAAGTTGGTCAGCTCATAAAGTTTAAGGCCTCGAATGAAAAATTCTTAAATACATATTCTAGTACAATCCCTATACATCAAACATTCATACTTTAATTGTGGTGGCCGGTGTATGTATTAAAGCCTAGTGTCATTCAAGCATGACAGGTGTAAGCTGACAATCCCAATGCATAATGAACTTCAATTCATGAAAGCATTTCTCTACGAAGCTCAAATCTGAATGCATCTAATGAATGAATAAACCTTAATCATTCATATTTGACAATGGAACAGAGATGTTGTGAAGCCCGAATGAACTCGATTATCCACATCTTATGCTCATAATTCAAATTCTCAAGGAAGAAAAAGCATAGGGTGTGAGTATAGAGATTAGCATAATGAAGTCATATATTCGAATATATATATGCGAGCTTGTGGCTATTTGGGGAATCAACTCAACAAGAGGTGGCACATGATGTTAAAGTGGGGATAAAATCTTCATCATGACTTATGCCCAAACATTCATGCTTTCATATTCTGTTGAAGACCGGTCAAATGGGAAGAGGCCATGGTGAAGGATCAAAATGAGCACTCAGAACCATATGGAAATGATCGAATTTGTTGATGAACATAGCAAAGGCCTTTCTATTCTTGTGCACCAAAAGTTTGAAGACTCTCTTGTAAAAGAAATTCCTTACAATAATTGATCGAGTGAAGCATCAAAGTAATGGAGAGAATCTTAGAAGCCATGAGGATATTTGCATCCTCATCGAGTCTCAACATATGGAAAGATGTATATAAGTCTGCTAGCTATTCTCAACCAATATCAGCAGAGGTTGTCTCTTGCGATTGTTAACGCATGCTCATAAGAAAAGGATGGCTCTCTATTGTTATCATCATCAGCCAAAGGAGAAGGTGCACGTTCCTAAAATGCAATTATGATAGCTGGCATCTAAACCCATGAATCAAGGTCAAGTTCGTTGACACCTATTGTCAAGAGATGAACAGTGCAAAAGAAGCTTGATTTGCACGTCAAGACAATGGAAGAAGCCACATGCATGCTAATATGATATAAAAGCATTGACGTGCTAGTCAAAGCCATCAGAGATGGAGTATCAGCTTAAAGAAGCATAATGAGGCCACGAGTTCTAAAGTCTTGATCAGACTTGATTAAATGAAATCATATATTCAACACAACCCATGGCCATGGTGTATTATAGAAGTAGTCACAGTAAAGAAAAAACTTGTTCGCTGCATCACACGTGGAAAAAAAAATCTTTCAAAAATGGTTCAAGATATTAAGCATCTACATGGACACCCAATGTTGTAGACTGAAAAGAGACCCACAAGTTTTACACAATGGAAATGTGTATTAGGGTTAAACGGCTGAGAGGCTTGGTCACCTTGGAGCTCGTAGGTCAGGGGATATATCACTAGAGATTCCAAGTATTCTATCTCTTCATTTCAATTATACAATAAATGTCTTGTGCCAATGCCTGAGCTTGAGAGATACGGCCAAATTTGCATCATGTGTTGCCATTTGGAGCAGAATGACCTATCTATGCTGACTAACTCAATTATAAAGAGAAACCAAAACCATCCTCATTCATGATTTGTTAAATGCGAATCTAACCAAAATACCCGAAAACAATTGTTGAGAGTCAAGAATTTAATGTTATGATTCCATATATAAGGGAGTGAGTTTGAAAAGTGTAAGAGGTAAAAAAGGGAAGGGGGAACGAAAAAGATTTCCAAGAATCAGTTATAGAAACTGAACAGTTTGCCCGCAAATTCTATATATGGTGAAAGCATCAAACAAGATGGGGGGTTCAATTCTTCCTGCTTCAGACTGCAGGCTTTGGGCTTTAGCCAGGGAGGGGATTTTGCAAGATCATTCCATTTTCTTGAGAGGCTGTGAGGTGTAGAGCAGGGGCTATTTTTCTTTTCCAGAACTGTGTGTTTGAGATAGAGATAGGATTTTGATAGTTGATGTAATTTTGTGAAAGGAGTTTCTGTCTTTCTTGAAATAGCGGTTTGATTGTAATGTGCAAAAGATACTTTGTGATCTTTTGCTATCAGGGAAGGGAGACTAAGGGTTAAGTATACCAGAACTTTGATTATGGTGTATTTTCCTTCCACTGATTATGAACTTTGTGTCATTTTCAGTTTTCTCTTAATTACATTTCAATATCATTGTTTTCTTGTTACATCATCAGTTCAAACATCTTTAAAGGCTCTGAGTTTTATTTCTCTGAAGAGAATGGAAGATATATTTTATTTCATTACATGATGCAATGTTTAGAAAATGAACTTTGTGTCACTTGCTATTCTTTGCTTTCTTTCTATGCAGTAATATAAGTCTACGCATCTACGTTGTATTTGCAGGTAGATGTTTGATATCCTTTTGTGCTTTCTGGTAAAAGCATTCACATTTGATTCATTGAATATTTCATACAAGGATCTGTACCCAATAAAATTTAGAGGAAAGTTATCAATCCAATGATAACTTGTCCAACTGTTAGTGCTGATTAGTCTTCTCATTTGGGCGTTCAGGGTTATATTTGTATGTATTTTCTTGGAGGACAATCTGTTCACTAACATTGTGCTAGTTGTAGTACTAAAAAGTTTTATTTGTACATTTGGACCTTGAGTGAGTGATTCACCCCCCTCTGAATTATTCTAAAATTTTCCAATAGAAAATATAGCTTATATTTACATCAAATACAAGCATTTGAGTGTGAAGAATATATGAAAAATTAGTAGAAGAGCACTATAATTTTCATTATAGCTCTAGTACAAATATCAATACTTTATAGTATGGATTGCCTCATGAAGGTGGTTAAGACATATAATATCAAGGGTTCTTACTAATATTGGAGACAAGCCAACACTATAACATCTAAAATAAACTTATAGAACTAATCATAAGGTCCAGCATTAATAGTATAATTTCCCTTGTGAGTGTTTCAAAGATATCCATATGTCGGCATTTCTACTAGGAAATACCTAAGACTATTGAAAATAGTTCTAAAACTATATGTATTCCCCTTATAAAAACATTATAATTTTTCCAACTATATATTTATATTTTGTAAATTTTAGCTATATATGATATTCATTGAAATATAACATATATTATAATTGAGGGAAAGAGACCTTGGCTTGTTCTTTTACCTTTTGTAATATAGAATCTTAAAAACTCCTGTTACAACTCTAACTAAACAATCTATAGATATAAAGGTTGCAAATAATTTTAAAAAATCATATTCAATAAGTAATATTTTTTTCAAAACAACAAAAACCTTATCATTTAATATGTCTAATATTATGATTGCATCCTATAAGTTATATTGTATCCCAAATTGTCAAAAGGTTTATATGTGGACTACTAGAGCAAGAATGAACCATAGTATTTATATTAAGGCATTTTCTTTTTATAATTTATAATTTTTTTAATTTAATTATAAAACTAGGCCTTACAAAAATCTTTCATTAGAAGTATACTGTAAAAAAATTGAGCTTGAGATAGATATTGCATATTAGAAAATGACATGAAATAGTCTAGGATTAATAAATTTTTATCATAATTTTCAGATGTGTTGTGAAGATGATTTCATAGGAAAAATGATTTATTAATTATATATGAATTATTAATAAATTTATTTAAAACAATATTATAATTTGGTTATTAATAGAACCATTTGTTATAATTTGAGGAAAATATTCAAATTCAACATAAATATGATGAATATGAATAATTTTTTGAGAAAATCATTCAATTTAATTCGTGATAAATATATATCTTAGATTGAAAAATCTTGATGCACACATTGGGTGCTAAAGAAAACATTTTTGAAGTATTTGGCAGATTGAAATTGAAAAATTCTGTAATGGGCACCCCTGGATGTCCCAAAAAACTAAACCAAATTGCTGAAAGGAATTATGTCAAACAGTTTGCATTCAACTTCTTAAAACCCCTTATAACTCCGGAAATCAAACGTTTATTTGTTTGTTGTGTTTCATGCATGGAATTGGTATCATACAACATAAACAAGAAAGGAACTAAAATAATATGCAAAGTGGAAATGAACTGCTGCTAATAAAATGTTATTTTCAGAATTCATAAAACCAAATACATGGCAGATTTAACAACTCACTAATTACTTCAGCAATATTGTCATAATACTCCAGCCCATGCTTATGAACTTGCTGCTACAATACTTTGTCCTTCAATCAGTCCACTACCTTCATAATACCATTCCCTCAAAGCAGCATAAGCGTCGGACAAGTAGTGAAGAAGATATGAGCAAAATACCAAATCTGCCTGTAGCCGGAAATGCAACTAAACTGCCTGATAATGAAGCCAAAAAAAAAGAATTCAAAAGGCCAAACCCCAAGGGAATGACGTCTAGAATGTTACAAGAGAGGGTAGACGTCCTCAAATGCCAAGAACTGAGCTACAACTCACATACCAATTTCTTCTCATATTCAACCTGCCTAATGAAGCCACAAATGCTTCCTTTTATTCTATTTCCAAGGGTCCGCTCAACTCATATGGGCAGTGTGTGATAAAAGATGTGTACTATATAAAACATATATTAAAATACCCCTTATGTCTCCCTTAGGTACACACTACCATAAAATAAATATTAAAGTAACACTTTAATATTTTACAATTAACTAGACGTTACTTTAATAAAACTTCAGGCATTAAAATGTATTAGCAATCGGACTCTGAATAATGCGAGTGATAGCTCATCGGAAAGCTCTCACCGAGGAGTATCGAATTCCAATCACCAAAATTGACCTGTACTATGTCCTGTCGACTTACTAAAAATAGTAAGTATGTCTGAAACTGAGTAAATCAACTTTGTTTTGGCCCAAACTGGAAATGACTAGGCCAAAACACTCCAGGATCCCATTAAACCCTTCGTTATCCCTTGGGACCATGTAGAACAAGGATAACGCACACACACTTGGTCAACTGCTAAAAGATGGGATCATTACAAATCCGCCCTCCTTGAAATTGCTTGTCCTCAAGCAATTAAGTAACATAATGAACTCCAACCTCCACCTGGATCCCAATTGAAGTAATGTGTGATATCCATATAGACATTAAACAAATTACAAATGAACATCATTAGGACCAACCACATGTCCCGCAAGTTAGCTCCCAAAAATTGTGCTGATGAAGTATAAGTCTGGATGTCACTAGAAGGTGGCTCCATAGAAGATCTATGAAACCTCTTCCTCCCAACTGCTGCAACACAAAACTGAATCTTTGTAGATAGTGAAAACTGAGCCCAACTCCACTCAGGTGAATGATCAACATCAGCCTCAAACATCAGATTGTCATAAGACAATGTTGCATCCATGTTGAACATAATATTATCCCAAGAGTGAACATTAACACTTTGTTGATCGATAGTATAATATGACTCTGTCACTATATTGCTCACCTCATTAGCAATAACAAGTGTACTATCATCAGAGCACACATCTACAACCGAATGCTTATTACCAAACTCCTCATAGGATGGTTCAACTGACATAGAAGTGGTTGTTGATATGACAGTTCCCTTGCATTCTCCTAATTCCACTATTGCTACATCATCATCCCCTGACAAGGCTTCATATGTGGTCTCCTGACTTTGCACGCATGTCTCTATAAACTCTGTCGAAATACCCACATCACCAACATCATAACTTGCTGGCTCTATACGTGTCTCGATCCCACTTGAGGAATCAACGACCTTCTGCTCTGGAGCAGCATACAAATCATCAATGTTGATGCCCATTTGTCTAGCCATAAGCTGCAACATCATATCCATTTGCCTATTCTATTCCTGTTGCATACGTTGCCCCTTCTCTAATGTACCCAATAACTGTCTGAACAGTACCTCCCCCTGATCTGGACCAGCATTTCTGCCTCCGCCTAATCCTGTATTCCTGTCATCTCGATCACCCATATTATTGTCCTGATCAAAAAATATCTCCTCTGTGTCTGTATGGTTGAATTCAATGTCCCCCTGCACGGATGTACTAGACTGTTTACTTTGCAAGTCTAAAATCCTATTTTGTCTTGCTCTGGTATCGCGGAAATTATAAGACCCCTGTCGCATGCTCAAACATAAATTCTTAGCCTGTGTCTTTTACTTACTTTTTCCCTCTATCCGGCTGTTCCAAATTCCCTATAAGACCTCCACAGGATGGCAGGACTTATAGCTCTGATACCACTGTAATGGGCACCCCTGGATGTCCCAAAAAACTAAACCAAATTGCTGAAAGGAATTATGTCAAACAGTTTGCATTCAACTTCTTAAAACCCCTTATAACTCTGAAACTCAAACGTTTATTTGTTTGTTGTGTTTCATGCATGGAATTGGTATCATACTACATAAACAAGAAAGGAACTACAATAATATGCAAAGTGGAAATGAACTGCTGCTAATAAAATGTTATTTTCAGAATTCATAAAACCAAATACATGGCAGATTTAACAACTCACTAATTACTTCAGCAATATTGTCATAATACTCCAGCCCATGCTTACGAACTTGCTGCTAAAATACTTTGTCCTTCAATCAGTCCACTACCTTCATAATACCATTCCCTCAAAGCGGCATAAGCGTCGGACAAGTAGTGAAGAAGATATGAGCAAAATACCAAATCTGCCTGTAGCCGGAAATGCAACTAAACTGCCTGATAATGAAGCCAAAAACAAAGAATTCCAAAGGCCAAACCCCAAGGGAATGACATCTAGAATGTTACAAGAGAGGGTAGACGTCCTCAAATGCCAAGAACTGAGCTGCAACTCACATACCAATTTCTTCTCATATTCAACCTGCCTAATGAAGCCACAAATGCTTCCTTTTATTCTATTTCCAAGGGTCCGCTCAACTCATATGGGCAATGTGGGATAAAAGATGTGTACTATATAAAACATATATTAAAATACCCCTTATGTCTCCCTTAGGTACACACTACCATAAAATAAATATTAAAGTAACACTTTAATATTTTACAATTAACTAGACGTTACTTTAATAAAACTTCAGGCATTAAAATGTATTAGCAATCGGACTCCGAATAATGCGAGTGATAGCTCATCGAAAAGCTCTCACCGAAGAGTATCGAATTCCAATCACCAAAATTGACCTGTACTGTGTCCTGCCGACTTACTAAAAATAGTAAGTATGTCTGAAACTGAGTAAATCAACTTTGTTTTGGCCCAAACTGGAAATGACTAGGCCAAAACACTCCAGGATCCCATTAAACCCTTCGTTAGCCCTCGGGACCATGTAGAACAAGGCTAACGCACACACACTTGGTCAACTGCTAAAAGATGGGATCATTACAAATTCTCTATCCCAAGCTTTGTAAAAATCCAAAAGAAAGAAAACTAAATGAACTTCTATTAAAAAAATGATGGCATGTTTTAGTAGTGAGTTATTAGCATTACAAATAATCCTAAATAATGAACTCAAAGAAATCTAATTAAAGAGAATCTTACCTTGAAGGTCTTATTGGTTGATGTGATAAATTGTGTTATTATATTTAATATTTTGAAATTTACAACAATGTAAATCCAATAATAGTAAATAAATATAAGAAATAGTATCATAAACATAATACTAAAAATAGTTTCAACATTTTCCCAATGAAACAAGCCAATGTCAAATAATTGTTAGAGGTTCCAAGTGTATTGTGAATATTAAAGAAGATGGCACACATCATTAAATGGAGAATGGGAGAATGGCATTTGATTGGTTCAAATATGTTGCATCGTAACTAGTCTCACATTTCACTAACTCCTACTAGAAACTAAAGTAAAATGTGCCCAAGTAATTTAAGATGTTAATTAAATGTTGATAATAGTAGTTGGAAACATGCCTAAAACCATTCCCAATAGATGGTAAATTTATGTTTGAAATTGTTTGCATGATGGTTCAATAATTTGAATCAATATCAAAATATAGACAACCTAAAAGGCAAAGCTTATCAACTAATTAAATGTAATGATAAGAAAATAGTGTTATCATTATAAATATGGTTATTATATGATGTTAATATGATTCATAGAAACAATATTTTGAGAGTATAAAATATTTAATCAATAATAATTATTTTCATATCCAGAGATAAAAATTTATTTTGAGTGCATAAAGAGTTTTATTTCCTTTAGGATTTTATACATAGATTTTAAGGAGTTTGAGAGTAGATTAGGGTAGTTTTAGATCCATTTATAGTTCAAAATTAGTTGAAAAGACATTCAAGGAAGTTAACATATAATGATGTATTGATTTAAAAGAAACCTTTGATGAGTAATAAAAAATAATATGATAAAAAATTCATTGATCACTAATTTAGTCATTCATTTTGGTATTTAATTACTATTGACATATTATTTAGTCATATATGTCAAATCAGAGTCACCTGCTGCTCCATCTCCTTAACCAACTGAGTGCCAATAGATACTCAGTCCTCAATCCTGTCCCAACTCAACGACATCCTGCAAGGTCTTCCATACAAGGCCTCATAAGGTGGCATACCTATGGAAGAATGGTGCCCATTGTTATAGGAAAACTCGACAAGATGTAGGTATTCCTCCCACTTGACCTAATCGTCCATCACGTACATATGCAACATGTCCGCCAAAACTTGATTCACTCACTCGATCTGCCCATTGGTCTGAGGATGGTACACTATACTAAAATTGAGCTTAGTGCCCAATGCCAACTGCAACTCTCTCCAAAAAGACGAGGTGAACAAAGAGTCCCTGTCGGAGATGATCTTACAGGGAATGCCATGAAGTCTGACAATATCCTATAGTAACACCTATGCTATGTTCTGTGATGTATATGTAGTGCGCATGGGAGAGAAGTGGGCAACCTTGGTCAATGTGTCAACTGTCACCAAAATGGCATCATGGCGATGAGATGACAAGGGGAGGCCAACAATAAAGTCCATAGATATAACATCCCCCTTCCACTCAGCAATGTCGTGAGGCTGAAGGAGCCCACCAGGATGCCGATGCTCTGCCTTCGCCCTCTGACACTCAAGGCATCTCGCAACTATGTTACCAATCTACACTCTCATGCCTGGCTAGTGATATAACTATCTCAAATCTGCATGTAACTTCTTAACACCGGGGTGCACTGCATAAGGTGCTCTATGAGCCTCAAGTATAATGAACTCCTGCAATCCCATAGTGGAAGGTATGTACATACATCCTTTATGGCACAAGAGTCCATCAGACTCCAAGGAATACTCTGAATACTTCCCTTCTAAGGGTCTCTGAGAATGCACCACGTGACTAACCTCTGAATAAAGCTCATCTACTGACAAGTGCTAAAGAATCTTTTCCCTCAAATCAATACAAGTAGTCATAGATGATAACTCATGACGCCTTCTACTTAACGCATCTACAACTACATTCTCCTTCCCTTTGATGTAATGAACATCAAAATCATACTCACAAAGGAACTCCATCCACCTTCTCTGCCTAGCATTAAGGTTTGGCTGTGTGAATATGTACTGTAAGCTCTGGTGGTCTGAGTGAAGCTCAAATCTATGACCCAGTAGGAAGTGTTGACACCTCACTAAGGCATGAACTACTACCGCAAGCTCAAGGTCATGAGTAGGGTAGTTGAGTTCATGAGTCTTCAACTTCCTAGACTCAAAGGAAATGGGTCGGCCATTTTGCATAAGGACTGCCCCTATGCTATCCAAAGATGCATCAGTGCACACCACGAAGTCTGCAGATGGATCTGGTACTGCAAGAACCAGTGCACTCATGAGGGCTCTTTTGAGCTCTTGGAAGGATCTATCGCACTTCTCTATCCACTCGTACTTCTTTCCCTTCCTTTGAAGAGATGTGATTGGATGTGCCAATCTAGAGAATCCTATAATAAAGCACGGATAATACCCTGCTAGTCCCATAAAGCTCCTCACCTTAGTGACACTGGTGGGTGTTGGCCAATTCATAATGGCCCTAATCTTTGATGGTTCTATTGAGACACCATCGCCTGATATGACATGACCCAAATAATGTATCTCAGGTCTAAATAATGAACACTTCAACAAGTTGCCAAACAACTGGTTCTCCCTCAATTTTTGCAATGCCTGTCTCAAGTGCACTTTGTGCTCCTTCTCATCATGTGAATAAATCAAGATTTTATCCAAGAAAACAACCACAAACTTATCCAAAAAGGTACAAAATACTCCATTCATGAGGCCCATGAATACAGCTGGAGAATTTGTGAGGCCAAATGGTACCACAGTGAACTCGTAGTGGCCATACATGTACGAAATGCAGTCTTAGGAATATGACAATCCACAATCCTCAACTGATGATAGCCTAACTTGAGATCAATCTTCGAAAATACTCGAGCACCCTACAACTAATCAAAGAGGTCATCAATCCTAGGAAGAGGGTATCGGTTCTTGATGGTTACTTTGTTCAATTGCCAATAGTCAATACACAACCTAAGTGATCTATCCTTCTTCTTAATGAAGATCACTGGTGCACCCCAAGGTGACACACTAGGTTGAATATGCCCCTTCTCTAAGAGTTCCTCCAACTGAATCTTAAGTTCACTAAGCTCATGGGTAGTCATCCTGTATGGTAATCTCGACACTGGCTCTGCTCCTGGCACAAGATCAATATGAAACTCCATTGCTCTAGGTGGAGGCCTACCAAGAAGCTCTGAAGGAAAAACATCTACAAACTCCTAAAATATAGGAAAATCATCAAGGGATGGCTCCCCCTCTGGATCTTCATCCCTATCGCTGATGGTGATAGTGAACAACTGACATCCCTTTTGCATGCACCGTCTAAGCTGCATAGCGGAAATCATACGAAGGGATATGGGTCTCTTAACCCCAAGGATCACTCTAGAGATAACATACTCATCCACACATTCTACCCTCTTTTATCAACAATCCATCTTGGCACTGTGGGCATATAGCCAATCCATGCCAAGAACAACATCATAAGAACCTAGAGGGGTAATACGTAGATCTGACATCGTGGACATGTCTCTAATTTGAATCGAGCAACAATGCACCATAGAACTGACTAACACTCTGGCTCTTGAGGCTAACTCTACCTCCCAGCTGACACCCTGAATAAGGGGCACTAGCCCGCAATGCTCCACAATGAAAGGAGATATAAATGAATTAGTAGCTCTAGAATCAAATAAAATAGTAACCATGCTACCTCATATACTACTTGTAGCCTCAATGACCATGGCCTGATGCTCAGCTTGGCAGTTGTCAACCGCTGCAAAAACTCTGTGAGATCTGCCTACGTCACCAACTGTCAACTCTAAAAAATCCCCTCTCTGACCACTAGAGGACTGTCCCTGAGAACACTCTCTAGCAATATGCCCCATGCCACCACAAGTGTAACATGGACCTCATGTATAGGATCGGGCACCCTGGGATCCAGACTACTGTGGGCCTCCTGATCTACTAGATCCACTAAATCCACCCCTAGAAGACTGCTGAGTCTTTGCTGGTTGCGACTGTAGGGCCTATACTTTCTGATCCTGCCTTAGACCTTATGAATGCCACTGCTTGGGCTTGGAGCCTTGATAACCCTGTGAGGGTTTCTGCTACTGCTGCTATTGGGGTTTCTACTTCTGAGGTTGTTGGCCCTTAGAGGACCCTACTATGTAATTCTAATTCCCTTTCCAAGGGGTTTTCTGCTGGGTAGAGCTTCAGTTCTAAGACTGATCCTGTGACTCCTGTCTACCTCGAGTGTCCTCTGCCACTAGTGCCATCTCAACAACCTCTCTGAAGGTGGTAGGAAAGGCCATGCAAATTGGACCCTAAAGTGAGAAATTCAGGCCCATGATAAATTTATGCACTCATAGTTTCTTGTCCTTCATGTACTCGACATAAGGAAGGAGCTCAAGAAACTTGCTCTCATACTGAGCCATGGTGAGATCCCTCTGATGTAGTGAATGAAATTCCTCTATCTGCTTTTGCCTAAAATGCTCAGACAGGTACCTCTCCCTAAACCTCTCTAGGAATGACTCCCAGGTGAGGGTATCCATGCTCACTCCTCCAATGGTCTCCTCCTGATGCCACCAATTGGAGGCATCACCTCTCAACCAATGAACTGCTAGTCGTGCCTTTAGATTACTCCCATATGGACATAATCCAAAGCACCGTTGTAGGCTCTATAACCACTATCCCCTCAGTAGAATCGATAAATAAAGGTGGCCCGAGTCGAATCAATTCCTTGATATCATCTCCTATATCTCTAGGAGGCCTGTCATGTGGGGGTCCTCTCTGGTGTATTGACTCTTCCTCGTGCTCACCCTGTCCCTCTAACTATCTCGACGGGGGACTCGTAGTCCTCTCTTAGGCTTTGTGTCTACCCCCTCCGGGTCACTCTGCTTCCACAACTAGAATCTGTTGACCTGGTTAAACTACAGGTCCTACTCTCTGTTGAACTACACCGATCAAAGTCTGAAGTGCATCTATAATGTCCTAGTTCGGGTTCGATGGTGGTGGAGGTGGAGTTCCATCCTCCTGTCCTGCTCTACCACCTCTCACCCGATGAACTCTACCTTCACAGTTTCTCTGTGTGACAGGAGGCATCCTACACAATTAAAGTTTTTAGTTAAGTTTAGAAGAATAATGGTTTTAGGTTCTTAGTGTTGAAACACGGGCTTTGATACCAAAATGTCATGCCCAAAGAGCAAGGACAAAACACACACACAATTTTTTTTTTGTTTTTTACTAAATAAGATAATGAGGTCGACAAAAGTTCTTATGATTAACTAAGATTAAGCAAGACAACATGGTCAAAAAGGTTTTAGGGGTTTTACTATAATGGAACTAGTCATGATCAATTGCTACAACCTTAAGGATGGTCTAATTGACTAGGCCCTTACTACTAAATGAATAACTTGAACGTCATTACAATCTCAAACATTTACTTTCGGCATAATGTTGTTAATTAACTTCTTTCAACTTCATTCTAATCTACATTTTAAAGCTTTAGTCCAAAATCTATACTAGCCTTAGAATTCCCTCCAACATACTTATACAATCTAAATAATTAATTTAGTGTTTGCTATAAAATTGATGACTAGAACAATTTCAAATTGATCTATAAATTACTAAACTTTGTTCAAACTTTATTATAATTTAAGGTCCAATATTGAAATTTCAATCATTACAATAACTAACTAACTCTTAAATAGTATCGAACTAGTTATAAAACATTAAGCCTATTTTAATTGAAATGTCCTAATATCAACTTAAACTATTAAATTAGAACTTATAGTAACCTACATTTAAATTTCTATTCCATACTAACTTCATTATAACATTATGGTTAATTCTTAACTATCAACCTAAGCATATATGCATAATAGAAAAGATCATAAATTAACCAAGCTCAATATAAAACAAGAGACAATCTAAATGCACCCTAATCTCATAAAGAAATTATAATCTAATTAATAACTTAGTAAAAATCTAATCTAAGCTAACAATAGAACTATCCATGAATTAATAATACCAACTACTAATCATATTTTACATTTAAGGTGAAACTTTCAACAATTATCAATTGACTAATGTTAATTTCTACTAACTCAACACTAATTTAATACTAAGCTAGATCAAAGAAAACATTAATTACTAAACTCTAAAACAATTTTAATATAAACTAACTTAAAAATTAAACAAAAAATGATAACAACATTTGAAATTTAATTTTAAACTAACTTAAGCCTAAAGTACTCTAATTACAAAATCTAACTACCCTAACTCACTAATCTAAGATCTACGTAGACCTGACAACCCCCACAAGGGAGCACATGGCCCAAGTCTGTGCATTGCAGACTGTCCCTTGCCTTGCATGGGGGAGATCCAAGGAAAATGGATGAGCGCTTGGGAGAAGGTGAGGGTATAAAAGTTGGAGATTTTGTTTGAAATATTAAGTAGTGATTTTCCCCCTCTCCACCCGTCACATCACTCCTGATCCAATGCGCTTTCCCAGGGCTGACCAAGTGAATGGTGCTCTGTCCATCCTGTAGTACGATCCCCCTATCCTTGCTATGTATGGTAGGGTCTGCAAAGAACTTGTGAAACAAGAGGGAGTGTATTAAGGTTGTGCCTTAAATACAACATCCTTACCTTCCATCGGTCCAACGCGATACCAACTGGCAAGCCAGAGTTGGGATTACATGGGATGCTGTAGATTTCATACTTTAACTCAGACCTCCCTTTAAGCACAACACACCTTTAATGCATGTAGGGGGTCTAGGAGGATTGTGCCTAAGACCTAGAAGATTTCAATGCAATGGTTAAATGCATAAAGTTTTGTTGTTGAGGTATTCACACGAAGTGTTCCCTTTAGTAGTGTAATTTTAATTGCATTCAACTCATATTTATTTTATAGATTTAATATTAATTTTAGTTGCAGTTTATGAGAATAAGATAAGGAATATTCTTTGTGACCAGGGAGTGGAAAATAAAAACTTTCCCATACATTTTCCAGAGAGGTCTTTTAGGCCTGGAGGTGCACATTTTGTTAGAAAACCAATTTTGACTAAGTATTGGCATAATATTTTCTTTACTATAAATTCATTTTTATCTTAAGAGTGCATAGGGATATAACTTGTCTTTCATCTAATAAATTATGTCTTATTTGTTCATTATACGACAAGGTGAATCTTCCTTCCTTTCTGAATTCAAGGAATACATGATTTCTAGTTCAATTGATTATATTCAAAATGAAACTTAGCAATGAAGGTGTTAACTTTGTGATTTGCAAAGTAGGATTTCTAATTCATCTAATTACTTAACCATATATTGAAACTTCAACATCTCAATTTGCATTTTACTAACATAATTGGAAACTTGGAGATTTATTATTTAGTGTCAATACCTATCAATCTATTTTCTCACAACATATGCAAAATTTGAAACCACATAAGATCAATACAAGGAGGTATTCATGATCAATTTCTTTCTCTATTTTTCATCCTGGTTCAAGGCTCCATCAGGAAAGAACCAGTAAGAAAACCCAATGTCTTTGCCACTACATCAATTGCAATTACAATTTACATGATATTACAAATTCATGATTTTTCTTCAAGGATTCCACAAGAGAACTTTTATCAAATGTCTACATTGCATCAAGGGTAAACATGGAAGAGACAAGAACCAACATGGAGATAACAACACAAGGAGATAAGAAAATTGAACATGCATTCCCACCCGGTTGCACAATAGGTCCAACAATGAACCAATATAGTGGAAAGGTGGATTTTCTCAATAGGAGAAGTCTATCACCATACCTTCACTTAGCCCTTTTAGGGCTTAAAACTTCAAGAATTTCCATTCTTTCAAAAGGCCCTTTTGGGGCTATATCCACAAGGATTTTCATTCTTTTCCACATTCAAGAATTCTCAATAACAACAAGGTATGGGATGACAAGTAAGGGCCCATACACCCTACCCTTTCTCCCTCCTCTCTCCATGAGAGGAGACTCTACACTATTGAGGTCTAACTAATGTCCTTTCCCCAAGCATGGCCACTTCTTCCCTATCCAAGGGTGAGTGTTTCCAAAAACATCCCCATGAAATCTCTCAAAAACAATCAACACACCAAGAAGGCATATGCATAACATCAAAAGAAACAAGATAAAATCCTTCCCAAATCCATCCCCAACACACAAGCAAGAAATGCATATCTACACAATGTTTCCAACATGATTGAAGCAAGATTTAAAACATGAACACACATAAAGAACCATTCATGGAGTGAATAACTCCTACCTTCATAATAGAGTTATGGCAATGGTGGTTTGAGAAGAGCTTCCCTTTTTCTTTCTTCAATCATCAAGACTTCCTCCAAAACTAGAGGATTGGGTCACAAAACTAAACTCCTCCAAAAATGCCTCTAAGTATGGTCCTTGACTCCACTAAGCTTCAAGTAACTCAAGATGGAGGTTTGGTTTCACTAACCCAAGTAAAAAAAAGGCAACCCATTTTCGAAATCAGCCTATAATAGGGTTTTTAAGAGACCCTTAGAGTCAACCTAGGAGGCTAAAGGGTTGGAAAGTACCCCCACCCATACCCTTACCCATAGGGGTACTTAAATTTAATGTTTTTAAGCCTTTAAAGGCTTATTAGGAACAATTAAAAGTTAGGAGAATAGTAAGATCAAATTACATCCTTTAAAGAATTACAATATAAGGTTAGTACAAAATTAACAAGTAGTTTAGCTCTACTTTTCCGTTGAGTTGTCTCAGCTAATTTTCTTGCACACTCATTGCACACATCAGTAGGTCCAAAACCACATGCATAATGTGAATTACATATTAGAGGAATTATATAAATTAAAGCATCCATTTCTCAATTAAATAATTGTTTATCTAATTCTGCTCATATTTCTAACCTTTTGACTTGCATAACCAATTGTATTAGTGTTGCATACATTTTCTTCATCGTTATACATATTTATAAGCATTAAATGACAAAAATCAAAGAACTGAAGTAAGCATCACACATCGTAAAAATAGCTTAACAATGTTCAATGTATCCAATAAGGTTCTGACATAACAAAGCATGAGCATCAAAATAATAATGTATCCTCGTTGCTAGGATGAGTCAGGGCGAGGCCTCACAATCTTCATCTCTCTTAATGCAAGATTTAATTCCAAAGATTTAGAAATACTTAATTGAGCGTGTATCTCGAAACCAAAGTTCATAGGGTGTCTTACCAATATTTTAGCTGATTTGTACTATGTTCATGGTGTACACTAATATATTTACTACTTCACTCCAAATGATTTTAGATACAATTTTCTCATGAATCATCATTCTTGCTTCCTCTATCACTATTATATTCTTCATTTTTTTAACTCATGTTGTTTAGGTGTCTTAGGGACCAAAACACGTCTTGTTATGCTATTTTCTTTACAAAAACTCTTAAAATCATTTACAGTAAATTCTCCATATTTATTTGATCTCAAACATTTAATATTAGAACTTGATTCGTTTAAAACTCTTCTCATAAATATCTTGAGTTTATCATAAGCTTCATATTTCTCTCTAATAAATTTCACCCACATCAATCTAGTGCGCTCATAAAAAAGAATCATTAAAAAACTTGCACTACAGAAGGTGTTTATCATTGTAGGACCACTCAAGTCTATATGCACAATCTTCAACTTCATAGATGTAGTAATTTTTTTCTTGGAAATGATATTTTCTTCTATTTTTCCAACACATAATCCTTATAGACCATGTTAGTAGGTCTCATAATTTTAGCAAAATACCTAACTAAAAAGGTAGTACTAACCTTCACAATGTTATAAAAGTTTATATGAACAATATCTTATACCACAATAAAATATCACTCACCTTAGTAACTAAACATGTCATATGATTCAGATTCAACTTTAAAATACATTACCTCTTGTGCTTGTATCAATACAATCAATATGCCATCTATATCTTTTATAATGCAAGTCTTCTCTATAAATTGTGATTGATATCCATCGTACACTAGTTCTAAGATACTCAAGAGATTATGTTTTAAACAATTAACAAAATAAACATCATCAATATTAGTCTTTCCTTTAAGTGTAATAGATTCCTTTTTCTTATATATGACAAGCTACATTGTTTGTAACTCTAAGAATTTTTCCATGACAGCTATTGAATTCGACAAACTTACTCATATCCCTAGTCATGTGATACAAAATCCACTATCAATAATGCAATTCGATTTCTTCCCTTCAACTTATGATAGTAATACCTTTTCTTTTCTAACTTCTCCTTTATGGCTTTCTTCTTTAATAGAAACAAATCATATCTCATTATCAAATTCACTAAAGATTTATTTTACCTTTTATTTAAGTTCTATTAGGATTTACCATAGGTAGAAATAAAATTGCATGCAAATATAACCAATGTGAGAAAATAATAAATCCCACAAAAGAGAACAAAAGACACCAAATTTTAAGGTGGTTTTCAAAATCCTTAGCCTACATGCACCAACAACAAGTTCAACATTATTATTATCAAGTGGCTACAATCTACAATCTCTTACAAATCAATACCACTGCAAGAAGCTACAATCTCATCATACATTCTATAATCCCTAACCATGAGCCATTTTATATAAGCTTTCTCCACAAGGGACATTACACCTTTACCCCATCTTGTCGGCACCACCCTAAAACTCCTATTGAAATAATATAGGGCAAAACTATGTGAAATAATATGTAAAAATATTAATCTACAAGTATGATTTGGATCTACATCATGCAACAACCTCACACTTGGAGATATATCAGACTCCACCAAAATAACCTCCTACTTGGAGACTTACCAAGGCATTACTAAACCTATAGCTTTCACTAGAACATAAAACCATTGGGACTCTACTATTATTTTATTGTATTCAATCTAGTAGAAAAACTAAACCTAAAGAGGAATTTAAATTCTCTCTTTTCATTTCCTTTGTAAACATATTTGCTAGATTATCATTTATTTCTATCTTTTCTATTTTTAACCATATCAATCATCTAAAACTAGCTGAATTAAAAAGATTTGGAACTGCATGTGCTTTTTCTTTGAATGTAGAGTGGAATTCTTTGTAAGATGTGTCAGGATTAACCAGAGATAGAAATAAAAACTATATGCAAATATAAAAAATATCATAAAATATTAAAGCACAGAAATGAGAACATGAGGGACAAGGATTTAACATTGTTCACCTAATCCCTGAGCTACATCCACCAACAACAAGTATGATATTATAATTATCCAGTGATTACAATTTTTAATTCCTTAAAGCACAATATAGTTGTAACAAGTTACAATATCACCATACATGATGGAAATCACTAATCCTAAGCTATTTTATAAAAGCTTTTTCCACTTAAAAAATTAGGACTAGAATAAGTTGTTCAATAGAAAAATAATAGCCAATGTCTTTTACAATAGTAGGGTCATTTTTGGATTCAAGTTTGTTGTCCCTAAGAGGTCATTTCTCCTCAACCCTACCCTATACTATAATAGGGAGTACACCTACGGTGCTGCCCCTTGACTTGATCTTGGGGGAGCTTGTCCCAAACCTCCATAGAGATAATATGCAGTGTAACTTTTCCAAATAAACCTCCAATTCTGAATAAGCTCTAGATTATTACAAAATGAATGGAACTCTCACTATCTATAAACAAAAAATTGTCCATCTAAGGTTGCCCCAACTTTTCCATGAATAATTGAAGCAATTTAATTTGCTTGGTTGCCTTTGTACCTGTAACATACTCTACCTCTATAGTTGATAATGCATCAACCTTCTACAATTTGAAATCCAACTCACAAATGTCCCACCAATAGTAAAAACATAGCTTGTAGTGGTCAATATCATATCAATATACTCAACCAAAACAGAGTCAACATTCCCTTGTAAATCACTAGTAGAGCCCCCAAAATGTAAACACTTTCTTGATGTTCCTCTCAAATACCTAAGAATCCATTTAACTACACTCCAATGTTCATTCCTTGGATGAATTGTATACTTGGTAACAACTCCCACTAGATTTGGAATATCTATCCTAGTATATACCATAACATATATTAAATTTCCTAAAGTTAAAGCATAATATACCTTGGATATTTTGGCCTCCTCTTCTTGTGTCTTTGGATGCATCTCCTTAGTCAATTTCAAATGACCAAGTAAAGGTGTACTAAGAGCATTGGCATTCTCCAGAGAGAAACTTTACAACACCTTCTCAATATAATCATCTTAAGATAATATCCATTTTCTATTCCTCTTATCTCTATAAATGTTCATATGAAGGATTTTTGTTTTCTTCCTCCAAATATTTCACAAAACTTGAGTAGTCTAATTGTTGTTTTAACCCCATTATTTTATCCATGTTAGGCCCACCTATAAGTATATCATCAATATATAAATATAAAGTAATGTATTTTTCATCATCCATCCTCTTTAAATATTCACAATTATTTGAATGGTACCTAATATGTCCATGTTCATGCATAAAATGATCAAATTGATGATACCATTGTCCAGGTGCTTGCTTTAAGCCATATAAACTTCTCTTCAATCTACACATTAAATTCTCCTTATCTTTGACCTCAAGTCCCTATGGTTATACGATATGGATTTCTTCATGGAAATTATAGTGAAAAAAAATTGTTTTATTGACAAGCTACTCAAAGTCAAATCTTCATTAACTAAACTATTTTAAAAAGTTATGAATAGAAGTCAATTTAACATATGGAGAAAATATCTCATCAAGATCAATTCTCTTTATCTATGCAAATACTTTTACAATTAAGTTGGATTTAAATAATTTCTTACCTCCATTGATGGGGGAGCATCTTAACCCTGCATACATTATGATGAATTTAATAATATTTTAATATTTAAGTCATTTATATTTTTCTATAACCATATGGTTAAAATGTTTAACTTTGCATTGTGATGAGAAAAAACTGGAAAAAATAGATTTGCATTGTAATGGAAGTGCTTAAAGTAGCATTGAAAAATGTACAAGGGTTAAAAGAATGTAATGGGTTCATTTAAAAGGTGGTTGGAAAGTTGTAAACCACCAAAAAAGCTATAAAATCATTGTATTTTTCATTGAAAAAAGAAAAAGGATGAATGAGAAGAAGAAGAGATCATTTTGAAATAATTGGGTTGTTGAGAACTTGTCATTTTGATTGGTCTTATCTATTTTTTTTTTGGTTACAGGTATTGTATGGCCCTTCACCACCTAGAACCCATGTTTATTCTATACATTTGAATATTAGTATGACTAATATTCTTTATATTTTTGGTTTGGACAAATTTTGTTAAGTTTTGAATAATTTATGCTAGTTTTGGTAAAAGTGGTTATTTTCCAGATTTGAGGATGGCCAACTATAGTCAGATTTAAATGGTTGGCATGGAAATTTTTTTATGAAATAGAAACTATAGTTATATTAATTGGGAGAATATATGAAATATATTTCATTTAAATTTAGTTTGAGTCATTTTTATTTAGATGTGTAGAAGTTATGTTCATTTTAATGAAGCTTGGTTTTTAAGGATCTCTGTTGAAGTTGTAGACAATGATTTGTGCTTGTAGAATGATTTATGAATTGGAAAAATTAATGGCTTACATATATAGAAACTAGACTCATATAATGTTGATTAAAAATTGGTTTGGTTTTATTTGTGGTGATTTTGAGGAAGTTATTAAATGCCCTAGGCAAGGTTACTAGTTTTACTTCTGATTTATAATAGAGAAAATGGGTCTACATGCAGAGACTATAAAATGTAATGGATTTATTATTTTTGGCTCATATTTGGATATTCTTTAACAGGTATAATTTTGAAAAATTATTCAAGAGGGTTTTTCAAAAAGAGTTTTAGAAAAGAAGTAATCATTTATGGAATCAGATATAGTAATCAAGATATGCGAATGGAGAAGGGTTGTTTTTCTTTTTGTTGGAAAATGCTTTGTTTTGCCTCATGAGATGACTCTATATAATGAAATGATTTAATGGATTTTGAAGGGATAAACATGTATCACACTGATTGGTTGACTACATTCATGCTATTTATATCATCCATCCTCTACTTTCAACCTATTCACCTATTTATTCTATAAAGCCCTTTTATCTATAGGCAACTTATATAAATCCCAAGTTTGATTTCTTGGCAATGATTTTATTTCTTCTTTTCTTGCAGACTCCAACTAAATCTTTGTATCTGCCTACAAAACATCATCATAACATTTAGGTTCACCAACATCTATTAATAAAATGGAATACAATGAGGAAGAAAATCTTTTTGGAGGTCTACTTATCCTTGTTGATCATCAAGCATTCTTTAGGGTGTATGGTATTTTTTTTTTTTGTTGTTGCAAAGTGAGTGATTACTAGAGCATTCTCTTTTGGAGTATCATCCAAAACAATGTTGACTCCTAATTTGATAGAATTTCAACAACCCTTTAAAAGATGAAAATACCTAGGAGTTATCAAGAAATCATAATGGGTATTTTGATAATAAAATTAAAAGGACCAACTAACAAGACTTTGTAATATTTACTCCACTTTGAACTCTACAAAATTCAGGAAGCATTATGTAGGAATTCATCTTTGTCATCCAATTTTCAACTCTTAATATAAATTCCAATATAATAGATTGATGTTAACCTTAATGATTCTAATTTCTAAGACTATAAGAAAGATGATAAATTGTTAATCCATCAAACCTTAAAGCTCCATGAATTAGGTATAGGCTCAGTTTTCAAATCTTCAACAATAAAACTTAAAAGGATGATTTATAAAAGGATTATACTATATAAACCTTTCAAATTGTACTAATTTTAATCAATGAACAGTCCCTTCTCTATTGGGCTATTATCTCACAAGAATTCAACATCTACTTATCAAATCTTTCTTAAAACATTATGAGAGGAATATCAGTATTCATTTCTAGATCTCATTCTTCTTATCAAAATCTCCATTGAAAATTAGGAAATTCTTGCATTTCACACTTAGCATTTTTATAACCCATTTATATCATGAGAGAAATATAAAGTTAAATATAACTCAAAATGAATTACAATTGAGGCTTAGTAAAAATTTATATTAAATCTCAAAGAATTAAGTGGTAACAAAAGAAGAGACAAGATCTAAAATTCATAACCAACTTTGAACATCTTTTTATTACTTTTTTTGAAAAATATATAATTATATGTTAACTCCTATTAGGGAAACCTTAAATAGACGAGATATTTCCAACATTTTCCAATCTATCATTTTGGAAAAATATACACAATATATGGACCAACCTAGAAAATTAACTACAACCATTTTGAAAAATGATTCTCGAACCACCAATCCGTATGTTGGAAATAATTTTATAGAACAAGGATTGGAAAAAGCTTTAGATTGGTAGACAAATGTTAAAAAACTAGATTTAACAATATGATTTTGTATAAGACATGATAATTACATAACAAAATGATGTAGATAGTGAAAAATGAATAGTTGTTATTTGGATTTTTAGGATCAACTTTATTGTTTGTAATGAAATAATACCAATAGCAGGTGAACCAAAGAGATAAGGTATCTAATTCATATAGTTGTCCTTCCTCTTCATGTTATTTTGACTTCTTCTATCTTTCTTAGTTGCTATCTCTATATGGTATTGCTTTAACATCTCCAGTATCTTTTGAAATGGTACTATTGGACTCCTCACCGAGCAATCTACCTTCTCAAAAAATATTTAATTCATTCAAAAACTTATTCCATTTGACATCTATTACAAGTTGAACCTTTGTAACTTTCTTAATGATATCTGCTTCCAGTTTGCACAAAATTTAAATAATATAAAAAATTGTAACAATATTAGTTTCACCATTTCTATATTCAATGAATATCTCATGTCTTAAGATATTATCAAAGGAATTGGACCATTCTTGCCACTCCCTTAGGTTATTATTATCATCAGCAATTTACTGAATGAAGTCTAGTGTCCCACTAGCAATGGTCTTCATTTTATTATTTATCAACTAAAATTTCCCGAAAAGGAAACCATTTATATCTTTGACTCTATTTTTCATCTACCTCATGCAAATGATAGCTTATGTAGGTAATTTACTTTTCTATGTCAAAATAAAGATACATCTATTAATACATGATATGTATTGGTATGTACAATATCATGGTGTGCCAAAAAGTGGGCACCTGCAATGTATGTAGTTTTGAAATGCCTCAAAGCATTTAAAAATCTATTCTAACTTTTTTCCCACCCATCTTGATATGAAACAAAAACATTGATACATTTACAAAGCCTAGCATTTCTTTGGATACCAACCCTACATGCTCAACTCTAGAAAAAAAAGGTCCTAAGACATGTTTTTGGCTTGTTCTTGTGCATTTTTTATGTCAAACATGATTTTTTTCACCAAAAATTGACGAAATGCAAAGGCTTTCTTAAGAACGTTCTTAACTTTCAATAAATGTAATGTCTCTTAAATTATGATTTTGGTAAGTAATTATTATTCATTTCCTAATGGATTTATGCATAAAGTATTGATTGACAATTGGTTGAAAAAATAATATGAATTTGAAATGGTCAAACATTTTTGGAAGTAAAAAGATGTGTCAAAATATTTGCCTCTTCTAGTATAAAGAAAATACTAGAAAAATTAAAATTTGCAAAGTTTGAATTAGTTAAGGTGGTTAGACACAAGATTTTTTTAATTCCAAAAATACTATAGAAGAAAATTCATAATAAAATGTTTTTTTTGAAATAAAAATACCCCAAAATATGTGTCACATCTAGGCATGAGTCCACTTCTTATATGTATAATCTTATTAAAAAATATTATCATTTGGTTTTGATTATGGTGGTTAGACATATGCCTACTTCTTATTTTTTTGATGAAATTTTTGTACTGTTCCATTAAAATTTAAAAATTTGAACCATTAATTTTTTCTTTCTTTGGATAAGGCATAGAAATTTAGGAACTAAATTCAATTCCCTGTAGATTATTTTCTCACAATATTTTATTGAAAGTTCATAACAAGTTTAAAATTGCACATCAAGTTGACATAACCTTGATTTTATGATTTTTTAATTACCACTTAAGGGCATAGTTTGGTTGACCATGATCTTGCGCATACACATATGTACCCCAACTAGTAAATAATAGAGAAAGTAAATATAATAATTTTGAGCATTGATAACTCTACCCCTTGTAAAGAAATGTAAATGCTATGGAGATTTTGGGAATCTTCTTTAAGGACATTTATTTTATTTGACAACATAATTTGCATTGTCCTTCTATCTCTCTATCTACTTCTAATTCTTCCACAATCATTTTCTTTTCCATAGCCACATTTATTTTGAAACAATTTATTAATGGTGTATTTTATTTGATGTTACACAAAATGTCATATCATTATCAATCAATGCATGCCAAGCTCACTTGGGCATTAAAGTCAATTTTCTGTGGCTACTGATCATTCTAGAGTTTGTTCTATTTGGAAGATAGTTTCTACCAAGTTCACTCAAGTGCCAATGGAATGTCTGTAGAAGATAAGTGTTAACCTAGCTTATTTGGTTAATGAAGGAATGCTGGATGGAACCCGTGTTAACCAAGTTCACTTGGTTAGCAAAGGAACCTTTTGTATATGCAATGTTGACCAAGCTTCACCTGGTTAACACAAGAAAATCATTTCTAAGTTAATGTCTGGTGAGCAAGGTCAGATAACAAATGATTTTCTTGTCTTGTAATATTGAGTTCAATTGATTTATCCATTTGTTCTATCTAACTAAAAATGTGACTATTAATTATTTTACGTTGTATTTTAGCTGACTTGATAATATGAAAGATATAAATATAAAGTCAATTTAAGGGTTAGAAGTGTGAATACATGGACGATAATTGAAGATTTGATGATGCTAAGAAAAAGAAAATTAGAAGGATAAAGAATAATATCCTTGAGAAGATAAAAATATATATTCGATCAAGAAGGATCAAGTACAAGCCAAAATTAAGATTTGTAATTGGCAATTTACTTGCAGCGAAATCAATTCATGTCATTATTACTATATAACCATTATAACAGTGATCTAAATCTCTTAATCAAGTTGGCTTAGCAGCTATTTTTAAATCCTCTAACAAGGTCACTCCTAATAGGGTGATTAAATCCTTTAATAGGGTCACACATAATAGTGTGTTTTGTAACTTTTAATGGGGTTGGCTTCTAACAGGGTTCACTTCAAAAGATTAAAAAATAATTAGTTGCAATTGGTGGTTTTTCCCAAATTAGGTTTTCACATTAAATCTTGGTGTCAAATGTGTTCATACTATTTTTATTTATTTGTTTGAAATTAAGACAAACTAATCAGTAATCAAATATAAAATCTTAAGATTTTCATGATAAGTGTTTGTCAAGCATTTTTAGTATTTCTTGAGTTACAACATTTCTTTGTCTGTCAAGCATCAACAAAATCAAGCTTTCATAGAATTATTTTGTACTCACATATAAGGGATATAGAATTTATTTTACCAGTAAATGATTCAACCCTCCCCTTTTAGTTACTCCTCTTATATTTCCAACAACTAGTATCAGAGCTTTTGGTTCTTGCAAAGAAGGTTTCAAGGACCTAAGCTAATGATTAGGATGTCTTATAGAAGAGATATTCCCAAACTAAACCAAGACAACTTCGTAGCATGGCAAAGACTTATGAGATTAGATCTAGCAACTATAAATCATTCAAGTTGTATGTATCTTGATACTGAATAGAAGACTCCCATTGTTAGAGTAAGTTATTTATTACTCTAGTTGCTTTAGCTCTGTTAGGTGCATATAATTAATATTTCATATTATTTATAATGTACAAACATAGTTTTCTTTCCTTTAGGGTTTCGTTCAGCTTAAAATGTTGAACTCTTGTATTTTTCTTTCATGACTTAGAATACCTTGTTTTCGCTCTCACATTCTTGAGAACTTCTAAGCTCTACTTTTTCTAGTTTTTGGTTTCTCTTCATTGTAGAATATTTGCATGCTAGTTTTCTTGAGGATCTGTGAAGTTGGTTTTCTCAACTTCTACATGGTATTAGAGCTGACCTGCTACTTCCTTGTCTAAAGATTCTTGAAGCCATGATTCGCAGTCAGAAACCCCAACTTTTTTGGAGTTTTTTTCTTCAAAAGGGTGAAGGGTGAATTTTCAGAGCACTTTGGGTGCAAAAAAATGCCACCATTAGATCCAAAAGGCTGTTTATAGTCAAGAAAAATATAAAACATTTTGTTTTCACCTATATTGACATGCCACCACACAGCCACCTATCAGCCACCCACAACTAGCTCCACTAGCGGCAACAACCTCTCCCTACCATGGCTCCACCTATTCTAGCTAGTCCACCAGGTTCTCCTTGCAAGTGCCACTGCCACTAGTGGTCTTCACCTTTATATACCTTCTGTAATTGATGTCATCCTGATGTCATTTTTGCCATGTTAGAAATCCATTAGCTAACATCATCATTCTATTAGCTGACGTTAAATTTCTCGCAACTGACTGAGGTCACCTTTTTGGCAACATGATGTCATCTTTCTAACTGATGATGTCATACTTTCAGTGATCAATTTTTTTGGGTGACATCTTCTTGATGGCTATATGAGTGTCAAATTTAAGCCCATCTCTGTAATTTTCTAGAGAGCTCTTTTTATGGACTTGCAATCAATTTTTTGCTTATAACTTGAGCATACTGACATATTTTTGCAATCTAAAAGAAGTGTCAGAAATCTAAGTCAGAGACAGAGACAATGGTGCTAGTTTTGTTTGATTCTAAGCTAGTTTGTGCTTCAAATTTGGTTTTGAAGTAGAGGCTTCTATTTTCCTCTTCTCTGCATCTGAATTCTAGGTTCTTTTCTCAATTTTTGTGTTTTTCCATAGTTGTTACTTTGGTTTTGGTGGATATTTTTATTTTTTGTCAAGGGGAGTATTTTCTATTCTATAATTTTCTTTAGAATCAAACCCTTCTACTTCCTTCATTTCTTTCTGTCAATGTCAGATCCTTTTGTGATCTAGCTCATGCTACACAACTATCACACCTAGATGACATAGATGACTAGGCTTCTCATGTCTACAGGCTTATGGTCATGCCTAGATGTGACCCAACCTATTCTACAATTCCCTTTTGAGGTTCTTCAGCATAGAAACAAAATGGATGAAGCTATGGGATTGATTGCACTGAACATTCCAGATAGTCTACCTTTGCATTTGGATGGTTTGACTACTCCTCAAGCTTATTGGCTCAAATTTCATACTTTTTTTGGCCATGTGAATGAGTTTTGGGCACTTAAGCTTGATAAAAAGTTGATTTCTTTAACACCAGACAACTTTCCCACCATTGAGGATTTCTTGATGAAGTTCAAATCTCTATGCATAGTCTTATAGGGATGTGGTAGAAACAAAATAGATGATGAGTGTATTTTTTTTTATACTCTCAAAGTTGTGATGACACTTTCAAATCTTTTCTTCCACTTTCTACTCCACTATGGATGCCTTGGGTAATAGACATTAGATGCCCTCTTTTGAGATATTCTATGATAGGTTAACTCATGAGTAGTCCAAGCTTACTCAGATGGATTCATTTACAAGTTCACCATCACAGGCATTACTTGCTAGGGATACAAAGGAGCGAAAGTCAAAGCAGATATCTGATCCATCCTCTACTTCTAAGAACAAGGAGAAAAAGAAGACTGAGATTCCTTCCTATTCCTATTGTCGAAAAGGATCCCATGATGAGGCACATTGTTTTCAAAAGAGATTTGATGGCTATGAGAAATAGATTGTAGATTTGCAAGCTCTTCTTCAAAAGAGCTCTATTTCATCCCCATCCTCTTCTAGCTCATAGGGGTCTACCTTTTAGTCTTCATCCACCTCTTTGACATCTTCATCAAATTTTGGATAGGGTTATGCATTATGAGCTTCCATTGGATCCCCTTCCTAAGTCCCTTGCATACTAGATTCAGGTGCTTCTCATCATATGGCATCTTCTCAAGGGCTCTTCTCCTCTATTGAGGCTTCTCTGATTCCTCATATTCTCATACGGAATAACATTGCTCTAATAATCTATGGGAAAGGTTCAGTTCACATTCAAGATGGCACATTCAATGATTTATTATATGTTCTATCTCTCTCTGCAAACCTTCTCTCAATGTATAAGATTACACACAATGGATCAGGGAAGTCAATTGAGTTCACTATAGATTCAGTCTACATTTGAAATAGTGCAACAAGAGGCCTTATTTCTATAGGGACAATTGATCATATCATATATCTTTGTACCTTCTCACACTTTGGTCCACCATCTCCATCATTGGATCATTCTTCTTCTCTTTCACTAGAGTGTCATGTGATGCAGTGAGGACACATGAACCTTTGTCTTGTTCCTGAGATCACCATACCACATCTCATTGAAGTCTTTTCTTCTTTAGCTCTACTAGAACCTCTAGCTCCACTCATCAAGCCTTTAGGAGCACTTTTTGTAGATTCTACAAAGGACATTCATTTCCTCTTTCACAAAAGTGTCAGTGCATCTGCATTGGCGCTTCCTTTTCAGGATCTTCATGTCTACTCCTTTGAGCATTAGTTAGGCCTTCCTATCATTTAGTGGTTTCCTTATTTTGTGCCCTTATTTCTTCTGCATTGGAGTTCCATTGGTTCATTCATTTCTATAGGGTCTTCCTCATTCTAGAGGTGCTTTGATGTCTCATCTCTCTCTCATGGGGGGGTTTTTTATGGTTTGTAGAGAGTCTCTTCAGCCATTTCCTTTCTGTTGTTTTTTTATCTCTTTTTTGAGAGGGGTTTTTCCCACTAGGTTTTCTCATTTTTCTTTAGTTTATAGAGATTTCCTTGTATTGGGTACCTAATCAAGCCTTGTTGCCAGGAACCATTTTCCTGCTTTCATAGCTTTGTTAGGTTTACTTCCTCCTAAGCTTCGCCTAAGGGGGGGGTGTTAGAGTAAGTTATTTATTACTCTAGTTTCTTTAGCTCTCTTAGGTGCATATAATTAATATTTTATATCAATTATAATGTGCAAACCTAGTTTTCTTTCCTTTAAGGTTTTTTTCACCTTAAAATGTTGAACACTTTTATCTTGTTTTCATAACTTAGAATACATTTTTTCACTCTCACATTCATGCAAATTTCTAAGCTCTACTTTTTCAATTTTCTAGTTTCTCTTCACAGTAGGATATTTGCATGCACATGTTCTTGAGGATATGTGAAGTTGGTTTTCTCAACTTCTACACCCACTAGAACATTAACAATTGAAGATATTTTTTAAAAGAAGAATCATAACATCATTGTGATTGATATTGCATCTGCTCTTAGCTATGCTGAATTTGACGAAGTAAAAGATTGCAAAAATAGCTCATACAATGTGGACAAAAATAAAAGACATATATGGAGGAGATAATAATGTAAGAAGAACCAAAATAGAAAGTCTCAGAGATCAATTTGATCTGATGAAAATGAGAGAAGATGAAAACATCGCAAACTATGTGGAAAGAATCAAAGCAAGCGTGAGTGCAATCAAAGAATTTTGAGGAGACATTGATAACAAAAAAAGTTGTAAGAAAAGTACTCAGAACTCTTCTTTTGATTTATTTAATTAGAGTGTTTGTATTCAAGATATTAGATGTGTTCCATATAGCAATATAATTTTGGATTTTCTAGTTGAAAGATTGACAGGTTCTGAGTTGGATAACAATGACAACTATGTTCCTAGTTCAAAAGGTATTGAGCCTACATTTGAAGCCAAGCACTCACTTAGGAAAAAGAAGAAATCAAAGGCCAATAAATTGGGAAGTGAAGAAGAAATAGAAGAATTTTCTAACAATAATTTTGAAGTTATTAAAGTCCTACTTGCAAAGAAATACTCCAAAGGTAGAATCCCTCTAATGAGTATTTCTTGTGAAGAAATTGGTCACATTGTTGCTTGGTGTCCAAAAGGACAAAAAAAGGATAAGAAGAAAAGAGATAAGTACAAAGGTAAGAAGGAATTAAAGAACTACAAGGACAAAGGTAAGAAATATTATTTTATGGCTAAAGATTATGAAAATAGTGAAGATAAAATGGTGCATATTGCTATAAAGGATGAATCTAATGATGAAGGAAATAAGATGACACTTATCTATCATGGTAGAAAAAATGATACTTGGATTATTCATAGTAGTTTCTAACATCATATGATTGGAGAAAAAAAAAAAATTAACACATGGAATATTATGATGGTGGTAGTGTAAGATTTGGAAACAATGAACCTTGTAGCATAAAAGGAAAAGGATGTATTTATTTGAATAATGAACTTGTGTGTGATAATGTTTATTGGGTTGACAGACTAAAACATAATCTACTGACTATGGAACAATTTAACAACATTGGATTCAAGGTAGAATTTATCAATGGGAAACACAAACTGATGGATGGAAAAGGAAATTTGGTTGGATCTGGAAAGAAAGCAAAAGGCAATGTATTCAATCTAGATCTTAGGGAAAGTTCATATTTTATTTCTCAAGTAAAAGAAATCTAGTTATGGCACAAAACATTATGTCATCTAAACTTTGATAATCTAGTTAGGATAAGCAAACATAGAAGAGTAAGATGTATTCCTAGTTTAAGAAAACTTGATATAGGTCTATGCAAAAATTGTCAAATTGGTAAGACGAGAAAGACTAGTTTCAAAAGAATGAACTATCATTTTGAATAAGTATTAGAGCTTCCACATACAAACTTATGTGGACCTATTGAAATAGAGAGTTATAGTGGAGAAAATTTTTTCACTCTTTTTGTTGATGATTATTCAAGAATGTTGACTATAATGTATTTAAAAGAAAAATCAAAAGCTTTTCAAAAATTCAAGTGGTATCCAACAAGAGTATAAAAAGAAACAGGAAAGAAGTTAAAATGTTCAAGATTAGACAAAGGTCTTGAATTCATCTCCAATGAATTCAATGATTTTTGCATTAAAAATGGAATTAAAAGACAAGTATCAACCCCTATTACATCTTAGTTGAATGGTATAGCTAAAACAATGAATAATCAATCATGGATTGTGCAAAGAACATTAATGATAGAAAAGAATATTGCAATTAAATAATAGAAGAAAGAAATCAGCACTATAACTCATACCTTGAATAGAGTACAACTGAAGAAAGACTCAAATCAAATTCCTTATGAACTATGGTATGAATACAAACCTAATGTAAGTTACTTTAAAGTATTTGGTAGCAAATGTTACATATTAAAGGATTCTAGGAAAGCTAAATTTGATGACAAAGGTGATGAAGACATATTCCTAGGATACTCCTATAGAAGTAAAGCATAATTTTTTTGAATTTGTCTACTCATAAAATCATAGAAAGTGTACATGTGAGAATTGATGAGTTTGTAGAAAAGAGTGAAGAAGAAAGTGGCAAAGAACCTAAGGATTATAGAAGATTTATTTACTATGAAGCTAATACTTGACTAAATCTATTTGAAAGAAAAGAAACTTCACCTCTTGATTCCCCAAAATCTCTAATAGCTACTGAGTTGCAAATAGTGCAACCTAAGTCATTGTTTGAAGGACCCAAGTTAGAAGCTATCAACCCAAAGAAAATTGAGTTTGATGGACCTAAGTAATACACAATGCGAGCCAAGCTTGATATTGAAGTTCATGATCAAATAAGTAAAAATCATTCCAAATCCAAGGAACCTATGGTTGAAAAATATGTCAGAAGGCATCATGCATCTAATCGAATCATCAGAGACAAATCAAATGGAACAATGACAAGAAGAAAATTGAAAGGTACATGTTTACTTTTTGAATTTAAACCTAGAAATGTTAAAGATGTTTTAGATGATGAAAGTTTGATTGGATCAATGAATGAAGAAATATAATAGATAAAGAAGAAGAAAACTTGGACTCTTGCTCCTAGAACCAAGGATAAAAATGTAAATAGCACAAAGTGGGTATTTAGAAACAAGTTGAGTAAAGATAGAAATGTTTCTAGAAACAAAGAAAGGTTGGTATGTAAAGGATATTCTCAAGAAGAAGCTATTGATTATGGAAAAAAAAATTCTCATGTTGCAAGATTAGAAGGTATTAGAACTTTACTAGCTTATCCAATGCATAGAGGATTTAAATTTTATCAAATAGATGTAAAATCTACATTCTTGAATGGAATTCTAGATGAGGAATTCTTCATAGAACAATCCAAAGGTTTTGTAGATCCTAGCAAAAAGGACATGGTCTACAAACTACACAAGGAATTATATGGAATCAAGGAATCTCCCAAAGCTTGGTATAAAAGACTTCATAACTACTTGATACAGATTGGTTTTCAAAGAATTAATGACAATAGTAGTTTGCATACCAAAGAAGTACCAAGGAAAAAGATTGTGTTGGCAAAAATGTTTGTTGATGATACATTATTCAAAGGAAATGATGACTTGTGCAAGGCATTTTTAGAAGAAATGAGTAAGGAATTTGAAATGTCTATGTTTAGAGAGATAAAATTCTTTGTTGGATTGTAGATTCAATTGAAGAAAGATGTTATCTACATTACTCAATCTAAGTATATCAAGGAAATAATAAAGAAATTTGGAATCAAGGATTCAAGACTTATTGGAACCCCTATGTCTACTGGACATAAGCTTTCAAAAAATAATGATTCCAAAGAGGTAGACCAGACCACTTATAGGTCAATGATTGGAAAATCATAGTATCTAGTATAAATAAGGCTTGATATTATATTAACGGTTAGTATTGTGGCGAGATTCTCAACAAAACCCAAAGAAAAACACATGATGGGATTCAAAAGAATCATGATATATCTAAAAGGTACTGAATAGTATGGTTCATGGTACAAAATAGGAGGTAATTTGAAATTAAAAGTATTTACCAATGTTGACTAGGCAAGAAGTATTGATGAAAGAAAAACCTCTAGTGGTGGAGCATTCTTTCTTGGTAAAAGACTAGTGTCTTGGACAAGCAAGAAATACAAAAGAAGAAAAATATGTGGCATCAATAGTCAATTTTTGTAATATTGTTTGGTTCAAATAATTGATGATAGGTATGAGGATAGAGATCAAGGATCTAGTAGTTATATATTTTGGTAACACTAGTGCAATCAATATATCAAACAATCTAGAGATGCATACCAAAAGAAAACACATGGCTATAAAATATCATTTCTTAAGAGAGTTGGCAAAAGATAAAGATATTAGATTGGAATATGTAAATTAAAAAGAAAAAAATGTAGATATATTTTCCAAGACATTACCTAAGGATGCATTTTAGTATCTAAGAGGTAAGCTAGGGGTCATTGCCCTATCTGAAGCTTAGTAATTGAAGTTTAGTGATTTATCAACTAGAGCCATATTGAAGATCAAGCAGTTGGTGCAATATTAACAAGGGCATATAGAAAATGAATATGTACTTGAGGTCACTTGATATCCACTAATTATTTTCTTTGGCATGAGATGTCAAAGAGGGAGAAATATACTATTGTATGTCATAGAAATTTTTTTGAAACAAAAAGTTTGTTGTCATAGAAATTTTGATAAATAGAGGTCATAGAAGGAGAATGAGTCAAAAAGAAGGAATGAACTTGATAGAAGTTTCTTGACTAAGGGGGAAACTCAAGGTAGAAATAGTTCACATTAGCAGAGGGAGTTCTCATGGATGAGAATCAAAATAAAACTAAGGATATGTTCCTTACCTTATTTTTATGAAAAAAATTCATTGTATTATGACATGTTGTGTTGCTATTAATGCGAAAGAGGGAGATTGGTGGAAAAAATGATTAATTGTGTATTGTCTTTGATGTTAAACAAAATGTGATATCATTATCAGTTAGTGTGTGCCAAGCTCACTTGGGTATTGAAGGTAGTTTTCTGTGGCTACCAAGCATTCCAGAGTTTTTTATATTCAAAAGACTGTTTCAACCAAGTTCATTCAGGAGACAAAGGAAATTTTGTAGAAGATGAGTTTAAACCAAGATCATTTAGTTAGTGAAGGAGTGTTGGATAGAATGAGTGTTAACTGAGTTCACTTGATTACCAAATGAAATTTGTGCATATGTAGTGTTGACCAAACATCACTTGGTTAACATAGGAAAATCATTTCTAAGTTAATGTCTAATGAGCAAGGTTTCCTAATGAAGGATTTTCTTATCTTGTAATATTGGGTTCAATTGATTTATCTGTTGGTTGTAGCCAACTGAGAAGATGAATATTAATTATTCTAAGTTGTATGTGAGCAAAATTGACAATATGAAAGATACAAATATAAGGTCATGTTGAGAGTTAGAAGTGTGAATAAATGGAAGATAATTAAAGATTTGATGATGTCTATAAGAAGAAAATCAGAAGGATAAGTAGAATATCCTTAAGAAGATGAAAAGATATATTCGATCAAGAAGGATCAAGTACAAGGTAGAATTGAGATCTATAATCAGAAATTCAATTACATCTAAATTAGCTCATGTCACTATTACTCTCTATCCATTGTAGTAGTGATCTAAATCTCTTAACCAAACTGGCTTAATAGTTGTTTGTAAATCCTCTAACAAGGTGGCAATTTTATTGAGTTGTCTTAAGACCTCTAACAAGGCCACTCCTAATAAGGTGATTAAATATTTTAATAGGGTCACACCTAAAAATGTGTTTTCTATCCTTTAATAGGGTTGGCTCCTAATAGGGCTCACTCTAGAAGAGTGAAAAATAGTAACTAGTTACAATTGGTGGTTTTTCTCAAATTGAGTTTTCATGTTAAATCTTGGTGTCAAATGTGTTCATACTATTTTATTTTATGTTTTTGCAACTAAATAAAGTAATAATTAATCATAGATAACATTTTAAGATTTTCATGGTAAGTGTTTTCTAAGAATTTTGAGCATTTACTGAGTTTTGTTAGCATTTCTTTTTTTGTTGAGCATTAGCAAAATTAAGCTTTCAGAAAATTATTTTGTATTGATATCTAAGGGATTTAGTATTTATTTTATTAATAACTGATTCAACCCTCCCCTCGTAGTTACTCCTCTTATATTTCCAACACATTTGATGTATCATTGTCTTTTTGGGTTGCTTCATCTTTTACCTCAATAACTGGTGTTGTTACATTCTTAAAGGTTTTATCCTCATTCTTTGGAGCAGCTATCTTCTATTTAGGTACATATATGTTATTTATTTCTTCTTCATATTTATTCATTTTTTAATTTACATGCTATAATTTTGAAAGAGTTTTTCTTCCAACATCTCCATCCTTCTCTTCCCCATGAGTCACACTCTGTTCATAATGTTGTGTATCTAGTCACTTGATGTGGGGGCCACATTGTAGAATATCACAATTCCTTGGGGGCTGTCTCCAACTTCTATAGGTGTTGTCTTATGAGACTTAGTTGCCATACTCCATATTGTCATTGTCTTAGTGCCATTGTTGAAAATAGTCCCTTGCAATTCTCTACTGATATTAGTCTCCTCAAATGTGATAAATTTACATTATCTTCCAATCTGATCCAACATAAAAGATGAACTTATCTCCCATCCAATGAAGAGACACATTTCACTTCTATTCAAAAATCTCTCTATCTTTATCTATAGTGAGGGTTTCACTATTTGGCTCATATTCTTGTAAATTTCATACTAGCTTTGCAACCTTCTCTTCTGAATATCTTGGTCAATTTTGCAAACACTTTTTTTTTTAATCGTAAAAAGAAATATTTGAACTCCTCAAATCCAATGAAGTCAACAATCTTGAGAAACTCTTGAGCTTTTATAATTCTTTCATCTATCATCTTGGGCTTAAGCTCAATTCTATATGGTATTCATTCATTATCAGTGGCTTGCTTTATCATAAAATCATGCCTAATATCATCAAAATATTAAATTTCCTTCTTTGCATAGTCTATAGGGACTATTATCTAGCTTTTCTTAGTATTTCAATCATTTTTTGCCTTTTCCTACCACCTTGAGTGAAAGAAAAACATTTTGGTTTCTCATCCTCTTCATCAAATTTAATTACAATATCCTACTTAGTGACATAAGGTTCTATTATGTTTTTAATCGTTTGGACCACTTGAGATATTATTTCTTGATTTTTTGGTTACATTTATTGTGTCTATCCAAATATCTCTCCTCATGGTAAAACCCCTTGAAAGAATGATCTACTCTTTTATTTCCTCCTAAATTTTGATTATTTCCTTCCACTTCAGAATTTTATCTCTACATTCTTGTATCTCCAAACAATATATGATTACATATTCCTCCTAGTAAGGCTTTATAGTGGGAAATTTTTATTTTTTCATTTCTTGCAAGGTATTCCAAACAATATCACTAAGATCATAGGTCCTAGTAGGAGTTGAAGGTAGTAGACATTATCTCATAAATTAGTCCAATTCTTCCATTACATCCTTTCCCATGGTAAAATCCCCAACTTTGACATTTCTACATTAAAAAATCCTCTTCTAATTGTGGGTTGTAGGTATTCTAAATTCATTATAATCAATTTCCAAAAGAATTCAATGATTCTCATTATTTCTAGAATGTGTCTTAGTAGAAGATGAGGAGGGTGGGGCATCCATAAACCCTTATGATGGTACAATTTTTATAAAGAAAAACACATTGTCAATAATGTCCCAAATTCCTATAATCATCATACCATCTAGAGGGTTTAATTAACATTCTAATACCCTTAGCTTGGACTCTCTCATTTATATCTCCTTTGTTTCCTCAATAAAATTAGGATTGATGTACCTTATATTATCGTAAAAGGTGATATGCATTAACAGTAATAATGGTGGAATTTGAAATTCCCCATTTCTCCATTCTATGGAGTTGTGATCTCACTATGCATAACATTGATTATATGGGTATCAAAATTGTACCCCACATTATGGTGCAAGTCCTATATATTTAAGGCCATGATATATAAATTACCAAGAGAATTCATAGTTCCATCCAACCCTATCATCTTTTATAATCCAAAAACTATGTACTAAAGATATAGATTAAAAAAATAAAAAGGTATGAGGTCTCGTGACTAATTAGGGATTTCACCTTTTTCTTTTATAGACCCTGGAATGTGCCTCCTCATAACCCTGCCAATAAAGAGACTCTTCTAGTTCTCAAAAGTCTAATTGGGTTTATCTTGTTCAATGATATTAGTGATGGGCCCTCGTAGGTTGATGACTTCTACAAATGTCTCTCTATCTAGCATACACATGACACTTCTATCCATTTTGTGGAATCCATGGGTCACAAGATTATATTCCTTCATTAGACATTTCACCAAATCAACATCAACAATTATTTTTGGCATAATTAATTTGGCTAATTTTTTGTTTAATGTATTTGAAATTAATGGCTTGATTAACCTATTGTTATAAAAATACCAAAATAACTCATTACCATTTGTTTTTGGTATCTTAGCATCTCTGTAGAAACTATATGGATCTCTAAAGATGTGTGAACTAATTAATTGATTTTTTGTTGTCTGTGCTAGAAAATATACCTATTCATCAAGTTACAATATTGTTATCTTTCTTTTTTCTTGCTTAGTAATCATATTAGCTTCTTGAATATTTACTTGAGCAATCAAATTTCCTTCAAATTGTGCCATTTTTTCTCAATTCAAAATCTTCCAACACTTCTCTACAATTCAATCCTATTGAACAATTTCCCACTTAGTCTCTTCTTGGCTTTGAACTCTATGAATACTATGAATCAAATTCTATTACATCACCCTTTTAATAGCACTTGAGCATGGGAATGTCATTAATGACACTTTTAGGAAGCATGCATGAAAAATTTTAAAAATTTGGAAAAGTATCACATTCATGCTTTATAGTGCTCATACTACCAGTCTATAAATCCTTTTTTTCCCTTCTTAGATAACACTTCACATTTTAGAAATAATGGAATAACAATAGTCACTTTACCATATTTTATGTTTTATGAAGGACCATGTCAATCCTTAGCATTTTAAGTTGCTTGCAGTGTCACGAGGTTTATTGTCTAACCCACATGTCTTGTGTGCGACCATGTGAAACCCCTAATCTTTGATACATGCAAAAAGTATTAGAATTTTTTAAAATAATTGAGTTTGGGTGAATTAGTTACTCAAGATCTATATGTACCACTTTAACCATTAAACATTAAACGAATCATTGTTTTGCATATCCTGATGTTGCTCAGCCTCTAGTGTAAAACTATCATAAACTTAACTTGCATTGTATAATTAAAACATCATCATATGTAAAACATTCATAAGACATTCATCATAGTTGATACTAGGATTTTACATGGAAAGCCAATTTGGGAAAACCACCAAAACAATGTCACTCTTTTTCACTCTGTTAGTCTAGCCAACCTTATTAAAGGTTACAATATACACTATTAAATCTAACCTAGTTAGAGGATTTAATAACCCTATTAGGAGTGGCCTTGTCAGAGGACTTTGATCATTCTAGTCAGAATGTCATCTAGTTTAAGGATTTACATAGATTTTTAATTCTTCGATTGACTAATAGGTCAATCATTTTTTAAAGAATTTTAAAACAAATTGTTTACAATGATAAGAAAGAAAACAAGAGGTTTTGATCTATGTGATTCTAAGTCACTTTCTCTAGATTAGACCTCTATTTGGTCCTTATTCTAGTTCACTAATAGGTATTTCATTGTCATCTATGATCTTGATCTTCTAAGACACCCTTGAAGTAGTCAATCCACTTCTTCTCATTAACAGTGATGCCTTATACTCAAATTCACTTATCAACAACAATATCACATCTGCAAGATTTTCTCTTCTAGCTTTGCATTCACTCACTTGAGTGTTTCTAATCAATCTTTTCCTATATGACTTCATTCACATTCAAACTTGTACACACACTAGCTAGGGTTGGACTAGGCACCAAATTTTTAGTTTTGTATAAACTTAAATATGGAAATTTTCCTTTACCATCTTCTACATCTACCATAGATCATAAAGTATACAATTAGATTCAAGTCAATTCAATGTATTTGTACATCTTCTTTATCATCATATATAAACTTCTATATAATCCTTTTGTTAGGCCCTTACCTAATCCCTCATTGAATTTAATGATCATACTCATCAATCTTATCATCAATAGGTTTTACATCTCCTAAGAACTCAACTGAGTCGGCTTGTGTTTGAATTCCTTAAAATAACTAAGAGGGGGGTGAATAAGTTATCCAAGGTCTAGATGTACAAATAAAAAAATTCAATTCTTAGTAGACTCATATCCATAAAAACTTATTACGTATGCATCCATTAGATCATACATGTCTTAAAATTTGTAGGTTACTATCCTAGGTCAAAACAACTTTGTAGAAATGTAAATATGAAACATAATAGATAAAATAATACATTTGGCAAAATGATTTTACATGAAAACAAAATTTGGGAAAAAAAACCAATAACACGATACCAATTCTCACTCTTTTGAGTTGATGCCCTGTGAAAGGCCAACCCTTTTAAAGGTTATAGTACACACTATTTGTTAGGATAAACCACGGACAGAAATAAAAACTACATGCAAATATAACCAATAACAAAAAATAATAGAACACACAGAAATGAACACAAGGCACCAAGATTTAACGTGGTTCAGCCAATCCCTGGGCTACGTCCACCAAACAGCAAGTCCGATCTTATTACAATCCAGTGATTACAACCTGATTACAATCTGTAATCCCTTACAGCTCAATACCACCGCAAGAACCAATTTCGTATCATCACCTATGAAAAATACCCAACCCTAAGCCCTTTTTATACAAGTATTAAAACCGCTTTAGGGTTATAACATGTCGGGCATATGTCGGGCATAATATGTACAGTACTTTCCTGATCAGTCACCACAATCTAACACTATTAAATGTGACATGGTTAGAGGATTTAAATTAACCTATTATGAGTGAGACTTATTAGAGGACTTTAGACCATTCCATTAGAATGTCACGTAGTTAAAGTATTTACAAAATACTATTAAGTCAACCTTAATTCAAAGGATTTACTCTAGACTTGATGGGGACACAACCCAACAACCAGAATAGACACAATAGAAAGGGGGAATTACATTAACTAAGAAAATAAGCTGGTACAAACAGTGCAGAGAAAATAAACTCAAAACATGCCCTGCGGGCTTACAATAGCATAAATCTGGAGAATATTTCTCCTTTTAGCACCTCCTCTCAAGCTCCAATCCGAACTGCCTTTTACAATGCCAGAAATCTCCTTAAATAGACCCCGGAGGGTTAAGGACTAGGAGTACATTCTAGAAAGTGCTAGTAGGCATCCACCGACAAAATAGAAGGTTCCAGAAGCTGCGTTAGAAGTCGGTGCAATTCTAGAAGAATCCAAAAACGGTAGCCGAACTTCCGGGAGGCATAACTTTTGAACCGTAACTCCGATTGACGAACCGTTTACATTTTCGGAAAGCTCTCGAAGCGCTCTATAGCCCTATGGACAAGCTTCGCTCGTCCCCCATTTTTCGACCCTTTTCGAGGTCATTTAATGCCCCAAATCTGACTTTGAAGCATTCTTAGGGGGTCTCCAAAACCTGAAAAACTGTAATAACTTTCAAACCGTGGGGTCTTTTGACCTGATTCTTTTTCTGGAATGCTCTAAATCTCGATTACATTCATCTGGCCAAGTTACACCTTCTAGGTCACTAAAATGATGGTCAAATTGCATGCTCCTATTTTTTCGGGATTTTTAAATGCACTGATAGTTGAACTATGAGAGTTGGAACCTTTATTTGAGCCAAATGGGTATCCAAAAATGTAAAGACATAAAATAGAAACTAAGTCTAAGTACATTTTTTTGGGTGACACAGGATTGCCCTTATACCTCTGGATGCTCCTGCATCAAGACTAATACAATTATTATAAAGTAATAGTAAGGGTTGAACTGATAAAAAATTAAAACTCACTTTTAGATTATAGATCAATTTTTTAGTCCTCCATTCTACTTGGCTTTCATACACTTCAACTCCAATAGATTGTTCATCCTTTGTGTGTTCATACTCTTAAGCCTTCTTTCTTTGCATGCCAACTCTAGTGTCTTCTATTTGGCCACTGAATGAAGCAATACCCTAGAATCCTTTTCTTCTTTATGCTCTTGCATAAGAAAACATTTTTTTCTAACCAAATCTATCAATAAATAGAGAATAAATATTTTTTTTCATTTAACCACAATCATTCATTTTAGGGTTGGGTAGGATTGGGTAGGATACAATGAGTCTACCCATTTTTCCATTTGGTTCCTTTAGAAAAAAATTTCTCAATATTCTTTGAATTTTGTGCCACCATCTCATCATAGTTATCTTCCACACAATTCACATAATAAAATAAAATAAAATAGTCTACTTAGACTCATCAAATCTATAACTTAACATAAATACTAGCACTTGGAATCAATATGTTGTCACTTGGCTTCTATAATATTCTTTGACTTAGTGAACACTAAAGTTTAATGTTACTTGGCATCAACTAAATTTTACTTGACATATACTAAAAACTACTTAAGTAGCATTATTTTTCATATTTTCTAGGCATCTCTTGATTTTTGCTCGGCTTCGACCAATTTCTACTTGCCTTACACTAATTTCTCAATAAGACTCAACAAATACTTTCCATACTCTATCTTCTTCTAGTCTTAACTTTAGTAGTCTTTCATTTTAGACTTTAAGTAGATAACCAATAAACTATAGTATCAATGTCTTACTTGGTCTTAGTGCTTCTTTTACATACCAAATGTTAGGATTGACCTCAAATAAAAATAACAGTCACATGCAAATATAACCAATATCAAAAAATAATCGATCGCACACAAGAGAACAAAAGACACCATGATTTAATGTGGTTTACACAAACCCTGAGCTATCTGTACCAAAAATAAGTCTGATATTATTATGACCTAGTAATTACAACCTTATTATAATCTATAATCCCTCATAGCTGAATACCAAAAAATGATGATGATCATTTTGCTCTGATGGAAATGGACAAATCTCCTTGGTCGACTTCAAATGACTAGGTAAAGTTGTGCTAATAGCTTTAACATTCTCCGAAGGGAAATGTTGCAGTACCTTTATAACTGACTTTTGAGGTTAATCCACATGCAAGAGATTAGACAACATACCCACAAAAATTATCACACAAGATATACCCTGGGAAACCCTTATTGATAGAAACTTCCACCCTCCAAAAGCATCCATCACCATGTATTATTCAGCAAAAGTACCATTGCAATAGAACCATAGAAGCCTTCAAATACATAACCACACCAAAGAAATCCCAGTGAACAAGCATGTATCCACACATCCCATGCCATTCTTCCAACCTTCACAAATACTACCTTGGCTAACCTATCAAGCCTTAACCTACTCAAATCTTGCCTTTTTTTATTTTGTCTTCATACACAAAACTACCCTTGTGGCTGCTTATATAGTAGCAAGTCCCACAAAACCACCAATTTGTATTACATAAACCATGTACTAGAACCATGTGCTACCTAACCCATTGACCCCACATTTAATATTGGAAATTTAATTATTTTCCCTAATATTAAATTATTAAATGAAATTTAATATTACAATGTTACAATACAACTTATTACATATATCCCATGGGAATCTTTACATGTTGCATATCCATCTAGGTACAACATTACATAATAAAATAAAATAATACAATATAAAAATATTATGCAATGTGTGCAACACCCATTATCTCAACAATCTCTCACTTGTTATATACATTGCATAGGGTGAATCTATAGCCACATAAATGAACAAGGGAACAATTCTTCCTAGCACATCCACCATCATGGATCAAAGTACACCAAGTGCTACATCCTACTACCTACAACAAAATCAAAGTATCAAGCATCTCAAACATGAATGAAGCAACATTATATTATGTCACTACCACTGAACATACTTAGAAGTCATCCAAAGACAAAGCCATCCAACCTATCACATTAGAAGATCATAAAATCCTATACCAATTGAAATGCCAAGCACAAAAACCTAATCCAAAGGTAATCACGTGTATCTATAGTTGTCAAAATATCCATAGCTAAAATAGCACCCACAATAATTGCCAAACCCATCCAACTATCCATCACTCCAAAGGTGTACCAAGTGAATCTCTGATCATAAACATATCCAATCAATATCCTCTAGTCACAAGCCTAAAGAGCAATAGCTTCCACATATATACCAAGAAGTTCCTACTACAAAATATAATGTCAAATCTATAACAAATCCATTAAAAAAATTTCAAAGAAGTGAATCCATGTAGTATCAAGGACATCCACAATACATAAACCAATAACCTACAATAAAAAATCTCATAAAAAGTCTCCAATAGTCTCCCAAGCTTTCCACAACCACTAGAGGAAAGAGATAAAGGAATAACTATGTCATCTCTCATATGACATACATAAGCACAAACTAGTAATCACAATCTCTAACCAATCTTAAATCCTATATAAGAAAAACCAAACATCTAGGAAGATAAACAAGACCAAAGAGAAACCATGCAAATCATAACTTGTATCATGTCCTTCTACACACACCTCTAGATGTAAATTGTGCAAGTATAATCTCCTCCATAAAACCCTAACAAGAAGCCACAACCACACTCAAACCATACTATATAACTAATCATGGATGTAAGTCTATTACAAGAAGATTAAAATCATAAACCATTCCTTGGATTAGGAATTTTTTATGAGTTTTATACTTGTTAGGATTAACCTCAGATAGAAATAATAGTTACATACAAATATAACCAATATCAAAAAATAATAGTTCACACATAAGAGAACATAAGACATCGAGATTTAAGATGGTTCACCTAATCCTTGGCCTAGGTTGACCAACAGAAAGTCCAATATTATTATGATCTAGTGATTACAACCTAATTACAATCCAGAATCTTTTACAGCTCAATACCACCACAAGAACCAATTTTTTCATCACTCATTATGAAGATCCCTAACAAAAAGCCATTTTATATAATTTTTTTGTCGTTTACATAATTAGGGCTAGAATGATAAAAAAAAAAATAGTATTTGACACATTTCACAATATAAGGTCTTTTTTGGCTTTGGGGGCGTTGCCCCCTAAAGCCCCCATGGGGCTTCCCATTGAATCCTTGTATCCACTTGTACAAATTCATCATACCATTTTGGTTCACCAACATTAGTAAGTAAAATAGAATACAAGGAAGTAGAAAATCATTCTAGGGGTCTATTTATTCTTATTGACTATGTAACATTCATTGAGGTGTCTAGTATTTTTTGCTATAATTTTTGTAGAATATGTGGAATTGCTAAAACATCATCCAATACTACATAATCATCCTCTTCCTTTTCATGTTGCTACAATAGATCTTTGTACAATGGTTTCTCATCGAATATGATACTTTCTCATCCAATATGACATTCCTACTTTTTACAATGTTAGGATTTTCAAAATCCCAAACCATATAACCAAATTCACTAATGTCATATCCAACAAATACACATTTATTTGACTTAGGTTCCAGCTTGTTTCTACTTTTAGAATGTACATCAGGAAATGCTTCACAAATGAAGGTTTTGAAAAAAGAATAACTCACCTTCTTTCTAGTCCATGCTTCCTCTAGAATACCACAATCAAAAGGAGTAGAGGGACCTCTATTAATCAAATATATAGCATTTTTAACAACATCGTCCCACATATTTAAGGGCAACCCTACATGCAACCTCATCCTTCTTGCAAGCTCTATTATAGTCTTATTCATGCATTCAACCACTCCATTTTCTTGTGTAGTACTTGGAATAGTTTTCTATCTAGGAATACCATTAATAGAGTAATAATCTTCAAATTCATGACTACAATACTCACCATCATTATCAAAACTAAGACAACTCAATTTCCTTCTAGTCTAATTTTCAACCAAGCATTTCCATTTGTTAAAAGTTTGAAATACATCAGATTTTTGTCTAAGGAAATAAACATACACTTTTCTAGTTGCGTCATCAATAAATGTAACATAATCATGAAAGCCACCAAGGGAAGATACCTAAGCTGGTTCCCATACATCTGTATACATAGGGTCTAATTTTTCATTTTTATTGTCCTTCCTAATCTTCACAAAAGTTACTCTCTTTTATTTTTCATACACACAACTTTCATAGAAATTCATATTAACACATTTTAGACCTATTAAAACATTATTTTAATGAATTACTTTCATACTTTCTCACTCATATGCCCAAGTCTATTCTGTCATAGAATTCTATTAGAATCTACAACTATTCTTGCACATTCATTTTTCTCTGCAACAATCAAACTAGAAGGAATAATATAACCTGTACAAAGATATAAGGTGCCTACTATCATAGCTTTTGCTACAACAAGGAAATCTTTTGAAAACTTCCAATTTTTATCATTAAAAGTAACTACACAATCCTCATTTCCAAGTTTCCCTGCTGAAATTAAATACCTACTCTGCCTTGGAACATGTCATACCTTATGTCCTAGCCAATGATTCCCATTCTACAACTTAATCTTAACTTTTTCTTTTTCAACTATCTGGTAGGGTTCATTATCCCCCTAATAAACAAGCCCAAAATCTTCTTGGAAATAATCAAAGAAATAACCTCAATGAGGTGTAACATGAAATAAAGCACTAGAATCTAAAACACATGAATCGTCAACACTTTCTAAAGATAGAACAAAAAAATCCACTTTAGATTTATTACTTACCACATTTGTCTCCTTCTTCCCCTCTGATTTATCTCCTTCATTGTTCTTTCAAGTCTAGTAATCTTTCTTCATATGCCTTGATTTACTATAGTACCTCTTTTCCTTTGAGTTTCCTCTTAATTTCCCATGATTTCAAGAATTTTTTCCTCTCTAATTCATTCTACCTCTACTTTGTGCATTCAAAGTAATTCTTGATGTAGATCCACCTAAGGTTTTCCTATGAATTTCATCACTCAAAATAACAAAAATCACATCATCATATTTTAGGGTATTAGATCTAGAAATAAAACTACTCATAGCTATTACCAAGACATTCTAGCTTTTAGTCAAAGAACACAAAATCAAAAGAGTCCTTATTTCTTCATCAAAATTAATACCCATAGAAGATAAGTAACTAGTAATAGTATTAAACTCATTTAAATAATCTACAACAAATCCACCTTCTGCCATTTTCATATTAAATAAACTATTCATAAGAAATACCTTATTTGAAGCAGAGGACTTTTCATATAGTTTTGCTAAGGTTTACATCAACTCTTCTATTGTCTTCACTTTTGTAATGTAAAATTTCACTAATGGTACCAAGCATAACCAAATGATTCCAACTACCTTTTTGATCTAAAATCTCCCATTCCTCATTTGCCAAAGTTCCCTAGTTTTTAGTTTTTCCTTCTAATGGCTTCCATAAATCCTTCTAATATAGATTGTACTCCATTTACATCTTCCATAGCTAAAAGCTATGCCCATTAAACTTGTAAAACATGAGCTTACCCTTATCTATCATCTCTCCTACTCAATCGTGAGACTTTCCTATAGAGGATCACTAAAAAAAATAATGATGGTCTAGCAAAAAAAATGGAAACCATCTGGCTCTAATACAACTTGTTAGGATTAACCATAGATAGAAATAAAAGTTACATGCAAATATAACCAATATTAGAAAATAATAGATCTCACATAAGATCATACAAGACATCAAGATTTAGCATTGTTCATCTAATCCCTGGGCTACATCCACCAACAACAAGTCCAATATTATTATGATCTAGTGGTTACAACTTGATTACAATCTATAATCCCTTACATCTCAATACTACCATAATAACCAATTTTTTTATCACACGTTGTGAAAATCCCTAACCCTAAGCCTTTTTATACAAGATTTTTGCCACTTACAAAATTAGGGCAAGAATAATATAAAAAATAGAAGTCGATGCCTTTCATAATATAAGGTCATCTTCGGCAAGTCCAATATTATTATTATCTAGTGATTACAATCCATAATCCCTTATGGCTTAATACCACTAAATGAAGCTAGAATATCACTATTACATTATGAAATCCCTAACCCCAAGCCTTTTTATACAAGCCTTTTTCTACATACAAAATTAGTGCTAGAATAAGTCACCCAATAGGAAAAATAATAGTCGACACCTTTTACAATATAAGCATATTTTTGGCTTTGTGTGTGCAACCAACAAAAACCCCCATGAGGGCATTTCCCTTTGACCCCATCCTATACTGTGATGGGGAGCACACTTGGGGCACTACCTCCAAAACCTTATAGAAATAATCTAGAGGGAAACTAATCCAAATAAATCTCTGAGTCTAATTATGCTCCACATCACAACACCAAAAAACTCAACCTTTCTCAAAGTCCTATTGTTATCTCCTCTTCTCAAATCCTCTTAATCAATCAACTAAATGATATCTTTCAGGTAAAGAATTAATTGTCTCACCAATAGGTAGTGGGTTTGACATTATTGACAAAATAATGATTATTCCATTATAGGTTTGTCACTTCAAAACAATTTTATATCAACAATGTTCCTCTTTGGCATTGATGGAAAACCAATACCAACAACAATATCAAAAAGATTAATTATGTATTATCTTTTGATGTCACACAAAATGTCATACCATTTCTAGTTTTTGTATGCTAAGAACATCTAGGAAATGAAGATAGTTTTCTATGTTTACAAATCATTCTAGAGTTTTTCAAGTTTAGAAGATAGTGTCTACTGAGTTCACTCGGTCATCAAAGAGAAGCTAAGCATTAACCAATCTCACTTAGTTATGAAGAAAATATTGGATAGAACTATTGTTATCTAAGATCACTTGGTTACCAAAGGAACTTTATGAATATACAATGTCAACCAAGTTCACTTTATTAACATGAGAAAATGATTTTTATGTTAGTGTCGACCAAGTAGGGTTAGCTAAAAAAGGATTTTCCTATTTTGGCATATTGAGTTTGATTGATTTAATTGTTGGTTCTAGCTGACTGATGAAATGAATATTAAGTATTCTAACTTGTATTCAAGATAATTTGATAATTTTTATGATATAAATATAAGGTCAACTTGAGGTTTGAATGTGTGGAACATAATAGAAGATTTTATGATGCTAAGAAAATTGTAAGGATAAGTAGAATAACCTTGTTGAGTTGCAAGGATACATACGATTAGGAATGTGAGCATTTTCCTATGGCAATAATTCAATGCCAAGCTCAAGAAGCTCAATAGGTAGCATAGGAGAGACAAATGATGATCAAATGAGATTGGATATCAAATGATTGGATATTAGATAATTGGATGAATACATCAAAGAAGTGCCTTGTATATAAAAGGCAACTCATATGACTAGGATTCAGCAAAGAGATAAGAATAACAACTATTCACATGTCCACTGAGATTGTATTATCCTCTATTGTTTCACGAATGTACATGCAACAATGACAGGATAAGAATGCAAAGGTGTACCTCATAAATAGATGTAGTAGACAACATGTGCTCAATTGGAGTGCAAACAACTATGTTGTCTACATGATAACTCATATGAATATGTATTAACCTAAGTAAACTTAAGTAAAGTGTAAATATTAAATACTTATTTATACCAACACCTCCCCTTAAGTTCAAGTTAGGGAAATGTATTTAAGCTTAGAAAAGCTAGAAAATAATGCAAGATGGGTCCTGGCTACTAGTCCATGTTAAGTACCATTGAGAAAATGCAAAAAAGGATGCAAGCTCTCATAAAGTGGAGAAAGAGAGAAAACCTAATGGAAAAACCCTCCCCCAAAAATAGAGATAAGTACAATAAGACGCATGCATGGATGGAGTAATTAAGATCTTGCCATTAGAACATACATCATATATATACAATAGAGAAGTATGAGAAGAAAAAAATCCCATAAGAGGAAAACGTCCCCCCATATGAGAGAAGAAGTAGATGAAGAAGAAAGAAGACAAGGTAGTCACCCCTCAATGTAGAATGCCCATCAGTGATAGTTGCTTGAAAATGAATGTAAAAGTTGATCCATGACTATTGAATAAATTTCCTCCCCTTGGGAAGAAATAATGTCATAGGTACATATGAAATTCTTCGCCAATGTGTAGAAATAATCATCAAGATGAATTGTGTCTCTAAAAATTGCTCAACTATCGCTATGTTGATACAGACAGTTGCCCCTTCCAACATTGCTAAAAAGAAAAAATTTAGATCTATTAAGGATAGATGTAGAAAATATCCAAAAGAACCATCTTCTTAAATGATAAAGAGACCTCTTGCAACTATTGTACATAAGGATCGACCAACATATCATCCTTGTAAGACTGATCATGTAGAGAATGGACAAGTGGGTCAAAGTGTGCCCTCGTAACAACTGAAGAAGGATCTTATTCATCAAAGAGAAGATGTATATCATCAATAATGTCTCCCAAGTCTACTATCTAGGACTTGACAAAAAAACCTAAAATGCCTATCAAGTATTGATCCCCTGATGCTAGAACTAGAAGACAAGGTGTACCCAACTATACTAAATTACATGGACCTATCATTGTAGCAATGTATACATGTGAAATGTGCTGATGCTATGACCTCATTCTTCACATATCAAGAGGGTCTCCCACAAGTGAGCCTTTTCAATCACTATCACTATTGTCACTTTCAGTTTCCACAATGTATGTGGTATGGAAAGGATTAGAGGATAAGTTAGATGAACTTTCCTCAAAGTGAACATTCCTCTCTATGAATATACCATGAGTCTTTGAATCGATAAGTCTATATTATTTAACACTTTATTCATATCCAATGAATGTATAAGGCCTTGGTGGTGGTTCCTTGCATTCCCTTGAAGATATGTATGCACATGCTAGACAAGCAAAAACTTTACAGCTTTTCACAATTGGTTTTCTTGCACACCATGCCTCAAAATGAATCATTCCATCTAAGAAATTATGAGGAGACCTATTAAGGATGTGATTGGCACTACTTATAGCTTCCAGCTCAAGTGATGGATCAAGAGACTTAGCTTGAATCATGCAACTTGCCATTGACTTAAGAGTTCTATTCCTCATTGTTGCAACACTTGTCTTTTGTGGACTAAATGATACATGATTCTAAAGATAAATAACCTCAAGTTTACAAAAGTCTCTAAGTCTTGAGCTCACATATCTAAGTATTTCATTGTCCATATGAAGGACCTTGATGGTTTACTTGATTACTTCTCAACATGACTCTTGAAGGATAGAAACTCATCAAACACTTCATTCTTATGATCAAGAAAGTAGACCCATGTGTAGCATGAAATGTCATCAATGAAAATGAGAACATAGTGACACTTACTAACTAATGTCACTAAACAAGGGCCTACTAGAATGATGTGAACCAACTCAAGAAAAACTGATGCTCTCTAACACTTCCCTTTGTCAAACTTCTCTTCTAGATGTATATACATTGAACAAGTTAATATTCACTATTAGAAAAGTTGGTTGCAGGTAGATCTTTGAACATATTTTTTGAGCTAAGTTGATGAAGATAACAGAAGGTAAGATGTTGATATCACTCATGCCATAATTTACTTTGTCCTTGTGAATGTGTCAATGAGGCATTTGAAGGAGACTTAGGCATAAAGTGAGAGAAAAAATAAAGCCCTTCATCATGATTAAGTTTACATGCTGCAACCAATGAATCGTCCTTAAAATTTCACATCATTACTAAATTGGGAAAGAACTCAACTTTACTTCTACCTCCATTGTGATTAATTTGATAAATTGAAAGGAGATTAGAGCTAAGGTTAGGATCATAGAGAACATCTTTTAACTCTCCATTTTCCATTTTAACTTGTCCATTCCCTTCAACTTCCACTTGTGTATCATTCCCTACAAATATGTGAGGTACCTTAGATTTCTCCAATGAAGAAAAATGTTATTTTGAAGAACTCATATAATGTGAGGCACTTGAGTCAAGAATCCATTCCCCTAAAGAACTTGAACTTTGCATAAGTGCTTGCACTTTTCCCTTTCAACTCGATGGATGTAAATCCTTAGAAGAATTTGGTACATGGAATTTGTTCCTCCTAAGTAAGTTTCCCAAATCATATATTCTCTTAGTCTTGAAATGATGATCATCATGATTTGGTTTGTTGCAATATGCACAAAATATTTTATCTTTCCTTTTATTGTTTCTCTTCTTGTTGGAAGAATAATTGCCTTGTTGTGAGGACGAAGATTGTTGTGTCTTTGGTTGCAATTTTGGCTTTCACTATTATTTCTTGATATTCATAAAAAAATTTCCACCTTGAATTATTTGGTTCTCATTACTAGCCACTAATGCCTTAGACTTTTATGACTTGAGAATTCTCACATCTATCAATTTGGATTGTTCCAACATCAAAATTTCTACAAATGCATCGAATGAAGGCTTAGTGAAGGCACTCCCCATGGTCAACTTGTGATTATTGTAACTTGAAACAAAACATGCATACTTTGAAGATATCCTCTTCAAGATGTGATGAATCAATCTATCATCCTTCATGGGATTACCATAATACTTAGCTAGTGCTCTTAAATCATTGGCTTTTTTGACATGGTCTTGAATTGTGTCAAAATACTTAGGATCCAAGAGAAGTAGATCATCCTCAATTTGGAATCCCTTTACCTTATCCACCTTACCATACAACCCTTCAAGTTTCTCCCAAGCATCCGTGGCATCCTCAAAGTCAAAAATGTGGAAGAAGAGATCTCTATGAATAAAACTCTTAATAATTCCTAAAGCCTAGTTGTCTTCAAATTTCCAATCAACTTGTGTTTTACCATTAGTGAGTTTTACAATTGTATCATCAACATATAGATTCAAACCATTTTCCATTAGTCTACATTATACAATATATTTTTATGTAGTATAATTATGTTAAGTTAAAAGTGGAGTTTAACATGAACCCATGATGAGAAAACTAAAAGAAGCACAAGAGAGAAAGAGAGACACAATAACACAAGATAGCCTCCCAAATTACTAAATCAAAGAACAAAATGATTCTTTTGGCACATTATATGTAGTGCATTTACAATTTACCACCTGTCAAAATAGACAAACATGAACTTCTAATTTTGATGGTTACAATAGAAAATATGAAGCTATATATGACTCAACAAGATAAGACACAAGACCTCTCAACAATCTAATTAATTAGAAGTTCTAAAACAAGTCAAAAATGACCAAATGCTAAAAGTACTATGTCCACTCAAAATTACTCCAAAATGATACCAGATCTAGAAACTAGACCAAAATTATGTACTTTCAAAAAAGTAACACCTGAATATGTATCCATATAAGCCTGAACGAAGCCTCTAAAGTTTTAAAAAATGGGATTGAAAATTTTTGCAATGAAAAAATTAGAAACAAATATTACAAGCAACATGTGCCAATGTGTAGATCACACAGTTATACCCCAAAACAAGAAAAATTGTGTGAAAAATAGAGTCAATATGAGGGAGATTGTTGTTTGAAAACCACCCTTGTAATAGTTTTTCCTAAATTGTTGTCATTACACCTCCAAAAATCAAATGACTCTATATTTCACCTTAGACATCTGATTTTGATGAAACAAAACTCAATTTGGGGATTTTTTACCTTTTGAATGTGATACCAATATCTAATTTGCACCACCAAGTTCCAATATTTACCTACAATTTTTCTCTCTCTCTCCAATGGCTATGTAATGAAACTCCTATGGCTTTGATACCGTGTAAGAATTTGGTATATCTTTGATACCATGTAAGAATTTTCATAAGGAAATAATTCAATGCCAAGATCAAGAAGCTCAGTAGATAACACAAGAGAGAGAAATGATGATTGAATGATAATGGGTATTAGATGTTTTGATATTAGATAATTGGATGAATACATAAAACAAGTGCCTTTTATATAAAGGCAACTTATATGACTAGGAGTCAGTAAAGAGATAAGTATATTGACTAAGCACATGTCCACCAAGACTAGGTTATCCTCCGTTGTGCATGAATGTATGTGCAATGATGAGAGGATAAGAATGCAAAGGTGTATCTCATAAAGAGATGTAATAGAAAACATGTTCTCAATTAGAGTGCAAACAACTATGTGGTTTACATAAGAACTCATATGAATATGCATTAACCTTAGTAAACTTAAGTAAAGTGTAAATATTAAATACTTATTTGCACCAAAAAGGAAGGATCAAGTATACAAGCCATAATTTATCTTTAATCATTAATTCAGTTATATTAGAAATCAAATCATGTCATTGTTTCTCTGTAACATTTGTAGGAGTGATCTAAATCTCTTAACAAAGCTGGCTTAATAGCTATTTATAAATCCTCTAACAAGGTGGAATTTCAGATTCAAGTGTCTAAAGAACTCTAATAAGGAAACTCCTAATAGGGTAACTAAATTCTCTAATAGGGTAAGATCTAACAGTGTGTTTTGTAACCTTTAATAGGGTCGGCTCCTAATAGCATTCACTTCATAAGAGTGAAAATCAGTAACTAGTTGACATTGGTGATTTTTCCCAAATTGGGTTTCCATGTTAAATCTAGGTTTCACTTGTATTCATGCTATTTCTTCTATGTGTTTACAACTAAGTTAAATAAGGATAATCACAAATAATATCTTACGATTTTCATGTTAAGCAATTGCTGAGTTATTTTAGTGTTTATCAAGTTACAACATTTTCTAGTGTAAACCAAGTGCGTGTTTATTGTCAAGTTACTACAAAATTTAGTGTAGTCGGTTGAGATATGATTGAAAAGATCATTATTGAAGAAGAGAGATTGTTTGCAAAGAGGGAGACTATTGATAAAGAGTGTTTTCAGTTATTGTTTTGTCACTGATGTCAAACTTGCTATTTCCTAGAATGACAATTGCTTATAAGATCCAAGTACTATTACTTAGTTGATTGATGAAGAGGATTTAATCAATAAGATGTAACAAAAGTACCTAAGGAAAATATTGAGTTATGGTTTTGTAATAAAGTACAAGGATTCCTTAGGACAATGGTGAAATGATTTATTGATAATACACTTGAAGATACAGAGGTTGCCAAAACTTAGAAACTCTAAAAGAATAAGTTCTAACAAAGCTATCTGCAAAGCTTGACTAAGTTTAGTGGTGGATGCTGAGCAAGCTAGTTCATGCCAAACAATTTTTTTCTAAGTTCCAACCAAATGCAAAATCTAGTGTGTGTCGAGTGACATAGAAGTAGTCGAGCATTGGTAAAACATAGTAGGTGTTGAGTAACACAATATGTGTTGAGCATCAAAATTTCAATAGTGACAAGTTTGTTACCTTGAATTTTGTAAACTAGATGGAGGACAAGGATGATGAGCTAGTAGCATATAATTTTAGATAAACCGTTTTGGGTGAATAGAGGTGGATTCTTCATGGCATTTATAGATGAAATAAGATTATGGATAGATTCATTGAATATTATCTAATCCATTCAAACTAAAATTAAGAGTGGAAAAAGTATTCCAAACTTCTATTTAAGGAGTTATAGGTCAAGAAGTAAGAGTGGTTGTTGAAGTTATGGGTAGGATGTCAAGGCAAAGCTATTAAGAGAGAGGGAGGAATAGAGTACAAATACTCTACTTCAATACATGACCACAGAGGTGATTGCACTAGTACATTGAGCATGGACACTAGAATAGATGAAGCTTAAAAGAAGGATAAGTTGTTAGAGCTATAGAGAGTAAAAGAAAAACAAAATTTGAGAGCTAAATTGAGATCTAAAATCTACAACTTAAGTTGTGAGTTGTATCAGTTCAAAAGCCCTTATTATTACTCCCTAAAAATTGTATCAGTTAGGGTCAAAATCCTATGGACTTAGGTTGGTTTAACAATAATTTTTAAATAATTTAAGATGGTGGCATTCCAAATGAATGTTTTGAACTCCTCTAACTAGACCCGCTTCTAATAGGTTGGTTGAAATCCTTTAACTAGGTCACATTTAACAATGTGTTGTAGCCTTTAACAAGGTAGGACTTTCACAAGGAATCACTTTAAAAGAGTAAGAATTAAGCAGAATGTTATTGGTGGTTTTTCAAAATTGGGTTTCTAGATAAACTATTGTTATGTGTTGATTCTTCATGTGTTATTCATGCATGTTGATTTTATAGTAACTTGCTAAGTAGGAAAGTTTAAGATTGGATGCATGATTAATTAAGTGGGCTTACTATATTCAGTGAAAATGTTTTATTAGGACATCTACACCTTTGAATAACTAATTCACCCCCCCTCTCAATTATTCTAAATAATTTCTAACCATTTTTATTAGAGCCATATGTTAATTTAGTTTAAAGGTACTAGAAGTAGGAAGATCAAGATGTCCAAGATAGAAGTTCCCAAGCTCAATAGAGATAACTTCAATGCATGTAAAAGTTCAATGAAGCTAGACCTTGGATCAATAAGTGACCATGCACAAACCTTAACTAAAGTGGAACATGTTGATCTAGCTATACCCACTACAGAAGATATGAGGAAAAATAAGGAGGGCAATCAGGCAATTCTAGAGATTGCCTCTACCCTCAACTATCCTAAATTTGATGACATCGAGGGATGCGACTCTACATTAAAGATGTGGAAAGCCTTGATTGATATTTATGGAGGAGATCAAAATGTTCAAAGAGCAAAAAGAGAAAACCTCAGAGAAAAGCTTGATGACATGAGAATGGAGGAAGGTGAGAATGCTTCTCAATATGGTTCTAGAGTGAAAGAAGTAGTTAGTGCATTAAGAAGTTTGGTAGGTCATTTAGATGATGACACTCTTAAAAGAAAATTCTTAAGAACTTTGCTCCCTGTCTATGCTATTAGAGTATCAGCCATCCAAGAATTAAGATATGTACCAAGAAACATGCTAACTCTTGAAGCTATAGTAGGAAGATTCATTGCATTTGAGATGTCCAACTTTGATAACTACAGACCCAAAAATCTTGAATCATCTTTCAAAGACAAGCTATCAATGAAAGATACTAAAGAGGTAAAACCAAAGAAGAAGAAGAAAAAGGTAAAGTATGCATCTAGTGATAGCCTCATAGATGAAGAAGATGTGGAACAATTTTGAGCACTACTAGCTAGAAGATTTCATGGAGGAAAAGTTAAATTCAAAGGTAAGATACCCATCATATGTTTTAATTGCAATGAAGTAGGACATATTGCTACAAGATGCATACAAAAAAAGAACTATAGAGAAGGCAATAAGAACAAGAATAGAAGAGAAGTTAATGGTAGAGATTACAGAGATGAAAGGAAAATGTGCTACATTGTTGAAGAAGAGCATTCTGATGAAAATGATGATAAGGTAGTCTAAATAGTCTCAAAGGATGAGTTAGATGAAGATTAGGCAAAAACACTAGTAGCTTGTAGGAACAAAAATGACAAGTGGATCATAGACAGTGGATGCTCACATCATACGATAGGAGACAAAAGTAAGTTTGTTACCTTTACTTAGTATGATGGAAATAGTGTTAGATCTAGAAATGATGCTCCATATCTAATCAAAGTAAAAAAGTTCTATTAAGCTTACAAAGAAATTTTTATGTGATAATGCATACTATGTTGAAGGATTGAACTACAATCTGCTGAGTGTGTCACAGTTAGGCAATGTAGGATGCAAAGTAGAATTTGGAAAAAAATGGCCAAAATCTATGATATGAATGGAAATCTATCAGGAAAAGGAGAACAAACTAGGAGTAATTTGTTTTACCGATATATGGAAGATGCATCCTGTCTTGTTGTTAGATTTGATGATGTGTGGCTATGGAATAAAAGGCTATGTCATGTCAACTTTTATAATCTGATTAGCATCAACAAAATGAAGAAAGTTGGAGGTTTGCCTCAATTGAAGAAGTGTAAAAATACAATGTGCAAGCAGTGTAAACTAGGGAACATGACCAACTTAAGTTTTAAAAGAAAAACCTAAACTTCCAAAGAAATACAAATGTTAGTGCATACTGATTTGTGTGGCTCAATAGAAGTGAAAAGCTATAAAGAAGAGAGATATATAATGATGCCTATTGATGACTACTCTAAGATGATGACTTCCATTTTCTTAAAGAAAAAAATTGATGCATTTCAAATGTTCAAGTTGTATTTGGAAAGGTTTGAGAAGGAAATAGGAAGTAGTCTAAAGTGCCTCAGATTAGACATAGGAGGAGAATTCACATCAAAATATTTTGAGACATTTTGCAATGACAAAGGAATCAAGAGACAAAAATTAGGACCTAGAACTCCCCCACAAAATGGCATTGCAAAGAGAAGGAATATATCAATAATGAACTATGCTAGAACAATAATGATGGAGAAGAATGTTGAACTAAAGTAATGAAGAGAAGCTATAAGTACAACTATCTACACCCTAAATTGAGTACAAGTCAATAAAGGTAAAAATGCAACACCTTTTGAATTATGGTATGGTCACTCACCCAATGTAAAAAGTTTAAAAGTATTTTTGTATAGATGCTATATTCTTAAAGATACTAGTGTAAGAATTTTCCTAAGGGAAAAATTCACCTAGGAACTAAGAACTCAAACACAAGCACATAGTAGACCAAAAAGAGAGAGAGTATGATCAGAATAACAATGTATTCAATACCTAGTTCATTAGAGTACACTAGGAGTGCCTGTATATAAAGGCCTCTGAGATACATCTAAAATGCCTCGTAATCAACACCATGATGTGTCATACAACCAAGCACATGTCCACCAGATATGGGTTATCCTCCATTAAGCATGGAAGTATGTGTGATGATGAGAGGATAAGCCTACAAGGGTTTGACATGCAAAATAGTGTTGTAGACACTATGTGCTAAAATAGAGTTGCATACTCCTGTGTTGTGTACATGACAACTCAAAATGTGTGCAAAATCCTAAGTGTCTCACAAATAAAAATAATAAAATAATGCATTAACCTAAGTAAACTTAAGTAAGTGTATTAAGTAAATACTTATTTACACCAACACCCCCCCTTAAGTGCAAGTTAGGGGAATTCCCTTAAGGTTACAAACTAGGATGAAGATGCATAATGGGTCTTGGCTAATAGGAAATATTAGGTACCCATGTACATAATGAAAAAATAAAATCTCCCATAAAGTAGGGAAAGAGGGAAAACCTCATGGGAAAAACCCTCCCCCAAAAAGAGAGATAAAGAGAGATGAATGGATGGATGGAGTAATCAAGAACCCCCCATACATCCATGTATATACAAGAAAGAATGGAGAAGGAAAAAGCCTCCTAGGAGGAAAAAGTCCCCCCCAAAAAAGAGAAGAAGGAGACGAGGTAGTCCGCCCCCAATAAAAGTAGTGTATCGATCAGTGAGAAATTCTTCGATGTAGAAGTTGATCCATGACCTATGTATGATGTTTCTCTCCTTTGGAAGAAACAAAGGTAAGGGTACCTATGAGATACATCCCCTATATGGAGAAGGAATCTCTATGATGATCAGTGTCTCTAAAGCCTATCTAAAAGTCCCTATGTTGATACTGATGATGGCTTCCTCCAAAACTACTGAAGATAAGAGTAGATCAAACAACGAGTGTGGTCAAACCTGTCTTAGGAAACCAACAGTCTTCCCAAATGTGAGAGAGATCTCCTATAGATGTTGTAAAGAATAATCCACAATCACACCAATCTGGAAGGATTGATCATGTAAAGCATGGAGTTGAGGGTCAGAGTGGGCCCTCGCAACAACTATAGAAGACTCCTAAACAAAGAGAAGCAAGAAATCATTATAAAAGTCTCCCATATCTACTGTGTGTGACTCCAAGAACATAACTGAAATGTTTGGCAAGAAATCATCACTTGGAAGACCATGTGTACCCTATAGTGCTGAAGTACATGAATCTATCACTGTGGCAAAGGATGGAATATCCACCTCAAAAAGAAGATGAATGTCATCAATAATATCTCCCACATATTCAATGTGAGACTCCATGAACAATTGTGTAATGTCTGAGAGGAAGTCTTCACATAAAGGTAGAGTAGGAAGACATAATGTATCATGTTGCACTGATTCAAAAACATTTGTGGCTGAAATAGGATCAGTAGGAGCAACAGGAGCTGGAGGTGTGATCTCTTCTGAAGAGGCGTCAGCTGCAACTGGTGGAAGAAGATCTTTTGGGAATGGAGGAATAAATGGATCTCCATAATGCTCTCAAAGATACATCCAAAAAAAATGGATCAGATGACTTAATTTTGATCAGCTTTTTTAGAACTTTATATTCCATATGTAAATAGAGAGTATGCCAAATGATGTCACACTGATCAAAAGTAAACTCAAGATCTGGTGCATGGCGTAGTACATTGTGCTAACACAGATATCTGATAGCAAGTTGACTCCATTCATGATAGTTGTGTGGGGTCAATTCAATCAAATCTTCCTCTTCCATGATGGATCAATCAAAGAAACCTCCAAAAAAATCAAGAAACCCCCCTGAAAAAGATGTTGTTGGAACTTGAAAGCCACTTACCAATTTGGGGCCTATTTTTGAAAGTAGTATTTTTTTCTATAAAACCTTTAATTTGATTGCATATCTGGAAAGTAGACAAAAAAAATGCACTTTCAAAAGAAACAGAACTTGATTTGGAGTCCAGATGAGCCCGTACCAAGCATTTTCAGTGGCAAAATTCAAGATTTTGGAGTTGCAGAAAAATTCAGAAATAGAGATCTCAAACCACCTACACCAATGTGTAGATCACAAAATCCTACCCCAGGACAAAAAAAATTGCTCACAAAAGGAAGTCCGTATGAGGAAGATATCGTTGTTTGAAAATTGCTACTACTATTATTTTTTCTGAATTGTCGCCGCGCCTCCAAAAAAAAAATGGCTCTAGATTTTGCCTCAGATGTTTGATTTGGATGAAACAAAATCTGATTTGGGGGTTTTTGGACCTTCTTAATGTGATGCAAATATCAAATTTGCACCAGCAAGCTTCAATCTTCACTTGCAAAAAATCTCTCCTTTGTCTCTATGGCCAAATTTTTTTTGAAAAATAATGCAGATCCAAAAAAAATAGTAGAGATGTAGATGAAAGAAATGTAGATCTAAAAAACAAATGTACAAATCTGAAATGATCATACCAATTCTGCAACTCGATCCTTAAGGTGGTAGTTTGCAAAAAAAAATTGCCTCACAATTGACTTTGGTCTAGGGTAGGTAGCTTTGTAGCCGATTTTCGCCGAATCAACATTTTGGATGCAATGGTGAGGTTAGATCTGATGCTAGACACTCCTAATTTTTGTGATACTCCATAGTTAGGCTACGATGATGAAGCAAGATGATGGTCTCAAATGGCTATGTGATGAGAAAATCTCCAAGCAGCTCTGATACCATGTAAGAATTTTCCTAGGGGCAAAATTCACCCAAGAACTAAGAACTCAAACACAAGCACACAATAGACCAAAAAGATAGAGAGTATGATCAAAATAACAATGTATTCAATAACTAGTTCATTACAGTACACTAGGAGTGCCTGTATATAAAATCCTCTGAGATACATCTAGAATGCCTTGTAATCAACACCATGATGTGTCATACAACCAAGCACATGTCCACCAGATATGGGTTATCATCCATTAAGCATGGAAGTATGTGCGATGATGAGAGGATAAGCCTACAAGGGTGTGACATGGAAAACAGTGTTGTAGACACCATGTGCTAAAATAGAGTTGCATACTCCTATGTTGTCTACATGAAAACTCAAAAGGTGTGCAAACTCCTAAGTGTCTCACAAATAAAAATAATAAAATAATGCAAAATAATTAAATAATGCATTAACCTAAGTAAACTTAAGTAAGTGTAATAAGTAAATACTTATTTACACCAACAACTAGAAATGGCAAGTTTGATGCAAAGAGTGACGAAGGCATATTTCTTGGATGCTCCACTAGAAGTAAAGCATATAAGTGTTTGCATACTAACACTAACAAGATTGTGAAGTGTGTAAATGTAAATTTTGATGAACATATAGAAGTTCAAGTTGATAAAACTAAGAAATTAGAAGAGTTCAGATCTTTAGTACAGCTCTATGAAGGAATGCTTACTGAATAAGAAGTTGCCAATCAAGTTTGGAATCAGAAACAAGTTTTAGTATCAATTGAGTCACAACTAGTAAATGCCAAGCTGCATTAAGAAGCTAAGTCGTAGAATGAAGATAATACACATTCTGATCCTAAAATTAGTACACATGAAAGAGATGATGAAATACCTAAAAGAGATGTGCAAAATGACTCTGAAGCTAAAAAGACCAAACATAGAAATGAGGAAAGAACCAATTTTATGCAAGTATGTGAGAAGACATCATCTTGCAAAACAAATCATTGGTGACAAGGAAGCCATACCAATGACAAGGAACATACTAAGAAATGAATCATGTCTATTGAGCAATATTGAACCCAAAATTGTAAAAGATGCATTGCAAGATGATAATTGGTATAAAGCTATGAAATAAGAGATTGGACAGATAGAGAAAAACAAAACTTGGACTTTAGTTCCAATACTAGCTAATAAGAATGTAATTGGTACCAAGTGGGTGTTTAGGAACAAGCTAGATGAGAATGGTGAGATTACAAGAAATAAGGCCAAACTAGTTTGCAAAGGTTATGCACAAGAAGAAGGATTGGACTATGAGGAAATATTCACCCCCATTACAAAGATGGAAGGAGTAAGGACACTACTTTCATATACTAGCTACAAGGGTTTTAAAGTTTACCAAATGGATGTAAAGTCTACTTTTCTAAATGGTATTCTAGAAGAGGAAGTATACATACAACAACCAGAGGGGTTTGTTGATGAAAACAATAATGATATGGTTTGCAAAATGAATAAAGCACTATTTGGTTTGAAACAAGCACCTAGAGTAGGGTATGAGAGATTGCACAAATATCTTATAAAGATATGATTTGAGAGAATAAATGACAATAGTAACTTGTATATCAAGGAAGAAAAAGGTAAAGACATTTTGATATCTAAAATCTTTTTTGATGATATAATATTTGTAGGAAAAGATGCCCTATGCAAAGATTTTGCTAACCAGATGAAACATGAGTTTGAGATGTCAATGTTTAGGGAAATCAAATTCTTTGTTGGATTGCAAGTATATTAACTAAAGAATGGCATATTTGTGACCCAATCAAAATATATCAATGAGATACTCAAGACATTTTTCTTAGAAGATTCAAAACCAATCAATACACCAATAGTAATAGGACATGAGCTATCCAAGAATGATGAATTAGCTGAGGTAAATTAGACAATGTATTGATCTATGATTGGAAAGTTATAGTATGTTGTGCATAGTAGACTAGACATTGCATTAGTTGTTGGAATAGTGGCAAGATTTTCTACAAACCTAAGAGAAAACTATCTTATAGTCATAAAAAGAATAATGAGGTATCTAAAAGGAATAGATGACTTTGACTTATACTACAAGAGGAGTGAAAAAATTGTGTTGAAATCCTACACTGATGTAGATTGGGGTTGTGATATTGATGATAGAAAAAGTACCAGTGGAGGAGCACTTTTCTTAGGTAAAAGATCAGTCAGTTGAACTTGCAAAAAACAAAGTTGTACCTCACAGTCCATGGTAGAAGCTAAGTATGTTGTTACTACTATCAACTACACAAATATTGTATGGATCAAGCACTTTTTGTAAGGTATGAAGGAAGAGATGGCTGAACTTGTGATGCTCCCTTATGATATCACACATGCCATCAACATATCAAAGAATCCTATGACGCATGCCAAAAAAAAACATATTATAATTAAGTATTTCTATGTAAGAGAATTGGTGGAAGACAAGCGAGGATGGAATATGTTAGTTCAAAGGAACAAATTGCTTACATCTTCACAAAATCATTACCTAAAGATGATTTTGAGTATCTTAAAGGTAAGTTAGGGGTGATGTGATACACCTATCTAAGGTTGTTTGAATAATAGAAAAATAGCCTTGCATCAAATGAGTTGATTGTTGAAATGATATAAATTGATGTAGTGGATACTTACTTTAAGTCTTGCTTGAAGTAATTTAAGTACTAAAATTCCAGACAAGTCATGAGAAAAGTGATAAAGGGAGAAAATAGAGTGCCTACAAATGTTACACATGCATGATAAGATGCTCAAGTAGTATGTCTTTGGTATTGTTGTCAAAGCGGGAGAAGTAGCTAAATAGATCAAAAGAAGCAGATGATATTAGAATAACATAAATTGAAAAATGCATGCAAAGGGAGAAATAATGAGAAGAGGGAGAAGTAGAAGAACAATACCAGAAAGGAAGATAATAGGAAACAATAGCCAAGATGGTGAAGTGGAAGCAAAGGAATTAGTTGAGACAATAAAGAAGGAGAAGAACAAAAAGTAGAAGACAATATATCAATAAAAGGGATATTCCTAATACTTGGAGAGAGGAAGTTACAAATTTTAGAGGGAGTCATAAGTAACTCAAAATTGCTGATAGAATGAATAGTTTTGAATAAAGTTTTCTTTTTGTCATTTGATTTACTATTTTAACCTAGTTAGCATTTTGATAACTTGGTTCATCAGTTTTCCATGAATACCAAAGAGGGAGATTCTTGAGATCTGATTGAAAAGATCATCATTGAAGAAGAGATATTGCTTGCAATGAGGGAGATTGTTGATAAAGAGTGTTTTCAATAATTTTTTTGTTAGTGATTTCAAACCCACTATTTTTTGGAATGACAATTGCTTGTATGATCCAAGTACTATCACATAGTTGATTGATGAAGACGATTTAATTAACAAGATGTAACAAAAGTACCTAAGGGAAAGGTTGAGTTATGATTTTTTAATGAAGTGCAAGGATCAATTAAGACAATGGTGAAACAATGTATTGATAATAAACTTGAAGATACAAAGGATGGCTACACTTAGAAACTCTAGAAGAATAAGTTGTAACAAAGCTATCTGCAAAGCTTGACTAAGTTCATTAGTGGATGCCAAGCAAGCTAGTTCATGCTAAGAAAATTTTTAGTAAGTGTCGAGCAAATGAAAAATCTAGTGTGTGCCAAGTGAAACAAAAGGAGCCGAGCAAGCTTAGGTGTTAAGCATCAATTAAATTTAGGATGCTGAGTGAATGTATAGTAGGTGTCAAGCATTAGTAAAACATAGCAAGTTTTGAGTAACATAGTATGTGTCGAGCATCTGAATTTCAATAGTGTCGAGTTGTTGCATTATTTGAAAAGTCAAAGATTTTCCAAATCTAAGGTAACAAGTTTATTACTTTGGATTTTGTGAACTAGATGGAGGATAAGGATGATGAGTTGGTGCAACAAAATTTTAGATAAACTATTTTTTGGTGAATATAGGTGGATTCTTCATGATGTTTCTAGAAGAAATAAGATTATGGGTAGATTCATTGAATCTTACCTAATCCATTCAAACTAAAATTAAGAGTAGGAAAAGTATTCCAAACTTCTATTTAAGGAGTTACAATTCAAGAAGCAAGAGTCATTGTTGAAGTGGTTGGTAAGATGTCAAGGTGAAGGAATTGAGAGAGAGGGAGGAACATAGTACAAAGACTATATTGCTTTGATAGGTGACCATAGAGGTGATTGCACTGGTACATTGAGCATGGAAACTCAAGGAGATGAAGCTTGGAAGGAGGACAAGCTATTAGAGCTACAAAGATTGAAATCTAGGAAAATTTTGAGAGCTAAACTAAGATCTGAAATATGCAAGTTAAGTTGTGAGTTGTATCAAGTCAAAAGCCTTTGTTGTTACTCTCTAACAATTTTATCAATTAGGATAAAAATCCTATGGAATTAGGTTTATTTAATAGCCATTTATAAATCCTTTAATAGGATGGCTTTCCAAGTGAATGTTCTAAAGTCCTCTAACCAAGCCCACTTCTAATAGGGTGCTTGAAATCCTTTAACCAAGTCACATTTAATACTATATTGTAGCCTTTAGCAGGGAAGGCCTTTCATAGGGAATCACTTGAGAAGAGTGAGAATTGAGTAGCATCTTACTAGTGACTTTTTCCAAATTAGTTTTCCACGTAAATCACTATATTATGTGTGTTGGCATTATGATACATTTTTGTCATTAGTTACAACACTTATTAGATTTTGAATGCTTACCGAGCTCTCATCGGAAGCCAAGATTTACCTAGTTCTCAGTGTTTATCGAGTAATCAAGGTGAACAAAGAAGTCAGTGTTTACCGAGTAATCAAGGTGAACAAAGAAGTCAGTGTTTACCAAGTGATCAAGGTGAACAAAGCAGCCAATGTTTATCGAGTGTTCAAGGTAAAGAAAGGAATTAGTTTTGACCGAGTGAAGATGTACTAAGATGTAACCGAGAACTTCGTGATAACTGAGCTCCTGAGGTTATCAAGGAAATTAATTTTTATCGAGCTCAGACGGATATCAAGGAAACTAAATATCACCGAGTCACAAGGTTCTATCAAGTGTTTCCTTTGATCACCGAGCTACAGTTCAGATAGAAGTATTCACCGAGTGACATCTCTTCTACCGAGTCTCCAGTGGTTACCGAGTTCAGAACTGCTCGAAGTGTTTAGTATGAACCGTGCCTTCACTTCTACCGAGTGCATGATGATGCTGAGTAACGCAGTGGATGTCGAGTATCAGAAGGACACCGAGTCAGTTCAGTAAACCTGAGTTTTTAGCTTGGGCCGACTTTGTATAGAGATTTGCACTTGTTGTTTTGGCCGACCTTGCATGCATTGTTTATTTGGATGGTATATATATGTAATGTATTGTATCATTCAGATGTAAGGAAGTAAGAAATGAGATGAAAAGCAATTGCAATGGCAATAGAAATTGTAATTAATGAAACTGCGAAAGTGTGAAAGAAATACATGCGTGCAAAAGTATGTGTTCTGAGTTGTGAAGGTATTCAGCAAGGTCAAATTTTGGAGCAAAAAAGTTTTATCTATCACATCAAGGTGAATTAGAGCATAGCGGATCTTATCAGCAATCATCGACTGTTTCATTCTAACAGGTGAATCAGTTTTTGTAAATCCTTTAACAAGGTAGACTTAACAGTCTTTTGTAAATCTCCTAACAGAGTGCATACTTTATCGTATGTTTGGAAATCCTCTAACAAGGTGGATCTAGAAATCCTTTGTGCTCCTAACAGGGAAGATCACCAGAAGTGGTCATTGTAAGCCTTAACCAGCCAACTTCATACTGCAGTAACGAAGCTTGTGGGTTTCATCCCCACCCCAGTTTTACTTTCTATTTGGAAGGTTTCTGGGTCACCAAATCTATGTGTTCAAGTGTTGCAAATGATTTTGTTTCATGCTTACAGTAGGTTACTTGGATGAATGGTGAATATATCAGTATGCAGTTTTATTGTTGAAGTTTTAGAAGTTACTGATTCACCCCTCCCCTCTCAGTAACTTGTCATATCTTGAATATTTCCAAAAATGTGTTGATTCTTCATGTGTTATTATTTGCATGCCAATTTTATAGTAACTTACTAAGTATGAAAGTTTAAGCTTGGATGCATGATTAGTCAAATGGGCTCATCATATTCACTAAGAAAATTTTATTAGGACATCTGGACCTTTGAATAATTGATTCAACCCCCCGTTTCAGTTATTCTAAAGGATTTCTAACATAATCAAAGTTTTGATTTTTCTTGACAGCTAAAGGCTCTTGGATTTATTTTTGTAGTAAATAATTCACCCCTCCCCTTTGAGTTACTCATCTGATATTTCCAATAATTGGTATCATAGAAATTGGTTCTTGCAGAAAAGGTTTTCAAGGACCTAAGCTAAAGATTAGGATGTCTTACAAAATGGAGATCCTAAAGCTAAATTAAGACAACATTGCAACATGGTAGGAACTTATGAAGTTGGATCTAGCAACCATCAGCCATTCAAGTTTCAAATATTAAAAACTTCTTAAAAATCTCCCACTGGTATAATTTGTATAGAATAAATTTTTGAAAAGAAAAATTATAATATCATGATGAGTGACATAGAATCAACTCTTAACCATGCTGAATTTGATGAAGTTAGAGAATGTGCTAATGCTCATGAGTTCTTCCTATCTATGCAATTAGAGTGTCTTCTATTTAAGAGATGAGATGTGATTCAAATAACAAGATGACTTTGGATGCTTTAGTTGGAAGATTGACTACATTTGAACTAGATAACCATGATAATTATACTCGTAGTTCTAGCAGTCTTGAGTCTAAATTTGTAGCCAGGGTATCAATCAAGAAGAAAGATAAAGGGTCTAAAAGAAAAAAATTTGAAGGTGAAGAAGAAGACAATTCTGATAGCGAACTTGAAGCCATTGAAGCATTGCTTTCAAGAAGGTATACCAAAGGCAATGAAAACTAAAAAGGTAAGATTCCTACAATATGTTTCTATTGTGATGGGGGACACATTGCTAGAAGATGCCCAAACAAAGAAGACAAAGATGAAAAGAAGAAGAAGAAGTAAAATGGAAATATGGACTTGAATAATTTCAAAGACTATAAGGAAAAAGGTAAGAAATCTTGTTTCATAGCTAAAGATTCAGATAGTAGTGAAGATGATGAAATGGTATATATTGTTGTAAAAGATGAATCTAATGGTGAAGGAGATAAAATGTCACCTATCTCTCATGTTAGAAAAAATGGTACATGGATTACTGATAGTGGTTAATCACATCATATGTTTGGTGATAAAATAATATTTGAATACATGAAACATTAGGATGGTGGTAGTGTGAGATTTGGAAACAATGAACCTTGTTGCATAAAGGGAAAATGTTGTATCTCACTAACCAATGAACATAGATGTGGCAATGCTTATTGGGTTTAAGGCACAAAGCATAATCTACTGAGTGTAGGATCATTGAATAACATTAGATTCAAGGTAGAATTCATGAATGGGAAGGCCAAGCTACTAGATGGAAAATTTAATCGAGTTGGGTTTGGCAAACAAACAAAAGGTATCTTATTCTACCAAAATCTTAGTGAAAGTTCATGTTTTATTGCTCAAGTAGAAGAAATATGGTTGTGGATTAAAATGTTATGTTATGTAAACCTTAATAATCTAATCAAGGTAATCAAGAACAAAAGAGTAAGAGGTATTCCTAGTATGAGGAAACTAGATATGGGTCTATGCAAACATTGTCAAATTGGTAAGATAGGAAAGACAAGTTTCAAAAGAAAGAACTATCATTTAGAAGAGTCTTGGAGTTGGCTCATATAGACTTATGTACACCTATTTGAATAGAGAGCTATAGTGGAGATAAGTATTTTATTTCATTTGTTGATGATTATTCTAGAATGATGACTATAATGTATCTTTCAGAAAAAATTGAAGCATTTCAAAAGTCTAAGTAGTATTAGGCAAGAATAGAGAAAGAAACCAAAAAGAAGCTAAAATATTAGAGATCAAATAGAGGTGGTGAATTCAACTCCAATGAGTTCAATGAATTATGCATTGAAAGAGGAATCAAGAGACATGTATCAACCCCTGGTACACCTTAGTAGAATGGTATAGTTGAAAGAAGGAATAGATCCATTATGGATTGTGTAAGAACCTTAATGATAGAAAATATTGTTGCAATCAAATACTAGGAGGATGAAATAGTACTAGAGTGCATACCTTTAACAAAGTATAGTTGAAGAAAGACTCAAATCAAGTTCCTTATGAAATATGATATGGCTACAAACCTAATATAAGTTACTTGAGTATATTTAGTAGAAAATGTTATATCTTGAAGGAATATAGGAAAGGTAAGTTTGATGTCAATGGTGATGAAGGCATATTCGTAGGATACACCTATAGAAGTAAAGATTACAAGTGTTTGAATCTAACTACTCATAAAATTGTAGAAAGTTACCATTTGAGAATTGATGAATTTGTAGAAATGAGTGAAGAAGAAAACAATAGAGAATCTAATGATTATAGAAGGTTTGTTTATATTGATCCTTATACACTCACATATCTATTTGGATATCAAGAGACCTCACCTCCCAAGTCCCCAAAATCTCCAAAAGCTATCGAGTTCCAACCAATGCAACCTAAGTTATAGTTTAAAGGACCCAAGTTATAGCCAAAAGCTATTGAGCTAGTTCAAAAAAAAACCTAGTATGATGGACTCATGTCACAAATAGTGGGACCCAAGCTTAATATAGAGGATCATAAAGAGGTTAGTGGAGAAAATTCTAAATTCAAAATACCTGTGTTGATAAGATATGTTAGAATGAACTATGCACCTCATCAAAACATTGGAGAAAAATCAAATAGAACAATGATAGAAAACAAATTAAAAGGTAGATGTTTGCTTTCTGAATTTGAAACTAGATAAGTGAAAAATGCATTAGATAATGAAAGTTGGATTAAAACTATGAGTGAAGAAATATAATAGATAGAGAAGAATAAGACTTGGACTCTTGTTCCTAGACCTAAGGATAAAAATGTAATTGGCACAAAGTGGGTATTCAAAAGCAAGCTCAATGAAGATGGAAATGTTTGAAGAAACAAAGAAAGGTTAGTTTGCAAATGTTATTCTCAAGAAGATGGTATTGATTATGCTGAAACATTTTCTCCTATTGCTCAATTAGAAGGTATTAGAACTTTACTAGCATATGCAGCACATAGAGGATTTAAAGATTATCAAATGTATTTAAAATCTACATTCTTGAATGAAATTCTTGATGAGGAAGACTCCACACAACAACTTGAAGGTTTTCTAGATCCTAGCAAAAGAGATTTGTTTACAAATTATGAAAAGCATCATATGGTCTCAAGAATGTGTTAGAACTTTACTAGCATATACAACTCATAGAGGATTTAATGTCTATGAAATAGATGTAAAAACTATATTATTTAATGGAATTTTTTATGAGGAAATCTATATTAAATATATTGAAGGTTTTGTAGGTCCTAGAAAAAAGGACATGGTTTTCAAATTACACAATGCCTTATATGGTCTCAAGCAAGCTCCTAAAGCTTTGTATGGAAGACTTCATAACTACTTGATAAATATTGGTTTTCAAAGAACAAATGATAATAACAATTTGTATATCAAAGAAGGACTAAAAAAGAAGATTATGTTGGCATAATTGTTTGGGGATAACAATTTATTTAAAAGAAATGATGATTTATGCAGGGCACTTTTAGAATAGATGAGTAAATATTTTTAGATGCCCATGTTTGGAGAGGTAAAAAAATTGTTGGATAGTAAATCCTGTTAAAGAAAGATGGCATGTATTTTACTGAATCCAAATATATCAAGGAAATACTAAAGAAGTTTGGAATGGAAGATTCAAGATTAGTTGGAATACCGATCTGTACTGGACATAAGCTTTCCCTAAATGATGATTCTAAAGAGGTAGATCAAACCACATACAAATCAATGATTGGAAATCTATAGTATGTAGTGCGTACAATGTCTAATATTACATTAGAATTTCGTATGGTGACAAAATTCTTAGCAAATCCCAAAGAAAATCACATGATGGAAATCAAGTGAATCATGAGATATTAGAAAGGTACTAAAGACTATAGACTATGGTACAAAAAAGGAGTCACTTTGGATTTGAAAGCAATAATATATGCTCATTGGGTAGGAAGTGTTGATGATAGAAAGAGAACCACTATTGGAGTGTTCTTTCTTAGTAAAGGACTAGTATTTTGGACAAGTAAGAAGTATAATTGTATTTCTTAGTCCACAATGGAAGCAAATTATGTGATAGTAGTAGTTAATTATTCCAATGTTGTTTGTTTCAAGAAATTATTGGCATGTATGAAGATAGAGATCAAGGATCCAATGGTTATCTTCTATGATAACACTAGTACAATTAATATATCCAAGAATCCTATGATGCATAACAAAATCAAGAACATTTTTATAAAATATAATGTTTTGAAAGAACTGCTACAAGCTATGAGGTAAGATTAGAATATGTTCGTACAAAAGACCAAATTGTAGATATATTTACTAAACCATTACCTAAGGATGTATTTTGTGTCTAAGAGGTAAGTTAGGGGTCATTTCCCTATCTAAAGCTCACTAAATGAAGTTTAGTGATGCATCAACTAGAGAATGATTGAAGATTAGTTAGTTGATGTTGTATTGAAAAGAGCCAATTGCATATGGAAAGGTGCATAAGGTATACTATTATACATTAAATATTGTTTTTCTCATAAAATGTCCAAGAGGGAGAACTTGGTTTGATATCAAAGAAGGGAAGTTTTCTATTAGAAGAAGATGTTGAAGATATAATTTTGTTGTTAGAGGGATAAGAAAAAGGTAGAGGGAGTTCATACTAATAGAGGGAGTCCCCATGGATAAGAATCAAAATAAAACTAAGGATATCTTCCTTACTTTATTCTTGCTCTAAAATTTTTATTCTATTATGACATGTTGTGTTGCCATCAATGCCAAAGAGAGAGATTGTTGAAAATAATTGATTAATTGTTAATTGTGTTTGATGTTACCAATTAGTATATGTTGAGCTCACTTGGAAAATGAACAAAGGATTTTTTTGTTTTGGCATATTAAGCTCAATTGATTTAATTGTTCATTCTAGCTGACTAACAAGATGAATATTAAGTATTCTAAGTTGTATTTAAGTCAACTTGTGATGGGGACACAACCCAAGAATAGAATGGACACAAAAGAAGAAGGGAAATTATATTAACTAAAAAATAAGCTAGTACATTCAGTAGAGAGAAAATAAACTTCAAAACATGCCCTAAGGGCTTACAATAGCATAAATGTGGAGATAATTTCTCCTATCAATACCTCCTCTCAAACTCCACTGGGGAACTGCCTTTTATAATGCCAGGAATCTCCTTAAATAGACCGCGAAGTGTTAAGGAATAGGAATAAATTCTAGAAGGTGCTAGTAGGCATCCACCAACCAAATAGAAGGCTCCAGAAGCTGCATTGGAAGTCGGTGCAAATCTAGAAGAATCCAGAAATGGTAATCAAACTTCTGGGAGGCATAACTTTTGAACCGTAGCTCTGATTGATGAACCGTTTACATTTTTGGAAATCTCTCAAAGCACTCTATAGCCCTATGGACCAGCTTTGCTCATCCCCAATTTTTTAGCCCTTTTTGAGGTCATTTAATGCACCTAAATTGACTTTGAAGCATTCTGAGGAGGTCTCCAAAACCCAAAAAAATACAATACCTTTCAAACCGTGGGGCCTTTTGACCTGATTCTTTTTTTGGAATGTTTTAAATCACAATTACATTCATTTTTCCAATTCACACCTTCTAGTTTACCAAAATGATAACCAATTACATGCTCCTATTTTTTTGAGATTTTCTAGCACACTGATAGTGGAACTATGAGAGTTGGAACCATTATTTGACCCAAATGGGTATCCAAAAATGAAAACACATGAAACTGAAACTAAGTCTAATTACATTTTTTTGGGTGACACAGGATTGCCTTTATACCTCTGGATGCTCCTGCATCAGACACCTAGTGTAGATTGAAAAGTGACCCTATCACTTTATGAATGGTAGAGGAAATTCCAAATGGGAAACCTCAGCTACTAAAATCCAAGTTGAGTCCTCGATCGGCCGTCCTTTCCACTTCACCAAATACTCTTCGTACTACCTATTTCTGGTACTCCTACCCACATGATGATCTAGAATGTCTTCTATCTCCTCCTTCTTAGAAGCAGGAATTGGACATCGCTCTAACACTAGCTCCTCATCTCCACCATCATCATGATACTTTGTTAAATCTACAATATTGAAAATGGGAGAAATGTGAATACCATCTGGTAGCTCCACCTCATATGCATTTCTTGTGTCATGTTTCTTCAAAACTTTGCAGGGGCCAAATTTCTTCATTTTTAGGTTGTTGTAAGTACCGGCTGGAAATCTTTCTTTTCGTAAGTGCACCATGACTAGATCCCCTCCTTGGAATTCCTTATGTCTTCTCCTTTGATCAGCCCCAGCTTTATACTCTTGATTCATCTTGGTAATGTGTGCCTAAACCTCCTCATGTAGACACTTGATATGTTCAGCAAATTCTTTTGCTTCAGCACTTGTCCTCTCCCCTTGCTCTATCTTCCTCAATTCTGGTGCAGTCCTTGGGCTATTCCCATATACAATTTGGAATGATGATTTTCTAGTACTCTTATTTATAGAGTTATTGTAAGAAAACTCTACTTGTGGTAGAATCAAATCCCATCCCTTGGGCTTATCCCCAACTAAACATGTCAGCAAATTGCCCAAACTTCTATTTACCACTTCTGTTTGGCCGTCAGTTTGTGGGTGATGCATGGAACTGAATTTCAAGTCTGTTCTCAACTTTTTTTACAATGTCCTCAAAAAATACCCCACTAATTTAGTATCTCTATTAGAAACTATACTCCTTGGAAGACCATGTAGTCTTACCACCTCTTTGAAAAACAAGTCTACAATATGGACATCATCATGAGTTTTGTGGCATGGAATGAAATGTGCCATTTTGGAGAACCTATCAATGACAAAGAATACTGAGTCATTACCCCTTTGTGTCCTTGGCAATCCAAGAAAAAAATCCATACTTATGTCCTCCCATGGCCTTGATGGAATAGGCAATGGATGATATAGTCCAGTATTGTGACTAAACCCCTTGGCAACTTAAAAAACCTGGCAACTCTATATAAACTTCTTCACATCCTCTAAAATTTGAGGCCAAAAATAATGTTCTCTAACAATGGAAATGGTCTTATCTCGACCAAAATGTCCTGCCATCCCTCCACTATGTTTCTCCTTAATCATATTTTCCCTCATGGAACTCCTTGGAATGCACAATTAAATACCTTTGAACAACATGCCATCCTGAATCAAATAGTCTAACCACTTTGTTCTATCTACAGCAACAGGTTCTTTACAAGCTTTCCATGCTTCGGCAAAATCAGGATCCTTGGAGTACAAATTCTTGAGTTCATCAAACTCAACTACTTCAACCTACATTACTATAAGAAACAACTGTCTCCTACTTAGTGCATCTACAACCCTGTTAGATTTTCCACTTCTATTCTTCAACACAAATGTATAGCTCTGCAAGAACTCTACCCACTTTATATGCCTCTAATTCAATTTTCCTTGACTATTTAGGTACTGTAATGCCTGATGATCACTATACAAAAAAAATTCCTTTGGCAATAGATAATTACTCTATTTCTTTAAGGACTAAACTATTGCATAGAACTCTTGATCATAAACAGAATACTTCTTCTTTGCATCATTCAATTTTTCACTAAAATATGCAATAGGCTTACCCTCTTGGCTTAATACAGCCCCAGTAGCATTTCCATTGGCATCACAATCAACCTAGAAAACCTTTCTAAAATTTGGAAGTGCCAACACAGGTTGTTCTATTACCTTCTTCTTCAGCAATTCAAAACTTCTCGTAGTTGTTGTAGTCCATTTGAACTCTTTTCTATCCCCTCTTATTGTATCAGTTAGGGGTGCACATATGCCACTGAAATTCTTAATAAACTTCCTATAAAAACTAACAAGACCATGAAATGATCTTACCTTAGTAGCAAACCTTGGAGTAGGCCTTTCCAAGATGGCTTTTACCTTCTCTGGATCCATTTTGAGACCTTTAGGTGATATAACAAACCCCAAATAGACTAACTCCCTTTTTGCAAAGATACACTTCTTCAGATAAATTAATAGTTTCTCTTCCCTTAGCCTTTCAAGGAAACTACGAATATGCAATAAATGTTCTTCCAAAGTCTTTTTGAAAATTAAAATATCATCCAAATAAAAAATAATAAATTTTCCCAAGAACTTCTTAAGTACCTCATTCATGAGCCACATGAAGGTGCTTGGGGCGTTCATCAATCCAATGGGCATGACTAACCAATCATAAAGACCCTCCTTGGTCTTGAAGGCTGTTTTCCACTCATCTCCTTCTCAAATCCATATATGATGATAGCCACTCTTGAGATCTATCTTTGTAAAGTACTGAGCTCCACTCAAGTAGTCCATAAGATCATCCATCCTTGGCAAAGGAAACTAGTACTTGATGGTTATCCTATTTATAGCTCGAGAATTTGTACACATCCTCCACTCTCCATCCTTCTTTGGTGTCAGTACTGTAGGTACTGCACATGGACTCAGGCTCTCTTGAATCAAGCCCTTCCTCAACAACTCTTGAACCTGTCTATTTAGCTCCTCTGTTTCAACAGGAGTCATCCTGTAAGCAGCCTTGTTAGGCAAAGTAGCTCCTAGAATCAGATCTATCTAATGACTGATTTTCCTTACTAGTGGCAATCCATCTGGTACATTATCAGAGATAATATCTCCAAACTCCCCTAGTAAATTTGAAATGTCAAGTGGTATTTCACTACTACCTTCTTTATCTTTCCTAGGAATCAAAGCATAGCACATATGTTGATGTTTCATGTCATCTAAAAACTTCCTTCCATCAACAAGACCAATCCTAGCACTGCTACATATATTTTCACCTTCCTTTTTCATGAGCTTCAATTTGTTATGAACTCCATCCTTTTTCAGAGAGTATGTGTTTGCATGTCCATCATGTACTGCATGTCTATCAAAGTGCCATGGTCTACCCAAGAATAGATGGCAAACATCCATCGGAATAACATCATAGAGAACTTCATCATGGTAACTCCCAATTTTGAGTTTCACTAAACATTGTTCACTTACCAGGACCTTATGATCATCTTTTACAAAAATTAATCCGATAGGGCTGGGGATGTTTCTCCCTCTTGAGCTTTAGCTTAGAGACCATCTCTTCTGATACCAAGTTATCAGTGCTACCACCATCAATGATCATGTCAAAACATTTATCCTCACACTTGCATCTGGTATGGAAAAAACTCCTCTATTTTCCTAGTTCAATCTCACCACTTAGTAGGACTCTTTCATTTACCAAGGTCTCTCCTCTTTTTGCATCCTTTGAATGTGATGATTGTGCATCCTCATCTAGATGAGCAACCCTAGCTTGGCCCTCAGCTCTCCTATCTGTCCTTCCTTGTTGTTGAGGGAATTCAAAGGCATGGTGACCTTCTTCATTACAATCAAAACAAGTACCACAAAAGCCTCCTCTTCCTTGTCCATGTCCTCTACCTCTTCCTCTTTGATTTCCAAAGTCTTGATCAGGGGAGCGGTGGAAACCTTCATTCCTCTGGTTCTTGCTATTACCCTCATCTTCATTTTTCTTTTGGGTTTCATTGCAGCCTCCAGATGACCTACCGCTTCCCCTTCCTCCTTGACCGCACCCTCTTTGTCTTCCTTCAAACCTTTTATTCAACTTCTCTTCAACTCGTAGGGCAAACTGGTATGCCTCTTCAACACTGGTCATTATTACTAGACTTAATTCCTCTTGGATGCTAGGTCGCAACCCATTGATATAACGAGAAACCTTCTCCTTATTTTCTTCTGCATGCCCTACTCTAATCAAGAGTTGATAGAACTCCTCTATATATTCTTGGACTGATCTTCATGCTTGCTTTAACCCATGCATCTTCTTAAACAAATCAAGCTCGTAGTCCATAGGAATGAACTGCTTCTTCAATTTGTCCACTATGTGATCCCACCTTGTGATCTTCTCCTTTCCTCTTCTATTTCTTTCCAATTGTACCTCTTTCCACCAGATTTTGGCATGGCCTTTTAGTTTGGCCTTTGCAAACTTAACTCTATTTGGGTCCCTAATATCCTCATACTCAAAGTATTCTTCCAGTTCTTTGATCCAATCGATCAACTCATCCGATTTTAGATTTCCTGAAAATACACCCACTTCAATTGTAGTTCTTTTCCCAAACTTAGTAATGGCCCTAAAAAGCCTTTCCTCTGCATGATTTAGAACTTCCTCATAAAATTCCCCTTCTGGTCCAATTTTGTCTTCTTCATTGTCATCTTCACTTTCATCACCTGTGGCCATAATTGTTCCTCTAGGGAGCTCCTCCTGCAATGCTTGTACCTACCTTTGGAGGGCTCTAACCTCCTTAGGATTAATAGCTTCGGCCCTTCTGCCACGCTCTTTTCATGGAGGCATCTTCTAACTCAAACCCACAACGACACAGCCCTGGTGCAAACTGCCTCATAGTCGGCGCTCTATCTACACACTCAAGAAAACTAGCTCTGATACCACTTGATGGGGACACAACCCAAAAATAGAATGGACACAACAAAAGAAGGGAAATTGTATTAACTGAAAAATAACCTATTACATTCAGTACAGAGAAAATAAACTTCAAAACATGCCTTAAGGGCTTACAATAGCATAAATGTGGAGATAATTTCTCCTATCAGTACCTCCTCTCAAACTCCACTCCGAACTGCCTTTTACAATGCCAGGAATCTCCTTAAATAGACCCTAGAGGGTTAAGGACTAGGAATACATTCTAGAAGGTGCTAGTAGGCATCCACTAACCAAATAGAATGCTTCAAAAGCTGTGTTAGAAGTCAGCACAAATCTAGAAGAATCCAGAAATGGAAACCAAACTTCCGGGAGGCATAACTTTTGACCCATAGCTCTGATTGATGAATTGTTTACATTTTTGAAAAGCTCTCAAAGCGCTCTATAGCCCTATGGACTAGCTTTTCTCATCCCCCATTTTCAACCCTTTTCGAGGTCATTTAATGCCCCTAACTTGACTTTGAAGCATTCTTAGGAGGTCTCCAAAACCCAAAAAATTGCAATAACTTTCAAACTGTGTGGCCTTTTGACCTAATTCTTTTTCTAGAATGTTCTAAATCCCAATTACATTCATCTGGCCAATTCACACCTTCTAGTTTACCAAAATGATGGCCCAATTACATGCTCCTATTTTTTTAGGATTTTCTAGCACGCTGATAGTGGAACTGTGAGAGCTGGAACCTTTATTTGACCCAAATGGGTATGCAAAAATGAAAACACATAAAACAGAAACTAAGTCTAAGTACATTTTTTTTGGGTGACACAGGATTGCCCTTATACCTCTAGATGCTCCTGCATCAACTTGACAATGTGTAAGATATAAATATAGGGTCAAGTTGAGGTATGTATATGTGGATCATAATAGATGATTTTGATGATGCTTAGTATAAATGAATTAGAAGGATAAGAAAAATATCCTTGTTGAGTTACAAAGATACATATGATTAGGAATGATCAAGTATACAAGCCAAAAATGAGATCTATAATTAGAATTTTTGTTGCATCATAAATTATGTCATCTCATTTTTATTCTCCAACCATTCTAATAGTGATCTTAATCCCTTAACAAAATTGGCTTAAACAGCTATTTGTAAATTTTGTAACAAGGTGGCATTTCTAGATTGAAGTGTCAAAAGAACTCTAAAAAGACAACTCCTAAAAAGGTGATTAAATCCTCTACTAGGGTCATACCTAATAGTGTATTTTTTAAGCTTTAACAAGGTTAGCTCATTATAGGGATCACTTTAGAAGAGTGAAAATTAATAACTAGTTTCAATTGGTCAATTTCTCAAATTGGGTTTCCATGTTAAATCTTGGTGTCATTTGTGTTCATGCTATTCATTTGATGTGTTTGAAACTAAGTTAAATAAGAGTAATCATAGATAATATCTTAATATTTTCATTTTAAGCAGTTGCCAAGTTATCTCAGTGTTTATCGGGTTACAACATTTGGTACTATAAACTGAGTGTATGTACATTTGCCAAGTTATTGCACAATTTAGTTTAAAAAAAGTTTTGATTTTTCTTGACATCTAAGGGATCTAGTATTTATTGTTTTAGTAGGTAATTCACCACTCCCCTCTTAGTTAGTCCTCTTATATTTCCAAAAAAATCAAGAATGTCCCTTTGGCATTGATAGAAAACAACCACCAACAACAATGGCAAAAGGAAAATAAATCTTTGAATTTTCTCCTTCCATTAGTGTAGCATATGTCCTTCCTCTATGTAGGGTAGTATTATTTTTTTTATGGTTTTTTATTTAATCTTCTCCCTTTCACTTATATCTCCCTCTGTACTTTCTCTGTCCCACTAGGTAGATGTATGTGTATTTTTTTGTTTCATACCTCCTTCAATAATTCATTTCCCCCTCTTTGACAATAATATAAAACACTTGCAATATTTATATGAAAATATTTAATCAATTTTATACCCTCCATCTATCACCTTACACATGACTATAAATCTTTTAATTCGGCTCCTTCATTACTTTAGGCAACTCCTTTAAAGTAATATCCACTACATGAAGTTGTAAGATACAACATTCAACTCAATTGATGTAGGACACTAGTCATGTTTCTTAAATAATTTTGGATAGGGGTATCACCCCTAATTTACCTCTTAGTTACTCATAAGCATCCTTAGTTAATGCCTTTCTGAATAGATCAACTATCTACTCTTTTGTATTCATATATTTCATCATCACTTCTTTGTCTTGAACTAACTCTCTCAACTAATCATACTTGATTGGAATGTGCTTAGTATTTGTATACATCACATGGTTTTTTGATACATTGGAATGTTCTTAGCACTTATATTATCATAATAAGGTACCACATGTTCAACGATTTCCTCCTTTAGACATTTGAGTAGGTTTTTTATCCATACAATATTTGTAAAATTTACTACAATAGTTGCATATTCATTTTCAATAGTAGATTGAGATATGCAATTTTTTTCTTGCTGGTGCAAGTGACCAAACTCTTTCCTAAGGAAAATGCTCCATTGCTTGTGTTCTTTCTATCATCAATGTTTCTAGTTCAATCAACATCAATATAGGCTCTATACTCTATTTTTTTATTTTTCTTGTAGTAGAGACCATAGTCTTTCGTTTCTTTTAGCTATCTCATTATTCTCTTAACAATCATAAAATGATTATCATTAGGATTATAATAGAATATTAAAACAAACTTAATAGATAATGCAATGGTAGGTATGCTATGAACTATATATTGTAACTTACTAGTCATAGACTTGTGGAATGTTTGATTCACATCAGCCAAATCATCATTCTTTGACAGCTTGTGTCCTATCACCATAATTGTGCTAGCTGGTTTGGAATCTTCTAACACAAAAATTTTCAATATTTCCATCACATACATAGACTAATTGATCAATGTATATACCATACTTCATCTGATATAGTTACAAACTAACAAAGAACTTGATGTCCCTTAACATAGATATTTCAAATTCTTTCTTCATTTCATTTTCAAATGCCTTAGATAATCCATCTTGACCTATAAATATGATATTATCAACAAAAATCTCAACTAGTAAAATACCTTTACATCCTTCTATCTTCAAGTATAGGTTGTTTTATCATTAATCCTCTCAAATCTAATCTTAGCAAGATAATTGTGAAGCCATTCATACCATTCTCTTGGGGCTTACTTTAAACCATATAAATCTTTGTGTAGTCGACATACCATATTCTTGTTGTTAGCATGAAGATATCCTTCTAGTTTTTCTATGTAAACTTCTTCTTTTACTATGTCATTCATAAATGCTAACTTCTCATCCATTTGATAAACTTTGAAGCCTTTGTATATAGAGTAAGCCAACAAAGTTCTTACTTCTTCGACTCTTGCAATAGACACAAATGTTTCTCCATAGTGTATTTATTTTTCTTGAGCATACCACTTGTAAACTAATCTTGCCTTATTTCTTGTGACTTCACCATCGTCATTTAACTTGTTTATATACACCCAATTGGTTCTAATCACATTCTTGTCCTCTAGTCTGGGAACTAAAGTCCATGTCTTGTTCTTCTTAATCTATTAAATCTCTTCTTTTATGACTTTACTCAAGTCCTAATTTTCTAAAGCATTTTCATTGTCTTAGGTTCATTCATGCTTACTAAACATGTATCACTTGTTAGCCTATTTTTTTCATTGGTCTAGCATCTTTATCTTGAATAAAATGTTCATCAAGGTGATGTCTTTTGATATACTTTGATAACCTTGTTCTACTCTACTTTCCTCATTAGGTCTATCAACTTCTAAATCACTATGTACTTCTATATTAGGTAATTCAACATCTCTTTCAAGTACACTTATCTCAAAGTTAGAATGTGCCTTAGTTTCTATCCATAACTTGGTTCTTGATTATATCTTGATTCCTGAATACAACTCAACATTCATTGTATTGGACTCAAAAGTCAATAAAACTTGTTGTTGATTGACAACTTGGTTTACAACAACTTCATCAACATGCATACCTTCATGAAAGTATACAAAATATTTTTACTCCTTAGGTTCCTTCGTAGGTTATCCTCACACACACAGACACACACACACACACACACACACAGATATATATATATATATATATATATATATATATATATATATAGCTTCACATTTGTACTTTCAACAACTTTTTTAATGTTAGTATTTAAACACTTATAAGTTTTACTTCTTGTGGAATAGCCAAGGAATATACCTTATTCACTTTTAGCATCTAATTTAGCATTTCTGAAATCATTAGGAATGTAGCACTTGCTTCCAGATACCTTAAAATATTTTACATCGAGTGAGTATCCATACCATAATTCAAAATTTCTTAAATGAGTACCTTTCTTGACTTGCACATGGTTTAAGGTATAGATATATGTACTTACAACCTCTCTCTAATATTTCAAAGCAACATTCTTCTCCATCATCAGTGTCCTAGCATAGTCCATTACAAACATGTCCTCCTTTCAACAATCCCATTTTGTGGAGGGGTCCTAGGTGTAGATGTCTATCTTTTGATTCCTCTATCATAATAGAGAATCTCAAAATCATTTGATATAAATTCTCCACCTCTATTAGATCTCAAATATTTCATTCTTTTTCATGTCTCCTTTTCAACTCTAGCTAACTAATATTTAAACATTTGGAAAGCATCAATTTTTTTTTTCAAAAACATAACTATCATTATCATAGAATAATCATCAACATATAGGATAATGTACTTGTAACCATTTTAGCTTTGCACATTAATTATTCTACACAACTTAGTATGAACAATCTCAATAATCTCTTCGGAGCTATGAGTCTTAATCTTAAAACTAGACTTTGTCATCCTGCATAACTAACATTGTTTGCAAATTATATTCTCATATTTCTTCAATTTAGGAAAAAATTTAACTCTTTTCATGTTACTAATACTCACTAAATTATCAAAGTTAACATAACATAGCCTCTTCTACCATAACCACACATCATCAAATTCTACAGCAAGAAAAGTTTCATTATTCATATTAGGATAAAATAAATTACCTCTAGTCTGATCACCATCTCAATTAGTTTCCCATTAGTGTCATAGATCTTAGCTATCTTGTACTCAAACTCAACTTTGCAACCTTAACTATTTACTTGTGACATGCTCAAAAAATTATAGTTAAGTCCTTCAACCTAATAAGCATTGTGATCTTTTATATGAGTTTGCTAGATCTATTTCCTATTATTAGACAAGGTTCATCAATACCAATCCTTACACTATTTTCTTCATAATAATTCACGGTAATGAATTTAATTTTATCTCCAGTCATGTGATGTGAACATCCACTATCATGATCCATCTACCACTCTTGTTCACATAACACACTAGTTTAGTTTCCTCATCTTCATCAGAATCATTCTTAATTGTAACATACACCAATTCATCATCATGTCCATCAAATCCATCTCTAGGTTCCTCTTCTTCAATGTAGCAAGCCTTTTTCTTTGTTTAATCTTTTCTATCCTCATCTCTTTTACTTATGTATTTGTCTCCACTTCTATTGTTCTCCTTCTTTGGACATCTAGCAACAATATGACCAACCTCATTGCAATTAAAACACATGATACATAGCTCATCTATGAATTTTCCTTTGCCTCTATCAAATCTCCTTCCTAGCAATACTTCAAGATGTCCTACATCTACCTCATCTATGTCACTAAACTCAAAATAACTTAGTGTAGGTGTAATCTCCAACATTGTGTGGTTGTGTTCTTTCTTCTTTTTTAGATCATTAGTAATTATGTCTCCAACAAGATTAATATTCTTAGTGGTTATGGTAGATTGTGCATGGTCTCCAAGACCATTTAGGTGTAGCTTCATGAGACATTTTCATGTAGTGAAGTTCTCCTCATTAAACTTGGGTAACTATATTTTTGACATTTGATCTCTTTCTTCTAGTACCTTCAAACTCTTCCACTTAAGCACTATTATGCTCTAATACCAATCTTTTGAATTCTTTAGAATACCTAAGAGGGTGGCGAATCACTTATCCAAGGTCTAGATGTACAAATAAAACTTATCAATGCTTAGTAGACCCATATCCATAAAACCTTATTATGCATGTATCCATTAGATCATACAAATCTTAAACTTTATAGGTTACTATCCTAAGTCAAACCAACAATGAAAAAATATAAATATGAAGCATAACAAATTCAATAACACATTTGACATGAGGATTTTATGTGGAAACCCATGTTGAGGAAAAATCACTAGCAACATGCTACTAATTCTCACTCTTCTGAAGTGATGCCATATGAAAGGCCAATCCTATTAAATTTTTAGGCTATTAAATTTGAATTAGTTAGAGGATTTCAATCACCCTATAAGGACTAAGTCTTCTTAGAGGAATTTAAAATATTCAATTAGAATTTCACTAGGTTAAAGGATTTACAAATGATTGTTTGGTCAACCTTAATCCAAAGGATTTACCCTAGATTGATATAATGATTAGAAAGTAATAGTAAGGCTTGATCTGCTAACAAACCATAACACACTTGCAAATTATAGTTCTATGTTCAGTCATCTATTATGCTTGTCTTTCATAAAGTTTAGGTTTGATAGCTTATTCACACTTCAAGCATTCATACTCTTAAGTCTTCTTGCTTTGGATGCTAATTGCAGTCTCTTCTATTTGGCCACTAAATGAAGCAGTACCATAGAGTCCTTGTTTTCCTAAGGTTCTCACACATCAAAACCTTTTCTTTTAACCATCTTTCTCTATAAATAAAGAATTAAGATCTTTTCTATTTAATAATAATTGTCCATTTTAGGCTTAGGTAGAATTTGATAGGATACAATGAATTTACACACATTTATATTTTGTTCCTCTAGAATATTTTTCCTCAATATTCCTTGAATTCACCTCAAAATGGTTAAGGTTGAATATTGTGCCACCAACTCGTCATAGTTATCTTCCACACACTTCACACAACTCAAGAAGACAAAATAGTTGGATTAGATTTGTCAAATCTATGATTTAACATCAATATGTTGTCACTTGGTTTCTCTTCTATTCTTCGACTTAACCAACACTAGTTTACTTGGTGAACACTAAAGCTTACTGATGCTCATCATCAATAAAATTTACTCATCATAGACCAACAATCACTCGACTAACACTATTTTTTTCATGCCCAAAATTTATGTGCAAAAACACAACCAAAGATTTTTATTCTTAATTTTTATTTTATTTTTCTAATATGTTTTTTACAATAATACTTAGTGAAACAATATATTGATATGAAAAAATACAATTGAATTAGAATTATATTGAATATAGAGTGGTTACATTGTAGTAGTTCAACACACCTAGTTGAGTTTGATGTCATGCTTACATCCACTAAACCAATTAAGCCCTAGGTCTAATCAATAAACATAATTTAGGTCAAAATGTCTATAGAATGACTTAGGATTTCATAGGTATTCGTAGTTAGGTAATATGGTCAAATGAAAGGTGCATTCAGAATAATGGGAGGTTTATGCATGAAGTCACTCATCAGTGATCATTTTCATTAGAAATTGAGGTAATACATACATATTAAATTTTGTAGTGTAGTATATAATATATATCAAGTATTTAAATTAAATTGAAGTGTATGTAAATAGTCATTATGATGCCAATGCCCAATTCTTATGAAAAATGATATAGATAATATGTTTGTGCTTAGTATATATAGCATGTGGGCTATATATTATACTACATATGATATATAATAATAATATGGTTTCTAAACAATTCTATTGGTTGTCATGCCCTATATTTATAGTTACAACTAATAATTTTTCAAGATGTATCAAACATCACATATAACAAATATCACACATTAAATAAACTCATTATTAATGTTAGAAATGGACCTTCAATACATTCTACATGATATGTGTGTTGCTAATATTATAGGAAAAATTAATTATATAAGTTTGCTATATGCATATATATTAGATGAATGAACCTTATGTTAGAAATATAAGAGGAGAAATTGAGAGGGGATGGGTGAATTAGTTAATACTAAAATAAATCTTATATTCCTTAGATGTCAAATACAATCTAGACTAATAAAAACTAATTACTACTAATACTTTGTAAACATACAAAAATTATTATAACTCCATAAATGTAGAGTTTGTATTACTTTAGTAGATCTTAAGATATTATTAGTAATTGCTTAACCTTAATTTTACATGCAAGAGAGAAAAGAAATGAACACATAAGACACCAAGATTTAATGTGGAAACCCAATTTGGAAAAAACCACCAAATGTAACTAGTTACTATTTTTCACTCTTTTGAGGTGAGCCCTACTAGGAGCCAACCTTGTTAAAGATTACAAAATACTGTTAGGTGTGACCCGATTAAAGAATTTAATCACCCTATTAGGGCCTTGCAAGAGCTCTTGAAACAATTCAATGGAATTGCCACCTTGTTAGAGGATTTACAAATGGCTATTAAACCAACCCTGTTAAGAGATTTTAATCACTCTTACAATAGTTAAAGATAACAATGAAATGACCTGAATGTGAAGCAATTGACTTGCTGATTATAGATCTCTATTTTGGATCATACTTGATCCCTCTTGATCGAATAACACTTTTCTTCTCCACAATGATATCTACTTATCCTTCAAGTTCACTTCCACTCTTCTTATCTCTTTTAGTTCATTCAAGTTGCATATCACACTTTGAAATCACAACTTGACCTTTTACTTATATCTTTTAGATTGTTAAGTTGGCTCAAATAAAAATTAGAATAAGAAATATTGATCAACTCATTTGGCTAGAATCAATAGGTAAAATAATTAACCTTTACATTCCAAACTAAGAAAATCCTTTCATATCTGACTTAGCTCAATAGAAATTAATTTTGAAGCGATTTCCTATTTTAACCAATAAAAGCTCGATTAACACTATAAACATACAAAAATCCTATGCTAACCAAGTGAAGTTGGTTAATAATGACTTTGTTCAACCTTGCTTTCATTAATTGAGTGAGATCAGTTAACACTCTTCTCTACATAACCTCCTTCGATGCTTGAGTGAGCTCGGTACATATTGCCTTTTGTATAGAGTAAACTCAGGAACAGTTAGTAGACTAGGAAAATGGTCTTCAATAACTAAGTGAGCTTAGCATGCACTGATTTTCAACTGAAATGGAATTTTTGTAACATCAAAGACAACACACAATTAATCAATTTTATACAACAATCTTCCTCTTTGGCATTGATGGCAACACAACATCTCATAGCACAATGAAATTTTTACAACAAGACTCCCTCTATCAAAAAGTTTCCCCCTCTTTAATTTTCATATAGAAAAATTCTCCTATAGTATTCTCCCTCTGTGAAGGAACTACTTAACTTTTTCTATGAAATTTTAGTAAAATATAACAATAAACTTCTCCCTCTTTGACAACACATGCCAAAGACAATCTTGATTAGTATCAATGTACATTGAGTCATCAATTGATTGATCTTTGACTTAGTTTCTATTGATGCATCACTAAACTTTATTTAGTGAGCTTAAAATAGGGGAATCACCCCTAGCTTAGCTCTTAGATACAAAAATGCATCCTTTGGTAATGGCTTTGTGAATATATCTACAATTTGTTCTTTTGTATGGAAATATTCCAATCTAATTTCTTTGTCCTATACCAATTCTCTTATAAAGTGATATTTTATAGCAATGCGCTTTGTCTTGGAATGCATCACTAGATTTTTTGATATTTTGATTACACTGGTGTTATCACAATACATGACTATTGGCTCTTTGATTTCAACCTTCATTCCTTCCAACAACTATTTGAACCAAACAATGTTAGCACAATTCACTATTGCTCTTACATATTTTTCTTTTGTAGTGGATTGAGATGTGTTATTTTTCTTCTTTCTTATCCAAGTTACTAGCCTTTTACCAAGAAAAAATGCTCCACCATGCTTTTTCTATCATCAAGATTTTGTGCTCCATTAGCATTAATAAACACTTCTCAATTAGGGTTACCTCCAAGTTTGTAACATAAGCTATAGTCTTCAATACCTTTCAGATATATCAAGATTCATTTTATTGTCATAATGTGGTTTTCTCTAGGTTTATCTAAATATTACCACTATCTCAACTGCTAAGGCAATAATAGGCCTTATATGTACCACATACTATAATTTCCCAATCATTGATTTGTATAAGGTTTGATCTACTTCTTTGGAGTCATCATCTTTGGTAAGCTTAAGGCTAGTACACATAGGGTTTCCAACTAGTTTTGAATCATCCATTCAAAATTTCTTGAGTATCTCTTTGATATATTTAGATTGAGTGATATAGATACCATTTCTATTCTATTGTACCTACAATCCAACAAAGAATTTTATTCCACCAAACATAGACATTCCAAATTCTTTATTCATTTATTCTAAAAATGCTTTCCATAAGTCATCATTTCTTGTGAATAAAGTATCATCCGCAAATATTTATGCCAACACAATCTTCTAATTTGGTCCTTCCTTGATGTACAAACTACTATTATCATTTGTTATTCAAAAACCAATCTATATTAAATAGTTATGTAGTATTTCATACTAGGCTCTAGGAGCTTGTTTTGGACCATATAGGGCTTTGTGTAATTTGTAGACCATGTCCCTTTTTTCTAGACCAACAAAACCTTTTGGCTATTCAATTTAGACTACCTCATCAGGAATTGCATTCAAGAATGTAGATTTAATATCTATTTGATATACTTTGAATCCTTTGTGAGCTACATAAGCTAGTAAAGCCCTAAAACCTTATAATTTTGAAAAAGGGGAAAAATTTCACCATAATCAATACCTTCTTCTTGAGAATAGCCTTTACATACTAATCTTTCTTTATTTCTTAACACTTTTTGATCTTCATTCAGTTTAGTTCTGAATACCCATTTTGTACCAATCACATTTTTATCTTTGGGCCTAGGTAAAAGATTCTAAGTTTTATTCTTTTCTATCTGTTCTATTTCTTCATTCATAGGCTCAATCCAACTTTCACTTTCTAGTGCATCTTTAACACTTCTAGGCTCAAATTCAATAATTAAACATGTTCCTTTTAGTTTGCTTCTTGTCATTGTTCAATCTAATTTTTGTTCAATGATCTAATCAGATGCATTATGTCTTCTAACATATTTAGCCAATCTAGGTTCTTTGACTTTTGAATGAATTGTACTATCTTTATTTTGAATCTCAACTTCTAGATTAGGTCCTTCTATCTATGGCTCAGTTTCTTTAGAATTGGTATGCACTAACTTGGTAGCCTTTGAATGTGACTCAAGTCCCTATGACTTAGTTTAATTTTCCTACAACTCAGTAACTAATGGAGATTTGGAGAGCTCAAGAGATGAAGCCTCCCTTTTGTCAAATGTGTTTGGCAATATATCAGGTTCATAGTGGACAAATATTATGTAATCTTTTGGCTCCTTTTTGCTTTGTTCTTCAATATTTTCGACATACTCATCAATTCTCACATGTGCACTTTCTATGATTTTGTGACTAGACAAATTCAGGCATTTGGATGATTTACTTCTACAAGAATATCCTAGAGATATATCTTCACCACCTTTTACATCAAAATTTCCTTTTTAAGATTCTTTCAAGATATAAATTTTTTTTCCAAATACTTTTAAGTAACTTACATTGGGTATGTATCCATACCATAGTTCATAGGGATTTTTGTTTGAGTCCTTCTTCAATTGAACTCAGTCCAAGATATGAATTGCAGTGCTAATAGCTTCCTTCTAGCATTTGATAGCAACATTCTTCTCAATCATTAGTTTCCTTGCACAATCCATGGTGGATCTATTTCCATTTTCTGCTATTCCATTCTACTCAGGAGTACAAGGGGCCAATGCTTGTCTTTTGATTCCTCTTTCAATGTATAAATTATTGAATTCATTTGAGATGAATTCACCACCTCCATCTGATCTTAAGCACTTCAATATTCTTCTACTTTCTTTTTTGACTCTAGCTAGATACCACTTGAATTTTTCAAAAGCTTTTGATTTTTCTTTCAGATACATAATAGTCATCATTCTAGAATAATCATCAACAAAAAGAATTAAAAACTTTTCTCCACTATACATTTCTATTACAGTGGATCCACATAAATTAGTATGCATAATTTCCAAGACATCTTCTAACTGATATTTTTTTCTTTTAAAACTAGTCTTTCCCATTTTATTAGTTTAACATTTTTTGCATAATCCAACATCCGGTTTTCTCAAACTAGGAAGACCTCTTACTCTTCTAAGTTTGCTAATCTTGACCATATTATAAAATTTTATATATCATAGTCTTCTATGTCATAGAAAACTTTCTTCTACTCGAGCAATAAAACATAAGAAATTGCCAAGATGAAGGTAAAATAAGTTACCTTTTGTTTTCCTACCTGATCTAGTCAGATTTTCTTGGTTATCCAGTAATCTTGCCTTTCCATTCATAAATTGTTCCTTGAATTCAATGTTGTTCAGCTATGCCACACTTAGTAAATTATGTTTTATTCCTTCAACCCAATAGGCATCGTCACATACAAGTTCATTGGTTAATGAGATAAAACCTTTACCTTTTGTGCAACAAGGTTCATTGTTTCCAAACCTTACACTGCCTCTATTATAGTGTTTAAAATGTTCAAACATAGTTTTGTCTCTAGTAATATGATGAGAAAATCCACTATCTATGATCCATGTATCATTTTTGCTAACATGAGAAATAAGGGCCATCTTATCTCCTTCATCATTAGATTCATCTTTTATAGCAATATACACTATTTCATCTTCACTATTATCAGAATCTTTAGCCATGAAACAAGTTTTCTTACCTTTGTCATTGTAGGATTTGTGACCTTTGAATTCCTTCTTTCCTTCTTTGTTTAGATACCTAGCAGCAATATGACCAATTTATTCACAAGAAAAACATATTAGAGGGATTTTACCTTTGTACTTTCCTCTATTCTTGAAATATTTCTTTGTAAGTAGAGCTTCAAAAATTTCAAGATCACTATCAGAAATTTTTTTAGTTTCTTCCTCACTTTTTTGATTGATTTTCTTTTATTTTCTTACCTTTTTCTTTGAGTGAGAGTTTAGCTTCAAATGAAGATTCAATATTCTTGGAAGCAAGAACATAGTTGTCAAAGTTGTCTAGTTCAAAGTTTGTCAATCTTCCTACTAGGGCATCCAAGCCTATCTTGTTATTTGGATCACATCTCTTTTCTTGAATAAAGGATAATCTAATTGCACAAATGAGAAGAAATTTTTTGAGTATTTTTCTTACAATAGTTTCTTCTTTGATTTCTCCTTGAGATGCTCTGATTGCACTAACACTAGCCTTGATTCTTTCCACATATTTTGCAACATTTTTATTTTCTCTCATCCTCATTTGATCAAATTTTCCTCTAATGACTTTTGCTTTGGCTCTTCTTACAATGTCATCTCCTCCATAGATTTCTTTCAGTTTGTTTGACATATCAAAAGTAATTTTATAGTCTTTGATCTCATCAAATTTAGTATAATTGAAAGCAGATGCACTTTCAATCATCATGATGTTATGGTTCTCTTTCTTAGAAATATCTTCAACTGATAATGCTCTAATAAGAGTTTTATATTCTTCATCAAGATATTTGCAACCTAAATCACTAATGGTAGCCACATGAAGCCTCATAAGTCCTTGCCATGTTGCAAATTTATCTATGTTTAGCTTTGGAATCTCTCTCTTGTAAGATATTCTAATCTTTACCTTAGGTCCTTGAAACCTTCTCTATAAGAAACAAAATCTCCAATTCCAACCGTTGGAAATATAAGAGGAGTAACTGAGAGGGGAGGGGTGAATCAGTTACTACTAAAATAAATCCCAGATCTCTTAGATTTCAAATAAAATCTAAACTAATAAAAATAGATTATTTTAATACTCGGTAAACATATAAAAATTTCTATAACTTAGTAAATGAAGAGTGTGTATTACTTTAGCAGATCTTAAGATATTATCAGTAATTGATTAACCTTAATTTTGCATGCATGAGAGAAAATAAATGAATAAATAAGATACCAAGATTTAATGTGGAAACCCAATTTGGGAAAAACCACCAAATGTAACTAGTTATTGTTTTTCACTCTTCTGAAATGAGCCCTATTAGGAGCCAACCCTAATAAATGTTACAAAACACACTATTAGGTGTGACCTTATTAAAGGATTTAATCATCCTATTAGGAGTGACCTTGCAAGAGGTCTTGAAACAATTAAATAGAATTTCCACCTTGGTAGAGGATTTACAAATGCTTATTAAACCAAATTTGTTAAAAGATTTTAGATCACTGCTATAATGGTTAGAGAGTAATAGTGAAATGACCTAATTGTGATACAACTAAATTGCTGATTACATATCTCTATTTTGGTTCATACTTTATCCTTCCTGATCGAATAACACTTTTCTTGTCCACAAGGATATCTACTTATCGTTCAAGTTGACTTCCTCTCTTCTTATTTCTTTCAACTCATTCAACTTGCATATCACAGTTTGAAATCACAACTTGACCTTTTACTTATACCTTCTAGATTATCAAGTTAGCTCAAATACAAATTAGAATAACCAATATTCATCACCTTAGTTGGCTAGAATCAATAGGTAAAATAATTAAGCTTTACATGCCAAAATAAGAAAATCCTTTGGTGGTTTACCTAACTTGATAGAAATTGATTCTTAAGTCATTTCCTATGTTAACCAAAAGAAACTCAGTTAAGACTATGAACTTTAAAAAAAAATTTGGTAATCAAGTGATCTCAATTAGTACTAACTCTATTCAACTTTCCCTTTGTTAACCAAGTGAGCTTAGTTAAAACTATTTTTTGCATAACTTCCTTGGATGCTTGAGTGAGCTCAATAGATATTGCCTTTTGTACATAGTAAACTCAAGAATGCTCGGTAGACTAGGAAAATTGTCTTCATTGACCAAGAGAGCTCGACATGCATTAACTGTCAACTGATATGATGTTTGGGTAACATCAAAAACAATGCACAATTAATCAATTGTATCCAACACCTTACATGTAATATTATTTAATACATGTAACCTATCATTAGTCAATTATATGTATTTAAAGGTATGATAATGCTAATCCCTCACTAATCTATAACTAACCCCCTTAACCACTAAAATTTCTCCCCAAATTTATTTAGAATCATCCATACCTAAGATTGAGTTCAAAAGAAAAATTTATAAAGAGAATCAATTAAATAAAAATCTTATATATTAATAATCAAACACATTTATTATACTAGGGCCAACTATGCAACCCCAACCTAACAAATGGCTTGACACTAATCTGTAACTTAATTTCTATACTAATACATTTACTACTTAGATTAGTAATATCATTCTAACTAAAAATCACATAAATAAATATTCCATTAATAATACTTACTACTGTAAAACAAAACTAATAGCTAACCACTAAACTAGAAAATAAAATCTTACTTATCATACTAACTAACCCATAAAAATGGAAGAATGTATTTAAGCTAACTATTCCCTATTTACCACTTACATCTTATTCCTAAACACATTTCACTATCCTTGGTTCCCATTTTCCTCTATCCCTCATGTGACTCAGCCTCACACTCTCCACAATGTCCATTTGGCTTCTCATGGTCGATTTATAACAACTCTATCTTCCTTAACCTTTCCTAGACTTACGTGATCACTAGAGTTGTTTCCCCATCTTTTAATGGACATAGTCTAACATGGTTTCTGAGCTTTGGCTAGATCCCATGGCACCTAAGATTATGTGACTACACCATCTGTAGGTCAAATGAGGGTTGTAGATTTTGCTATATGTTGGGTTGCACTCCTATGTGTTTGGTGCTCATCTACATCTGTGGAGGAAGTTGGGAAAGTGGGAACCACTCCCCTTCCCATGTGCTTGTCTCCCCAACATGCCATACTTTCACATGTCATTTCCAACTCACATGACACTTACATATAAATATATATTTTTTCTTGAGTCTTTTCTTAAACTTGTTCTTAGGTGGCTGATTTCCTTAGTAGGGAGATGTGTAGGAATTTAGTTTCATATTTATATAACATTTTTTGGCTCTCATGGGTATTGACATGTCTATTGATATGAATTAGTTTTTTTTAGGTGTTGTTTGTGTTAAAAATTTCTAGGGTTAATATTAATTTATATTCTCTTTTTTTTTCTATATGGGGGGAATCACTACGAATGTTCTATTGACTATTATAGTGGACTGTGATAGATAGAGTGGTATTTTTTTCATTCCCATACAAAATCTAGAGAACTTAAAGCATATGTATAGGTTTTCTCTCATGGTATTTGATATGCAATATGGTTGATGTATCCTTCCTATGCATTTGTGATGTTATTAGTATCAATTTAGTAGTAATAAGATGTTGCTACTAATTACAATATAACTATATAAATAAATGGGTCTCTTTATAATTTGTTTGATCAAATCTTAACATGAAATGCCTTTGAATCAAGATCAAAAAAGAACCTGTAGATTTGTATTTTTATTTTAATAATGGAACTAAAAATGGTATTTCCTATTGAATTAATGTGTACCATAATTTCTTCACATAAAAAAATCCTTGCGAAGCTTTATCTTGATCTAGTCTTAATTTCAAATGAGTAAAATGTAATAATACATATTTGTTCCTCAAGTATCAAAATAAATGGTTATTTTTAAGATGAAATCTTTCCATACCAAAACTATGATACATCAATCTCCCCTTACCATTACATGTAAATGCAAGGATCTAGAATTTTACATTGCAATTACATATGATCATATCCCAAATTCTTGATTCATCACATGGATTATTTTCTCTCCACAATCTACACAAAGTGATAATATCACTTTTAAAATATAATACATAAAGGATACAAGTGAAGGGTTCCATTTTTACAATACAATATACAATCACATAATGATGATACGATCCCTTCAAATGCATTAAACAATGACATATCCCTTTTTGGTTCAACAAGAAATAGAGAACTCTATTATCTTTATGCATATAATTAGCATAAACCTACACAAATAACATAAAATTTAGAGCCATGGAGGCTCAACTCCCATTCTAGGCTTCTAAGAAGCCACCCATTGAGTATGGGAAACAAGACTCAAATAGATTATGCCTATACAACTAACATTACATAAAATAGAACATCAAGATACATGTTGAATCCCACCAAGGTTTACACACAATGATTCATTATTGGAATCATGAAAATAGTCGGTGAAGGTGGGCTCTCCAAAGAGGAGAATGTCATATCCATATACACATTTACATTTGAAAATGCACATCACCTCCTCAAGGCTATCAAAATAAATCATCTTTGTCACCTCAATACTCTTATACCTCCCATTATAAAAATACCTCTTCAAGGCTATTAAACAAGACATATGGCTTGAATGGAGCCCGTACTCCATGAATAACAAAACCCTCACCAAGAGGAAAATCTCTCAACTTCAATTTTGAGCCCAACTAACCCCTTCACCCAAAGAATATTTTCCCTCCCAAGAGTGAGTGAAGCCTTCACACCCATACAACATTTAATACACAAAATCAAGAGAAAAGGAAAGAGAAATTCATCATAACATTTACACATAACAACAAATACAAACCACATACATCAAACATTTCCATTGACAATATGAACAAGTACTCTAAACAATGAAAAAGTGCAATGAGGATCATGGAATGGGCACCAACCTTTGTCTAAGCTAATGGCAAGGAAAGTTGTTGAAGATATCTCTATTTCCTTAGCTCCCTCTTCAAACCCTAATTGTCTCTAAACATAGAGAATGGGTGAACATCCCACTAGTTTTTCCAAGATCACTAAGAAAAGGACACTACCACTACCTCCTTTTGGTAAACACATCAAATGACTATCTCTTACAACTTTTTCCCTACAAATTTTTTTACTTTTGACTAAGAGCAAAGATGGTGTTGAATTTATGGAACAACTTAATTTTCAAATCGATGGAAGAATGCATTCGTTAAGGGGTCCCCTAGGCTATCCAAGCAATAAAATGGTCAAATTTAGGGCCCTAACATGTTATACTAATGTATGGGTACCTCATTTTCAAAATGGTACTTTGGGACCACATATTGACCCTCTAAATTCCTTGCAATGTTTGAATTCAAATTTCCTTTAATGGTGACCCATCCCATCTTTGCTCCAAGTGGATTTACTTAATCTTATGGAAGTGATTAGTTTAAGGTTAAGTTTGACCATGACCAAAACCCTAGGTGTCATGTCATCAATACATAAACAACTACAAGTGTCAAGTGACACATTAAAACACATTACACATCACAATGATATGTCCCTACTTACTCATGAATTTAAATTCACTGCACACATGCAAGCTTGCATTTATGAAATAAAATACATCACAATGAGGCTTTTGAATCTTCCAAGATTTTCCTTGGCTAAACCATGTTCACATAAGTTTGGACATTGTTTCCACCAAATAATCCCATGGTTCAATTTCCTGCACACTAACTCAAACATTAGTACCCCAATGAAAAAAATCATATAAAATGCATGTATATAAGTGGATGACAATTTCATATTGAATAATTTACCTTAACATAATCATAAATTTTCATTTTCTAATCATTTTCATATAAAGTATTTAAAGAATTAAAATATCAAAATCTAAATATTGATATTAATATCTAATCAAAGGATCAACTAACATTCTGACCCACATCATAATCCATTTCCTATGATAATGATGAATGTTGAATCTATATTGTTATATCATTCAACATGAAAATTATCTATGAACACATAATTTAGTTCAAAATGATCAAAATATAAACATCTCCACCAATATCCTTTGATTCACTGAAATATAGTTTTATTGCTCAAAAAATATTGTTATCATTATTAGATAGTATATTATAAGGTGTATCAATTGTGTCAGGTAAACAAGATGTTTGCATAGTCATGTCTCATAGTTTAAAAATCTATCATAGAATAAATCTATTACATTTTATTGAGCCATAAAATCTATCCATATGAATAGTAACATATCCACCTAATACTACTTGCACAATAATGAGATTATTTCATTACATCATATTGAGTTCCACTATGTAGACCCTTATCTAATTTTGATAACAATTCCCATCTGTGACTATTAGAAATGTTCACAAGAGTGCATATTGATTTATCTTTGAAAAATTCAATTATCCTAATAGCCAATTATACTATATCATGAAATGATCAACATAGTTTCCAGGTTATTACATCTTGATCCTTTCTTCCATAGGTCTTAGCTTATCAACCTAATGTAATTCTAAATACAATACTTATCACAATAGAGACCAAAATGTATGTCAATCCTAATAAGATCTTAAGTTCATATTGGTGTGGGAAATTTCAGTCATGGCATACTCAAATCCTAGAATAGGTACTTACCATTGTTCTACCATAAGGTGAATGATTATAGCATAGATTTTACATTCTAAACATAAAGGGTAGAAACATGAGATTTCATCTTCCAACTCTTCCTATATCTAATCATATTCACATTATTAGGATTTAAAATTGGGTACTAGCCTAGAAGAGGCCTTAGAGTTTTTCATCTTTGCTTGGCATCATTTTACTTTCACGTAGGTTCCACTTATTTCTTCTTGGCTTGCACTGATTCCTCGTCAAGGCTTGATGGACACATTTCATACTTGATCTTCTTCTAGTCTTAACTCGAGTAATCTTTCATTTTAGAATTTAAGTAAATAAACAATAAACTTTAGTATAAATGTCTTACTTGGTCCTAGTGTTTCTTTCACATACCAAATAACTAAACCTTTCGCTAGGTTATACTGTTATCTCCTCTTCTCAAATCCTCTTCATCAATCAACTAAATGATATCTTTTAGACCAAAAATTAATTACCTCACATGCATATAGAAGGTTTGACATCATTGAAAAAAATAATGACTGTTCCATTATAACTTCTTCACTTAAAAATAATCTTATATCAACAACATAATCTTACGATTTCTTTGAATTTGATCTTTTACTATCACTCGACAATCACTGAATTTTGACACTTAGTCAATACTATAATATTTGGTCACTGAAAATCTTTCTAACTCGAGATCAACTAACTTTCTCAGTCAACGCTAATACTCAGTCAAGACTAAAATTTCTTGAAACATTACTATGGCTTAGTTAACACTAGCATTACTTGACACTCCTTAGTATTTTACTCATTTTCTCAGCTTGACCTTGCTTCCTTGACATAAACAATTACTTTTCTTTGTCAAACTCTATCAGATCAAATGTTCATTATAACTTCTTTTGACAACTTCAACCTTTCCTCTAGCTATTATAGAAATGAGTAACTCTCAAATCCTCTTCATCAATCAAATAGATATAACATTTATATTAGGTAGCAATAAATCTCATCCATAGCTTTGACATCAATGACAAAACAATAATTGTTCGAATTATAAGTTTCCAACAATCTCCCTCTTTGATATTGATGTCAACATCTGAAATATCTAAAATACCTAAAATAAGTTAGTTACCATACAATCCAAAAGATTTACTTTACTTCCATAAGTGACCACTATCCTTAGTTTTATTCTAATTCATGTCCATTCAAACTTTGAAACTCCCTATTTTAGTTTTCTATCTTTCATGATTCTCTCCCTCTAAGGTTTACATTTCTTTTCTCAGTAATGTTGTAACTTATTAGTAATCTCTCCCTCTTTGATAATAATGCTAAAGACTTATAGATATTTCATCTTCAAAATTCTTCATACATCTTAATTATGTATGTTTACATGTCTAGTTGATACTTTCCATCTATCTATGACCCATCTTTTATGTTGTACTAAAGAATTCTACCTTAGGCATGTCCCAAAGTATGGTTGTGATGCAATTCCTTGGCTTCTCAATTAGCCTTAGTTAATGGAATAACCCCTAATTTACCTCTACGATACTCATCAACATCTTTAGGTAATGTTTTGTAAATATGCGAGCAATTTGTTCCTTTGTATTTACATATTCTAGCTTCACTTCTTTGTCTTGAGTTTATTTTGTCATGTAGTGATACTTATAGCAATGTGCTTTGTCTTAGCACACATCACCAAATTCTTTGAAATGTTAATAGTTCTTATGATATCGCAATAGATAACTACTGGATTTGTAATTGCTTCCTACATACCTTTCAACAATTTCTTAATTCAAATTATATTTGGAAAATTTACTACATGTGCCACATACTCAGCTTCAGCTATTGATTGGCTAAGACAATTATTCTTCTTTCTTGTTCATGTCATCAATCTCTTTCATAGAAAGAATGCACCTCCACTAGTACTTTTTCTATCATCAATATTTGTTGCCCAATCTAAGTCAGTGAAAACCTTGAATTCAAATCTATAACTTCTCTTATAATATAATCCATAGTCTTTTGTACCTTTTTACAACCATCATGTGATTTTCTTTAGGATTTTTTGGAAATCTATCAACTATCCCTACTACTAATACAATATTTGTTCTACTGTGAACAACATATTGCAATTTTCCTATTATGAATGATTTTAGAGTCTAGTTCACATTAGTAAAATAATCATTCTTAGATAGCTTATCTCCAATAGTCATAGGTGTGCTCACTGGCCTTGAATCTTCCATAACAAAAGTCTTGAATATTTCAATAGAAGTCAGCCAAAATGATTTGCATAAGTGTTTGTACCATCAAAAGCACATATGTAAAAATTAGTTTACTCGGCACTTGAAGTTCCTAAGACTCAATCATAACTTATATCCATGTTCTCCCTCAACTTTTGTATATTTAGTAGTAACTAATTCATTGAGCACATACTATGTTTTATTTTCTTGGCTTCCTTTATCTTTACTTATCATAAACTATGAATTAGTGCATATTGGGGTGCTTGGCATTCTTAGACTTACTTAGCTTATACTTAAATATAAACAAGTCTGTAAATACCGGACTTTCATTGTGTAGCTCAATCAATGTCATGATTGACGAACTCTGCTGAGAAAAAGAATAATTGTTGGACACTAATAGGAAACATGGCTTAGAGATCAAAATTCCCCTCCTTTGAGATTATATTGAAATACACTTTGTCGTTACTTAGAATTGTATTTGAATTTATAAAAATAAAACACTCATCCTTAGACTATGACTAGATCTCCATAGAGACTTCACTATATACATCATATGTACATGTCTATCCAAAAATAAATATTCTTACCTTTGATATTTTATCTATGCAAGTGGTTGATCTTTTGTCATATTATTTGACATTGCATTACACATATTTCTCACTTGTGTTTGTCTCATGATTATTATTTTTCCCTTTTTTTTTACAAATATGGCTTTGGGGTTGTAGGGCTCAAATTTTACTCATCCAAAAATGATTTATGATTCTATAAAATCACCTCTAATCCATATTTTGAACTACACCATACATATTTCATGATGCAGGAGTGTCCAGAGGTATAAGGGAAATCTTGTGTCAACCAAAAAAACGTAGTTAGATTCAGTTTCAATTTCATGTGTTTTCATTTTTGGATACCCATTTGGGTCAAATAAAGGTTCCAACTCTCATAGTTCCTCTATCAGTGTTCTAGGATAGAGTATTTGAACACCTTGGGATACATGTAAATGCCAAAAAAATAGGAGTATGTAATTGAGCCATCATTTTGGTCAACTAGAAGGTGTAAATTGGCTAGATGAATGTAATTATAATTTAGGGCATTCTAGAAAAAGAATCAGGTCAAAAGGCCCCACGGTTTGAAAGTTATTGCAATTTTTTAGTTTTTGGAGACCTCCTAAGAATGCTTCAAAGTCAGGTTAGGGGCATTAAATGACCTCAAAAAGGGCCTAAAAATGGGGGATGAGTGAATCTGTCCATAGGGCTATAGAGCACTTTGATAGCTTTCCAAAAATGTAAATGGTTTGTCAATCAGAGCTACGGTTCAAAAGTTATGCCTCCCAAAATTTTGGTTATCAATTCTGGATTCTTCTAGATTTGTGTCAACTTCTAATGCAGCTTCTGGAGCCTTCTATTTGGTCGGTGGATGCCAACTAGAACTTTCTAGAATGTACTCCTAATCCTTAACCCTCTGAGGTCTATTTAAGAACATTTCTAGCATTGTAAAAGGCAGTTCAGAGTGGAGTTTGAGAGGAGGTACTAAAAGAAGAAATTATCTCTAGATTTATACTATTGTAAGCCCATAGGGCATGTTTTGAAGTCTATTTTCTCTTCACTTAATCTAATAGCATATTTACATAGTTAATACAATTTTCCCTTTCCTATTGTGTCCATTATGTGCTTGGGTTGTGTCCCCATCATTTCATGACTCCAATCTTGATTTCTCTTAATTAAATCTTTTGTAGCTGATAATTCCTTCTTTATTACTCCCAAATGAGGTAGCCACATAATTTGAATAGAAATCAATTTTTCTCTAATTTGTCCATCATTATTCATTAGCTCAACTAATCTTCCTTTAGAAAACTCAATTTATTTAATTACATAGAGCTTGAACTTCCATCCTTGCTCAAAAAATGTCTGCATCCCCTGAAACCTACTTGGATTTTATCCATTGTCTATTTCTTCTTGGTGGTGAAGAAATCAACTATAGTACATCTCCCATTGGACTTCTATAAGTCATCCAAATGGATGCAATCTTGATGATCTTTCTTTGTGATGTCATTGTGCTTCAAATATTTACATCATTCTTGCAATTATCTTTTACTATTTTGGAAATGAATGATGTAAATATATTACTTTAATAAAACTGATTAGATGCTTCAATTATGCAATTTTTTACAATTGTTACTTTGACTATTATATATCATGCATCTACATTTAATTGTATTTTTTTATTGTGCAAGAATTATATCCTTGTTAGTGGTACATGGAGTAAGTGATTAGTCCTCTGATAATTAATTAATCCAAATTCATAATGCATTATGAGATTAAACATGTAAGCTTTTCTATGCATTATGATTCTACAGTGGCTATAGAAAATATTATATTAATTGATATTTAATGGGTTAGAGGGATTTTAACTATTCATTTGATCTTCGTTTTACTACTAGCTAATTGGTTGTAATCAAATTCTACACAATTGGAAATGCCTAATTTATTTGGGTCAAGAAGCTAGTTGGTTATTAAATCATTTTAATAATCAAATTTATAAGTTTCTTTGGAGAAGTGCTTATATTCGCAAAAAGGAACTTTATTGTTCAAATTTCACTTTTTTATTTCATGCATGGAGAGAAAATTGCCAAAACCCTCTTCATGGAACTTTTTTCTATTTCTCATTGGGAGAGATTAACCTAGAAAATCATCACGAGGTTGGTCTGATTAGATTTATAGTAGGGAGATATTGTTATGCCAAGCATTTTATCATATTTGGTGGGTTTTTATTTGATGGCATCATTACTTATTTTAGCCCTTTCGACTATGTGGCAGGGTCTTCTATTTTTAATGGTCTTTCTCATTTTTAGTTTCTAATTCTTGTCTCTAAATGCTAGGGATCTTTTTGATAGGTTTGAGCTTTTGATCTTATTAGCATGTGGGTTTTGGATTTTTTCCTACTGTTACAATTTTGGATTTCCATGAAGTATTTGGTTCCATGATTTGATTTGAAAAGTGAGATGTTGGGTAGATTTGATCAATGGGTTTTTCATTTTATCAACTTTGAAGATGTTTTAGTTTTGGGTGTTTCTAACAATGTCTCATTTTGTGTGCCATCAAGGTTTTTGTCCAATCCTTTGTTTGGCTTATTTAGAGATTTGATCTTGTATCCCTTGCCTTAAAAATTAGGATCATGGGATTGAAATGGTTATAGGACATTCCTGAGTATTTTATTTCTTGATCCAAACTTGGGTCTATTGTGAGATTTTCTAGATTGGGAATCTAAGGTTGTTTGGTGAATTTTATTTGACCCTTGGTCTTGTGAACCTACTCTTGACTTGGGGTTTTAGTTTTTTTTAATAATTGAGAGCTTTGAGTTTTGAGGTTTTTTAGTCTTACCTCAATTTGTGTGCCACCATATTTTATGGAGATTTTTGCATTGTCTCCTTTGATGGTGAAAATGGATTATATTCCATTTTATGTTGTCATTTCATGGAAACTAGGATTTTTGTACAATCCACACTCTTGGATTTAGGTCACTTGAGTGAGTTCATGATGTATGGTTTTGTTTCATCATTAGGGTTCATGCAGAATTTGAACCTCTAGATATAGGACAGTTGAGTGAGTTTTCTATATTTTTTTTATTGTTGCACTTCTTATATCCAACCCTTGCATTAGTTACTAATTATTTTACGTAGCTAGCTATGCCCACACACGAACACATGTGTGTGTATTTGATAAGATCTTGCAAGGCCCACACCCTTAGATATAGGTTGTTTGAGGGATTATTCATTTAGGATTGTGTTGAGAACTTCCATTACCTCTAGAAACTCATCATGTGATGATAATGGGTATATAGGGTACATGTTTGGAGTGGCTCTTCTCATGTACCCCAACCTAGAAGTGGTTGACAAGTTAATGTGAATAGGTTTTTAACTAGTGTTAACCAAAATTAACAAATGGAAAAATAAACTTAATAAAAGGTAAGATTAAGGAACACCTAGCCTGCTAAGGGAGTTTATTGAAGCCACAATATCTAGTCTCCAATGGGAGTTTATCAAAGATACATTTTGAGTCTGGCCTCTCAGAGTTGATTGAAGGAAAGAAGTACTTGCTCTACCCAATGGCAAGTAATGAAACTCCACTATAGTCCATAAATAGTTATCCTTAGTGGATCTAATTAGTGACCTATTTTACTTCATTATCTTACAGATCATGTAGACATTTTGTATCATGTAATTGATTGGTGTGTGTGTGTGTGTGTGTGTGTGTGTGTGTGTGCACGCGCGTTAGCCATGCATGTTTGTATTATGTGATTTTCATTAGGTCATTATCTCCATGAGCATGGTGCAAGTGGGGCTATGGGTACCACATGGCTGAAAGGCTTAGCTAACTATACCACTACTAAGGACCAATATATAGATATGGTCTACTACCAGTTTGAGGCTGGTGTTACATATTTGATTGGTAGTTTAGTATATTTGAAGTATTTTCTCTTTTGATTTATATTTTACTTTTGATGCATTAATACCATGTTTTATATGATGTTTATTATGTTTACTTTGTGCATTCCTTTATCATGATGTTCTATCATATTACTAGATGAGGATTCTTACCATGACCTCAAACTAGTGATAGTATTGGTGGATTAGCATGTTGGATGTACTTATTTTTATGATGTTATTTGTTGGTTATTGGTAAGAATGATCGCATGAAACAACTCTAACTATCTTGTTGAAAATTTTAGATTCATGCTTGGGGGACGACTATGGCCTTTGAGGTCTCATGATGCTATTATGGATGGGAGAAAATAAGTGCAGTTGTTTTTAGTTTGATGGCTCTTTTCTTGTGCTTTCCTTCTTGAAATAATTGATTTATGAACATGTATGTTCATTCTAATGTTTCTTTCTACATGATTACACTAGATGTTATGGATTACATGTTAGAGACATTCAATCTTCTTTATACTTTCTAAAATTTACTCCTCAACTTTTGGTGATTTTAGTACTCTCCAATGCGGAGGTTCTAACTCTATTTCCCTTTTAAATTGATTGTGAGGCTCTTTCCTTGTAAACTTGGGTGATATTGGTTCAACATTGGGGGATGCTGGAAAAGTATTGCATGATTATAGGGAGAATTATCTTGCAATATTGGAAAGTATATCACAGTAGTAGTAAGTTCTACCATGTGACTCTAGAAAGGTATCACATGGCAGTAGTGAAATATATGATTCGATACTAGAAAATATCGCATGGTAGTTTCAACAAGTATCGCACAATACTGAAAAAGTATCACCTAGTAGTAGCGAATAGTGTTGCATGATACTAGAAAAGTATCACATGGGTTTTGTGTAAAAACTTGCTTAGGTAAATAGTAGGTGTTTTTGGACTTGCTAGCCATGTTTTTGATACCCTCTTAGGTTGTGCACCTTCCTAGGTCTTGATAGCTAGGATATTAAGTGTTCCTTTTTTGTTTGACTTTCTTAGTTTGTTTTGAGCTTCTTGGTAGGTAGTGACACTTGGATATCTTTTGTAGCTTGGGTTGTTTGGTTAAGCCTTTTGTAATCTTTTGATTGGTTTCATATTAATGTTGTTTGTATCCATGGTTAATCTCTTTAAAAAATTATATATTAGCTTTTATAGATCCTTGTTGCAATGATCTTTGGGTATGACATTACATCTGATAACAGAGCCCATGTTCAAAAATTAGGATCTTTGTGTATATGTTACCTATATGATTATGAATATTATTGTGTGATTGTGAGTGTCTCCTTGTGTGTTTATAATTTCATGTTGCTTGGGTACCTACTTGGGATGAATTTTCTTATCAAGTAGATTAGAATCGAGTAAGGTAAGGGAAGAAAGTTTTTCTTTCCTTCTTATGTACATGGAATTGATGTGCCTTAGCATGGTTGGTTGCTTGTGTGATCCTCTTAGATGGAGCCACTATTTGGTGTCCATGTGTCATCTTTGAACACATCCTTTTTTTATCCTTCTGGAGTGAGGTGAATTTTATTCATTCTATTCTCTCTTATTGTAGGTAAAGAAATAAAATATATTTTTATTTCTTTTTTATATATCATTATGTTGCATTACATGGAAAAGAACAAACTAAACTATAGTGATGTGTATGCATAAGTTCATTGATGGTAAACTCTCTTATGTGTGTGAGTATGTTCTATAACAAGGCTAGGACGATGCATTTCTTAGCATTGTTGTTGAAGAAGGAGATTGTTGAAACTAGATTGATACAAGTATGATAAATGTGTTTCAATCATTATTTTGTCACTAATGTCAAACCTCCTATTTTTCTTGTAAGAAAGCTACTTATATGATTTAAGTACTATTATCTATTTGATTGATGAAAAGGAGTATAAGAATCAGGTAAGATAGTGATATCATATTGCACTAACAATTCACTTAAGGTTGCAAAGGTTGGTTAGACTAAGCAATTTTAGAAGAACAAGTTAAACAAAGTTTGTCTACCAAGCTTGACTGAATGGATAGTAGGTGCCAAGTAGAAAATCAAATGGAGCTGAGTGAAAGTTCATTTTAGTGTATGCCAAGCAAAATAGTGGATGTTGAGTAGAGTTTAGTTGATGTAGAGCACTAGTGAACTTTATTTCCTGCCAAGAGATTTTTTAGAGGATGCTTAGCAATGAAGTTTGTGCTGAGAATTAGAAGGTAGTTAATGCTCAGTACCAACATTATTATAAAGATCATGAATTTGATGGATCTAAGATAAAAAGTTTATTTTCTTCGATTGTGTGAACCAAGTGGAGCATAAGATTGATGAGTAGGTGGCATAGAATTCATGGTAAACTATTTTGAGGCTAATTCAAAGAAGATTGAAGAAGAAGTTTCTATAAGATATATGGAATGAGGGGTAGATTCATTGAATCCTATCTAATCTATCCTAACCCTAAATTGGAAAATGGAGAATGAACAAGAAGAGATCTTAATTTTCTATTTATAGGGATGGTTGGTCAGAAGAAAGGGTTTTCATTTGTGAGAACCTAAAGAAGATAAGGAGTCTACGGTATTATTTCATCAAGTTACTTAAGTGAAGAGTCCACATTGGCAACTTAAGCAAGAAGTCTAAAGAGTATGGATGATTGAAGGGCGAACAAGCTATCAGAGCTGAAATGCGTGAGAGCTAAGCAAAATGAAGGACTAAAATAGTGATCTATAATTTATAAATGGAGTTGTAAGTTTTTATTAGATTAAACCTTATTTTTACACTCTAATAATTGTATCAATATAGGTTAAATCCTTTAGATTAAGGTTGACCTAATATTCATTTGTAAATCCTTTAATCGGGTGACATTCCAAGTGAATGATCTAAAGTATTTTAACAAGGCTCATTCATAATAGGGTGATTGAAATCCTTTAATAGGGCCACATTTAATAGTGTGTATTATAACTTTTAATAGGGTTGGTCTTTCATAGGGCATCATTTCATAAGAGTGAAAAAGAGTAGCATGTTATAGGTGGTTTTTCCCAAATTGCATTTCCACATAAATCATTATGTCAATTTTTGTGTTGAATCTATTATGTTTTATGTTTACATTTTTTCAAATTTATTTTATAGTAAACTAAAAGTTTTAAGTGATTACATAATATTATCTCCATGTATGCATGATGATAAATGCTTTATTTGTTGAGTAAGCTATGAAAAGTTTTATTTATACATCTTGACCTTGGATAATAGATTCACCCCCACTATTAGTTATTCTAAAGAATTCTAACAATTGGTATTAGAGATTAGTTGCTTAAGAGGACTATTTTGAAGGTACTAGAAGCACAAAGATCAAGATTTCAAAAAGAGATGTACTAAAGCTTAATAGAGATAACTTTGTTACATGAAAAAGTTTGATGAAGTTACAACTTGGAGGAATTGGAGATCATGCACAATATACTATTACTACTAAGCATGTGATCCTACTAGAGCCCTAACTAACAAGGATATGAAAAAGAAGAATGAACACAACTAGGCAATGTGGGAGATTACCTCCACCCTAAGCTATATAGAATTTGATGATATCAAAAGTCTTGATAGTGGAAATAAAATTTGGGATACTTTACACACCATCTATGGAGGAGACATGAATATTCTAAGAGCCCAAGTTAAAAGTCTCAGAGGTAACTTTGATGACATGGGAATGCACGAAGGTGAAAATATTACTCAAGGATAAAAATTTTTTTAATGCAATAAGAGGAGCTACTAGTACAATAGATGATGATATTGTAATAATCAAAGTTTTAAGAATAGTTCTACCTATATATACTATAAGATTTTTTGCAATACAAGAAATAAGATGTATAATAGGGAATAATCTATCTCTTGAAGGTCTGGTATGTAGGCTCACTAATTTTGAGCTATCTAACTTTGATAATGACAAACCTAAAAATATTGAATTTTATTTTAAACCTAAGCTATCATTAAAGGAACCCAATGAGAAGAAGAAGAAAAAGGAAAAATAAAATAAAATCTAGTGATAGTGATATAGATGAGGAGGATATAGATAACCTTGAAGCATTATTGGTAAGGATATTTCATAGAGGTAAAGGAAACTTTAAACATAAATTTCCTATCATTTGTTTCAATTGCAATGAGGTTGGTCATAGTATTGCTAGATTTCCAGAGAAGAAGAACTACAGAGATGGTGACAAGTACAAAAGTAGAAGAGATGAAGACATCAACGATTACAAAGACAAAGGCAAGAAGTCTTGCTACATTGTTGAAGAGGAAAAAAAAGATGAATCTGATGAACATGATGATGAAGTGGTGTATGTTGCAATGTAGGATGAATCTAATGAAGATAATGCAATTGCACTTGTTTCTTGTGTGAACAAGAATGAGAGATGGATAATTGATAGAGAATGTTCACATCACATGATTGGGGATAAAATTAACTTCATTACCTTGAATTGTTATGATGGGAATAGTGTAAAATTTGATAATGATGCACCATGCTTTATAAAAGGAAAATATTCTATCAAACTCAAAGAAAAGATTTTATGTGACAATGACTATTATGTTGAAGGACATAAGTATAATCTGTTAAGTGTGTTACAATTGAATAATTCTAGATATAAGGTTGAGTTTGAAAACAAGATTGCTAAGAAATATGATACTTATGGAAAACTGATTGAAAAGGGTGATCAAACTAGGAGCAATTTATTATACCTTGATATAGAGGACACTACTTGTCTAATTGTAAAATTTGATGATGTGTGACTATGGAATATAAGGTTTTTTCATGTGAATTTTGATAACTCTGTTAGTATCAGTAACATGAGAAAAGTTAGAAGTTTTTTGAAGTTGATGAATCCTGATAACATAATGTACAAACACTTTCAATTAGGAAAAATGACAAAGTCAAGTTTAAAGAGTAAAACTCATACCTCTGAAGGAATACTAGAGATTGTTCATACTAACTTGTATGGACCAATTAAATTTCAAATCTACAAAGGAGTTAAGTACATTATGCTAATTGTTGATGACTGTTATAGAATAATGATAGTTATGTTCCTAAAATAGAAATATGATGCTTTCGAAATGTTTAAGTGGTACTTAGTAAGAGTTGAGAAGGAAATAGGTAAAATTTTGAAATGTTTGAGATTTGACAAAGGAGGAGAATTTACATCAAATGAGTTTGAAATGTTCTGTAACGATAGAGGTATAAAATGATAGACATCTGCTCCTAGAACCTCTCCACAAAATGGAATTAAGCTATAATTACAACTATTTATACCTTGAACCATGTACAAGTCAAGAAAGGTACTCATTCAACACCTTAATGGACACTCACCCAATGTAAAATATTTTAAAGGATTTGGAAGCAAATGCTTTATTCTCAAAGATTTCTCAAATGGTGAACTAGATGAAAAAAGTGAAGAAGCTATATTCTCTAGTTATTCCACAAGAAGTAATGCTTATAAGTGTTGAAAGACTAACACTAACAAAGTTGTTGGAAGTACAAATGTGAAATTTTATGAATTTATAGAAGTATATGAGGTTAAATCTATGAAAGAACTAGTAGAACATAAATCACTTGTATAATTTGATGAAGTTATGCCTGCTAAAGAAGGTGTTACAAATCAATCTACAAAGCAATGGAAAGTTTTAGTGACTATTGGGTCACATACTATGAATGTTGAGTAACATTCAAGAACCAAGATGCATTAAAATGTCAAGTTACAAAATGAAGTTGAGTCACATTTTGATTTTAAGGTTAGTGTACATGAAATATATGTTGTTCAAATACTTGACAAAGATGTACATAGTGACTTTGATGTTGAGAGACAAAAATGAAGAAACCAAAGATGAAGTTGGAATATCTCAAAAAAAATCATCCTATTATACAAAGCATTAAGGATAAAGATGCTAGACCAATGACAAGGAATAAGTTGAGAAATGATACATGCTTACTAAGCATGAAAGAACCCAAAATAGTAAAAGATTCCTTAGAAGATTTGGACTAGAGTAAAGCCATGGAAGAAGAGATTGAACAAATTGAGATAAACAAAATATGAATTATGGTTCCTAGACTAGAAGATAAAAATGTGATTGATACCAAGAGGGTATATAAAAATAAGCTAGATGAAATGGTCAAGTCACAAGTAATAAGGAAAGATTAGTCTATAAAGGATATGCACAAGAAGAAGGAATTGGACAATGGAGAAACCTTTTCTCCTATTGCTAGTTTTGCATATAAAGGTTTTAAAGTTTATCAAATTGATGTTAGATCTACATTTTTTAATGTCATATTAGAGGAAGAATTTTTCATAGGAAAACTAGAAGGATTTTTTGATATTAACAATAAGAACATAGTATGTAGATTGCGCAAAGCTCTATATGGTTTGAAACAAGCATGAAGAGCATGGTAGCAGAGACTTCATAATTATCTTCTTAAAGATTTAATTTGGAATGACTGATGATAAAAACAATCTATTCATGAAGATAGAGAAAGGCATAGGTATTTTGTTATCTAAAATTTTTGTTGATGATATCATATTTGGAGGCCAAGATGCTTTATGTAAGGCTTTCTCAAATGAAATGAAGAAAGAATTTGAGATGTCTATGTTTGGAGAGATCAAATTCTTTGTGGGTTTGCAAATACATTAGATCAAATATGGTATATACATCACTTAGTCAAAATATGTCAAGGAGATATTGATTTTTTTTGGATTGGATGATTCCAAACTAGTAAGTACACCTATTTTTATAAAACGTAAAATGTCAAAGAATGATGATTCAATTGAGGTTAAACAAACATTATATGGGTCTATGATTTTCAAATTAAAATTTGTAGTACATAGCAGACCTTATATTGCACTATTGATAGGGATAGTTGGAAAATTCTTTGCTAATCCTAAGGAGAATCATTTTTTGGTTGTAAAGAGAGTAATGAGATATCTAAAAGGAATAGGGGAATTTGGTCTATACTACAAGAAAAATGAGAAATTTGAATTAAGAGCCTATATTGATGTTGATTGGGCTAGAAACATTGATGATAAAAAGAGAACTAGTGGAGGAACATTTTTCCTAGGCAAGAGGTTGGTTACATGGACTAGCAAGAAACAAAACTACACTTCACAATCTACTATTGAAGCTAAATATGTTGCTGCTACTATAAATTATATAAACAATGTATGGATCAAAAAGCTACTCAAAGGTATGAAGGAAGAGATCACTAAACCAGTGATACTTTATTTTGACAATACAAGTGCTATTAATATATCAAAGAATCCCATGATTCACACAAAGACTAAGCACATTGAATCAAGTATCATTACTTGAGAGAATTATTTCAAGACAAAGAGGTGAAGATAAATATGTTAAAAGAGAAAATTTTTGATATCTTCACAAAAGCATTACCTAAGGATATTCTTGAGCATCTAAGAGGTAATGTAGGGTGATATCTCTATCAAAGTTTATCAAAGTAACAAAATTAGTGGTCTGCATTAAACAAGTTGATTGATACATGTTACACATTGATGCAAGGAATCTAACTTTAGGAGCTTCTTGAAGTAATCAAAGAATTGAAACTAAAAGTTAGTCACAAGAAAGGTGACACATGAGATATTGAAGAAGTTTATATCTACATATTAAGATGACAAGTCCTTGACATTATTGTCAAAGAGGGAGAAATTCAAGATTATTAAAACTTTTCCTAAAGGGAGATATAAGAAGAGTTTGGAAACTAAACAAAGAAAGAGAAATCGTAACATACAATATAAGGGAGATCTACCTAGCAAGAGAGAGATAATTGTAGAAAGGAGATATAACAAGAAGTAATTCAGAGGGAGTCATAAGGATGAACTAGTTGTTGATTGTCTATTGATCAAATAGAATAGAATTTTGGAATTTTGTAAACTATTAAGAAGATGAGAGTTGTTGATAGAGGGAGAGATTTCATTAAAAGGAATTATTTTCTTTTTTGGTATTTTATTGGTCTTATTGTTTTTACCAAGTTAGGTTCATTAATCAGTTTTCTTTGCTATCAATGCCAAAAGGGAGATTTTTGAAGAAGGAAATTTTTGAAACTAGATTGATGCATGTATGATAAATTTATTTTGATCAATATTTTGTCACTAATGTCAAACCTCTTTATTTTTTGGTATGACAACTGCTTATATGAATTAAGTACTATTATCTATTTGATTGATGAAGAGGATTCCATAAAAGGATGTAACAATAGCACTAGAGGAAAGGTTGAGTTATGATATGAAAAGGAGTACAAGAATCAACTAAGATAGTGATATCATAATGCATTGATAATCTACTTGAGGTTGTAAAGGGTAGTTACACTAAGAAAGTTCAGAAGAACAAGTTAAACAAAGATTGTTTGCCAAGCTTGACCGAATGGACAATAAGTGCTGAGAAAAGTTACTGCAAGCCAAGCTAAAAATTAGTTGGAGTTGAGTAAAAGCTCATTTTAGTGTATGCCAAGAAAAATAGTGGACTCCAAGTATAGTTAAGTTGATGTCAAGCACCAATGAACTTTAGTTCATGCCAAATAATTTTTTAGGGGATGTTGACCAATGCAATTTGTAGCTAGCATTAGAAGCTAGTTCATGTCAAGTGTTAGCATTATTAGAAATATCATGAATTTGATGGATCTAAGCTGACAAGTTTGTTTTGTTGGATTGTGTCAACTAGGTGGAAGATAAGATTGATGGGTTGGGGGCACAAAATTCTTGGAAAACCATTTTGAGGAAAATTCAAAGAAAATTAAAGGAGAAGCTTCTAAAAGTTATATGGAATGAGGGGTAGATTCATTAATCCTAGCTAATCTGTCCTAACCCAAAATTAAATGATGGAGAATAAATGACAAAAGATCTCAATTCTCTATTTATAGGGATGACTAGTCAAAAGCAAGGGTTGTCATGTGTGAGAACCTAAGTAAGACAAGGAATCTAGGGTATTGCTTCATCAAGTGACTTAAGTGAAGAGTTTGCATTGGCATATTAAGCAAGAAGGCTTACGACTATGGGTGTATGAAGCGTGAAAAAGCTATGACAGCTAAAATATATTAGAGCAAAGTTAAATGGAGGATTGAGATAGTGATCTATAATATACATATGGAGTTGTAAGTTGTAATTAGATCAAGTTGTATTGTTACTCTATAATAATTGTATCAATCTAGGGTAAATCCTTTGGATTAAGATTGACCTAATAGTCATTTGGAAATCCTTAAACTTGGTGAAATTGCAAGTTAATGGTCTAAAGTCCTCTAACAAGGCCCACTCATAATAGGGTGATTGAAATCCTTTAATAGGGTCACATTTAACAGTGTGTATTGTAACCTTCAACACGATTGGCCTTTCACAAGGCATCACTTTAGAAGAGTAAAAAAAAGTAGCATATTACTAGTATTTTCTCCCGAATTGGGTTTCCATGTAAATCATTATGTGAAGTGTGTGTTTCTAAATTTTTTATGTTTCATGTTTACAATTTTGCAAATTAATTTCATAGTAACCTACATGTTTTATGTGATTGAATACTCTTATGGATGCATGCATTATGATAAATTATGTTTTATGGGTTCACTAAGCTATGAAATTTTTTATTTATAATGTATCAGGACCTTAGATAACTGATTCACCTCCACCTTGTTATTCTAAAAAAATCCAACAATTATGTGGTAAATTATCCCTCTTGTGTCGCTGTTATCAATCATCAATTATAATGTAATTGAATTGATGCCTTATTTTATTTGGTTGGAGGTACTTTCCCCATTTTTTGGGGCTAGCATTGGTTTTTTATATTTTTATTGCTTGGACTAGTCATCAAATTTGTCTATCTCTCTATTAGTGGCAATTCTTGTACTTGATTTATTGTTGAACTATGTGCATTTTGAGATTGCATTTTGAGATTTAATTGTGGAATTGATAACTCCCCCACTTGGGTTTTCTATTATGATTCATGATGACTATTTTGAATGTCTTTTACTACATCCAAATTATGTGTTGTGACTCTACCATGTCCATTTTAGACCACTAATACTATGTACAAGGGATAACATTGTGGAGAATATACTAGAGTATTTTTTAATAGATATAAAGTTTTAATGAAAATGTTGTTTGGTTCAAATCTTGCTAGATGCATTTTTTTATGAAAGAAAGATAAGTTGATAAATATATGTACTTTTTAAATGGTTAATTATTCTTGCTACTAGGTATTGATCTCTTTGGTTTCAATTGTACTTAAATTTATTGTAAGAAGGATGATTTAATGTTTGTAGATGTTAAATGAAAATATTTTACATGCTTATCTGGATGTATGGTGTGTGTTAGCATTCCTCCTCTCTTGTGGTTATGAACATTTTATTGTTACATTATTTGTCCACTAGGGTTATGAGTGGTTATCTTCCCTTATGGTCTCAATTTGTGGCTAGATGAATTTTTGGTCATTTTTTGGATTGTGTTTGGGCACTTGGGGGTGCTTGGTTTCTATCCTTAGATTGTAGCCTTCCATGAGTAAGTCTAGTATTGGGGTGGGGAGGGGGAGGCAGTTTTGTAGGGGTGATGTAGTACCTCTCCCATTAGATTTCTATAATTCATCCTAATGGATGTAACCTAGATGACATTTCTTTGCAATGTGATTGTGCTATGAATATTTACATTGTTCTTGCAGTGATCTTTTACTATTATGAAAATGAACTATTTGAAAAAATTATTTTTATGAAACTGATTACATGCTTTAATTATGCAATTTCATATAATTATTTCTTCCCCTATCATATATTGTGCATCTATACTTGATTGTGTTTTGTTATTGTGTAGGACTAATAACCCCGATAGTGGCACATGGAGTTAGTGATTAGATCTTTCATGTTGAGAAAATGATACTCCTATATGCATGATGCATATTTTATTGTTATTTTAATCATTTGGTAATTGGTAAATCTAGTTTCATAATTCATTAAGTAATTAGACCTGTCAGTGTGTCTGTGCATTTAGGATTCCATAGTGGTCATGAAAAACCTTAAATTAACTGATATTTAATGGGTTAGAGGGATTTTAATTATTGATTTAATCTTTATTTTACAATTGGCTAATTGGGTATAGTAGAATTCCATGCAATTAGAATTGTCTAATTTATTTGGGTCAAGGGTTTAGTTCATTATTAAGTCATTTTAATAATATAATTTATAAGTCACTTTGGAAAAGTGCTTATATTGCGAATAAAGAAACTTTATTGTTCAATTTTCACTTTTTTATTACATGCTTGGAGAGAAAATTGCCAAAACCCTCTCCATGGCATTTCCTTATGTTGGTTGTTGGGTGAGATTGACTTGATGGATCGTCATGAGGATGGCATTATTGGATTCATAGCAGGGAGATCTTATTATGCCAACTGCCTCAGTGTATTTGGCGAGTCTATTATTTAATGGCATCATTTCTTAATTTTTCCCTTTTTCGTTGTGAAATAGGGCAATTCTAGTTTTAATGGTTCTCCTATGTTTTAGCTTCTGATTCTTTCTGCTAAATGTTAGGGAATGGAGAACTAGCATTCCTCTCCATTTTTATGCAATTCCATCACTTAGTTGGATGGGTGTGAGCTTTTGATCTTTTCAGCATGTGGATTTGGGGGTATTTCCTACTTTTATGCTACTAGATTTTCATGAAGTGTCTAGGTCAATGGTTTTATTTGGAAAATATGATGTTGGGTAGATTTAATTAGTGGGTTTTTTATTCTTTTTGAACTCCAAGATGTTGTAGTTTTGGGTGTGTTGGCAATCTCTTGTTTTGCATGCCATCAACATTTTCACCCATTCCTTTGTTTAGCTTATTTAGAGACTTGATCTTGTAGCCCTTGTCTTAGCGATTAGGATCATAGGATCACAATTGTTTTACTAGATTCTGAAGACTTTTATTTCCTAATCTAAACCCATGTTTCCATAGTATAGTTTTGACTTGTGTCTATTATTGGAATTTTTTGATTGCGAACTTGAGCCCATTTGGTGAATTAAATTGCACCCTTGGTCTTATGACCCTATTCTTGAGTTGGGGTTTCAATCTTATTGTTATCCAAGAAATTTATGTTTTGGGCTTTTTTGTCTTGCCTCAATTTGTGTGCCACCCATTGTTGAGATATTAGCATTATCTCCTTGGATTATAGCAATGGATTACATTCCATGTTTTCCTTGCATGTTATCTTGTTAATTCATGGACACTAGGATTAATATAGAATCTTTTCTTCTAGGTTTAGGACAGTTTAGTGAGTTCAAGATGTATGGTTTTGTTGCATCATTGGGCTTTGTGTAGGATACAAACTCTTTGATATAGGCTGATTGAGTGAGATTGTTATACTATTTTATTATTTCATTTCTCATATCCAACACTTCCATTGGTTAATTCATTATGTCATTATTTGGTTGTGCCCACACACAAGCATGTGCACGTGCATTTGATAGAGTCTTGCTTGACCCAAACTCTTACGTATAGGTCAGTTGAGGGATTGTTTAGTTGAAGTTTGGTTGAGAACTTATATTATCTTTAGAAACTCATCATGTAATGACCATGGGTATGCAAAGTAGATGTATGCAATGGATTCTCTTGCATATCATGAGCTATAAGTGGTTTATAAGTCAACATGAAGAGGTTTTTAATAAGTGATAACCAAAATTAACAAATAGAAAAATAAACTTAATACAAGGAAAGATTGAGGAACACCTAGCCTCCTAAGGGAGATAATCAAAGGTGTTTGTGTATACCCTCCTAAGGGAGTTGATCAAAGGCTCAAAGTACTTGCACCACACAGTGGCAAGTAATGACACTCCACTTGAGTTCCTTCATAGTTATTCTTAGTGGATCTAACTAGTGACCTATTGTGTTATATTATTTTCTAGATCATATAGATATTTTGTATCATGTTATTGATTAGCATGTGCACCATCCATCGTTATTTGTCTTCTATGATTGTGCTGGGGTCATTATCTCCACGATCATGGTGGAAGTTAGCTTATGGGTACCATGTGGTTGGGAAGCATGGCTTTGTATACCACTACTAGGGACAGATGTATAGAGATGGTCTACTTCCAGTTTGAGGTCAGTGTTAGATATGCACTTGGTAATTAAATATTTGGAATTTGTTATCTTGTGATTTATATTTTACTTTGGATGCATTGATATCATGTTTTATATGATTTTCTACTATGTTTACTTGGTGCATAACTTTATCATAATGTTTTTCCATATTGCTAGATGAGGTTTCTTACCACTATTTTGGACTAGTGATGCTATTGGTAGATTAGTAGTTTGGATGCACTTGTTCTGATGATGTTATTTGTTGGTTATTGTTAAGAATGATCTCATGAAAAGAAATCAACTATCTTGTTGGCAATTTGAGATTCATGCTTAGGGGATGGCTAGGGCCTTTGAGGTCTCTTGATGCTAATATGGATGAGAGGAGATGAGCATAGCTATTTTTAGTTTAGTGGCTCTTTTCTTGTGCTTTTCTTCTTGAGACAATTTATTTTTGGATGTGTATGTTCATTTTGATGTTTCTTTATGCATGATTACATTGTATGATATGGATTATATGTTAGAGATATTTGATCTTATTTATATTTTCAAATTCTTAATCCTCAACTTTAGTGGTTCTGGTACTCCCCAGTGCAAAGGTTCTAACTCTATCTCCCTTTGGAATTGATCATCAATATTTTTCCTTATAAACTTGGGCAACATTGGTTAAGCATTGGGTGATGGTGGAAAAGTATTGCATGACTATAGGGAGAATTACCCTATGATACTAGAAAGTATCAAACAATAGTAGTAAGTTATATCATGCAATACTAGAAAACTATCACACATCAGTAGTGAAGCATATCATGTGATACTAGAAAGTATCACACAAAAGTTGCAAGAAGTATCATGCAATACTGGAAAAGTATCTCCTAGTAGTAATGAACAATATCATATGATACTAGAAAAGTATCACATGAGTTTTGTGTAAAAATCTTGTCGGAAAAATAATAGGTGTTTTTGGACTTGTCAGTCATGTTTCAAAGATTGATTTGTGTACACTCTTAGGTTGTGCACCTTCCTAGGTCTTGAAGGTTTGGAAATTAAGTGTTCCTTGTTTGTTCAAAATTCTTAGTTAGTTTTGAAAATATTGGTAAGTAGTGATACTTGGACATCATTGGTAGCTTGGATTGCTTGGTAAAGTCTTCCATTGTAATCTTTTTATCGGTTGCATGTTCATGTTGTTTAATCCATGCTTAATCCCTTAAAGAAATGTATTGGCTTCTATTGATCATTGTTCCATGGATCTCCCAATGGGATATTGCATAAAAATAATAAATATATATATACAAAGATTAAATATTCTAAAAAAGCTCATCTAAAATATTTACAAGGTTACAATGTTAAACTTATTTGATTACAATTTCTCTTATGACTTTCTGCAAAACTTTGTTCTCAAACTTCTTCTCAGACCATTTCATCAATTCATCATTAGTCTCAATATCATCATTATTACCCTTATTAATGACATGATCTAATTTTTCCAAAATAGGTGTTTGTATGTTTATATTTTTAATCTCAAATGCATCTTTAAAAATGTCCTTTATATCATGTAATATCATTTTTCCTTGAACACTCTTCTCAATTGTTCTTGCTTGGTCTTTCCTCTCAACAATGCATACAAAATTTGCATTTTTTTGAAGTTTCATCATATTAGTATCATACTTGGGAAGTTTAATGACCTTGTCTAGAGTCATTGGGGTCATAGGTGACTCAATATTCTTATCTATTATTTTTGACCTTAGTGTGCTAACACTTGATAGTGTGATCTATAATTTTGTGTATTCAACACTCAATCTTGTGTTTTTTGTCCAATATAAGTAGTCTCCCTCTAAGTGGGTATAACCCATTGAATAGGGGTAGTAGTTTATAATTTGGTAGAGACAAGAAGAACACCTAGGAATTTTATCAAGGCTTGGACTCCCTCTTCCTCCTTTGCATTCTTCATCTTGTCGAGCTTTGGTTGCTCAACCTACTTTATTCCCTCACTATGAGGTCCTAAGGCATTATGTACAGATTAGTTTACTTTTCCTTGCTCTACTCTATTCTTGTCAATAATGAGATTGGCCATAGGTGGTGGATACTTAATCAAAATAATAGCTTTACCCTTCTCCTCAACACTTACATATTGGGCCTTATCATCAACTATGACTGAAGTGATTTGTAAATTATTAGTTCAGGTGTTTATTATTGGTGCACTATTAATCTTTGTAGAATCTTGAATTTGTATAAGGTCTAGATTGGTGCATGGAAGAGGAGTGTCTAAGGTTTGAAATGGTCTACTTTCAATTTCTACCTTAGTCAAAACATATTGATTTTCTTGTGTCTCATAAGAAAAATCTTCTATGATGAAAAAATATTGTTATTTTGTTGACTTTAACTTTCTACTTATTTAGTCATAACCTTCTTGGGTATTTAATTCTATTGCATCTTTCATTTCTCCTTCTTTCTCTTCTACTATTGTTGGGAGCAATAGATGAAATTCATTTTTCCATATCAAAATACTTTCTTGTACAAAATCTTCTACTTTATTCTTCAAAATTTTATAGTCTCTTCTTTCATTGTACAAACATATGGGTATTCCTTAAATATGGCATTGTTTGGTCTAAAGCAGACTCTCTTAATTATCTCTATATCAATTAGTCCCACTTCTAGTTTTGTCATCATATTTAACAAGGATTTTTCAATTTTTTCTTGATTTTCCTTTTGTCTAGAATCATAATGAATGTGTTTGATGTCATCTAGGAATAATTTAAAGCTTTGTAAAATCATCAAATTTGGTTCTCTTTCCTTGATCTTCTTCATCATTAGGCATGTTAACCAAGTTTCATCTCAACTACTTGTTTGGATTCTACTCAATCCCATTTGTAACTTACATAATTTTGGGTGTATCCTTTCCATTATCCAACTATGTAATCTTAGATGTTCTTTTCTTGGGTTCAATAGATATATGTAGTGTTTCCTTGATCCTTCCCTTGTTACTATTTTTTTTTTAGGTTCATGGGCAAGAGGTGTAAAAATAATCTTGAAATTCTTCTTCAACTCCCTCTTTACCTTAGGATCCATCATCACAGTTTGGTTTTGTTTTGCTTCCTTTGGATCAACAACCACTAATTTTATTATTATTTTTTCTTCCTCTTCTTCTTCTATTTCCTCATTTCCTCCATTTCCTTTAGTTATTTTTAGGGGTCCTTTGCCAAGTTTTTCCTCAAGATCAAAGATCATATTTTTCATCTTTCTATTCATCTTGGGCACTTTGGTCTACATCATGATTTTTATATTGGCTAACTCATAACAAAAAGGCTTGAGATTCTTGTCAATCTCTTCAGATAACAAAAAAGTAACAACTATAGTGATTTCATGTACATTAACTTTATATTAGATCATCCTTAACCATAGAATCCTCACTAGTACAACTTGTGCATATTTCTAATTAGTTTCCACCATTAAAAAAATGGCTTCATAATAGTGGTCAACAATTTATTGTGTAATCTTTAATGTATTCTTCAAATTTCCTCTAAATTGCTCAAAATAAGAATCCATAATGGTTTCAAACTTTTCACCTAATTTTTTAGTAAAATTACATATTTTCTTGGTCACGGGTGTGGTGTTATCCCACACTATAGTTCCAATAATTGGAAATGAATTTTCTACATATAAAAATATACAAGTCAATAGTGACCCAAACTTACATGATGTGTTTTTATCCTTTTTCATCACTCAAGGTTTCTCTACTATGGTGTTTCTTCACAATCTTATAACATAAGTCTATTGTTATACATGGAATACTATTTAGTTAGGTTGACTAATAGAGCTTGTGTGAAATCACACATACAAGAAATTCATTAACATGGTCTTCAATACCATATATTGACATTTCTCAGTTATTCCACTTGTCCATTTTTTGATCTTCAATAACATTTCTTGTTGTGCACCTCATTATTTTCACTTGATCTAGGGTTGGGTACCCTATTACTTAGTGGATTATTTCCTTATTGATCTTTATTGGTCCATGTCCAAGCCATAATTTTATGTGATGCACTCTACTTAAGATAATATTGTTCCATCCCACTTTAAGAACCTTTGGAAAGGCTAGGGCTTGAGTAATCCCTTCTTCAAAAATAACCTTTTTTCCATCTTTCAGAGCCTATTTTCACATAGTTTATCATAGGCATTTCTCAATTTTTAATCTCCAATTTCTCTCACTTTGTACATGTAACATGGGAAAAATTAGTGTACCATAATGACTTTGAGTGGAATTGATGACAGAGCACCTAATTCATGACCACTCATCATGATGTCAAGAGTATGACTCAAATGTTGGTTGAGGACATTGATCATTCCTCATGATTTGTGCCTTACTTTCCTTCAACATTTACTTTGTAGTGCCAAATGTAGTTGATTCCATTATTAACATAGGGTTTTAAAAAAACCTTCAATAAATTCTCAAAATAATTATACTTGGTTCTAAAGTCTTACTTATTTTATTGTAATTTTTTGATGACACACTCTACATTCACACAAACTTTCACTAAAATCACTTTTTTATCACTTTTGAATCACTCTAAACGTTCAAAATAGTCTGGTTAATGAAAGTGATCTTTAAAAATTTGATATAAACCTTCAATCTATTAAATTAGGTCTTCAATAAATATTTGGTATTGTGTTAGGTGTATTACAACTATCTCAACCTTCACATAAAATTTTATTCACAAAACTTTCTTTATGTTGCTTGGTCTTCATCACCATTCACATTTTTAGCTCAATCAACATGTGAACTTGGATCTGTATTGGAGCTCAATTCATTCACCAAAAAATCTAATACTAATACTCAACATATATTATACATATGGTTTTCTTTCTTAATTCTTTTCACAAATCTGTCATAGTGCCTCTTGATTCATGCATATTTTGAGTTTTAGCATATCTTTTGTTAGGAACTGATATTCAATTTTTTATTCAAGTGTATAGTTCTTTACATACCTTCTTCACTTAGTTAGAAGTGGTGTGATTGCCCAATCTCTATGATTGGATGACCTTGAATTCACCTTTTCTACTACTTCCTTCTTCTACTTTCTTTACATAGATTTAATTCAACTCATTCCAAAGTTTCTCTCTATCAACGTTTCATTTTCCTTTGATGTGTTAATTGCTTGGTACTAGTTCTCAAGTCATGAATTTCTTTCTTATATGTCTAATCTTGTGACAACTAAAACTAACTAAGATTTCACTTAAAAAAATCTTGTATTTTCATCTAAAATGTGTCCTAATATAGTTTTATGCAATTTAACCATATTCTTCATAACAATGATATATATAGCGTGTGTTATAATCCTAGTTATGAGAATCGCCTTGTTTAGGTCCATGGCCTTGCTTCTTAGATGTTGAGATAGGTTTTTCTTTGGATCTTCATTGTTGAGCTCTATGTCCATACTTTTGATATTTTAATCAATGTCCTTCAAATATAGGTGCAATAGGTTTATTTCTTTCCTTTGACCTCTACTCATGTGCTTGGTGTCCTTCTTTCTTTTAGTTAAAACAATGTTCAAAGAATTTTATTTTAGAATTTCTTCTGCAAATGTTTGTTGTGTGTCCTAATTTTCCACAATGATATCATATAGGTTTTCCCATTTTATTTTCATTTCTTTTCTATCCACTCTTAGATGATTCTCCTTCTTTAGTGGATGCAGAGTATTTGGTATATCCTATCCTAGAGATGTTGTTAGGTGTTCTTGGTGATCTTATTGATTCTTCAAATTATCTCATAGCTTCATTAGGATTGATCATCCTCTCCATTATTTCATTCTCAGATCTTGATTGAGTCCTCATCTGACCGATTTGTGATCTTAGAACTAAAATCTCAATATTTAGCTCATAATTTCCAAGTAGTGGTTGATTCATCATGTCAAGATAGTTATTTGTGGTCTTTTCCATATCATATGTCCTTTCATAAAACATTGTAACCACTTGTATCTTTTCTTATTCTACCATGACTTTATCTTCTTCATATTTATTTTATTGTTCAGTCACTTCACATAGCCTTAATGATTGTATTTCATGTTCTTTCTTTAACCCTCTAATTTCTTCATTTAGAATATTACTATTCTCAAATACATTTGCTATAGTTGCATCACTTTCACTTAAATTACCATATTCAAATAGTCCTTTAGTGTCAAGTTCTTGATAGAGTGTATCACTTTATTTAATAGACATCTTTTTAATTTTCTTGAAGGATTTCCTCAACTACTCACTAGTTTCTTCAAGTTTTTGCAATATGACCTAGATGTTAAGCATCCCATTTTCAATGATCTAGTAATCTATAAAAATTGAATACCTTGAAACAAAACAATTATATTCACCATTGTAATATCTCATATCTAGACCATATAAATATAATCATAAAACTATAAAGCTAAAATAGACATGAGTAATTATCTCATCTATCGACATGAAAATAAATGTAAACATATAACACAAATATTTTTCTTCCCAGAATCTAACACCCATAGCTCTTCACTACTATAACAATAAAGTGTGTGTGTTAATGCTACAATGTTTGATCACTTCTATACATCTACTCTTTAAAGGTTCCACCATATTAGGAGATTGCATGACTTATTCAATCTACCTTGTTTAAGGGACTTACACTTACAACCACGTAAGCACTATGTTAGGAAATTTCAATAGGTCTATTAAAACCACTTTGTTAAGAGATTTAACTTGATCCACTTGTTAGAATGTCTCAATACCTTATCCTTTTATTATAAATTAATTCCAAATTATAGATATTCTCTTTCCTTGGCTAATTTGATATCCTTATCTTATATGCTATTTTTTTTTCCCTTCACTCCCGTGTTTTTCTATTTGAGCTCTACTTTTGATCATCAAACATAGTCCTTATTTTATCTATCCTTAACCTTCTCACACACACAATTATACTCAATATTTAGGACTTGAACCATTCTTAAATAGACAACTAGATAAGATTATAGATCAGGATAAATGATTTAAATTTTCCCTTTTTCCACTTAGTAATTCTAATTTTTTGATTGGTTACTCTACCTTCTTAGTGCTTGATATCTCTAGTAAAATGTCTAATTACCTCCTTATATGTCTCCACAATAAAAAAAATATTGCATAGCAGTTGGCAAAAGTGATTTATATAAGTGTTTGTGCCATCAAAAACACATGTAAAAACTAGTTTATTCACTACTTGAATATCCTCATGCTCAATCATAATGGATATTAATGTTGTCCCTTAGCTTATGTATGATCAAAAATAGTTGATTCACTTATCATATACTATATTTTATTTTCTCAGCTTCCTTTATATTTACTCAACATATACTATGGCCTAGTCCATATTGTGGTCATAAGAAAACTTATACTTTCTCATCTTGTACTAAAATATAAACAAGTCCATTAATACTTGGCCTTCATTGCGTGGTTCAGTTGCAATGATGATTGACCAACTCTAACTAGAAAATGACTAAGTTTTGGACATCAATAGGCAACATGGACTAGAGATCAATAATATATTCAATTCACATTCATCCCTATTATGAGACTTTGAATTCCTATTAGGAGATTCCAACACTATTAGGATTTGTACCAACTCTATTAGGAGTTGAAGGAAGATAGATGAACCCACCTAGCAACAATATATAATGGTATATCAATACTACCTAGCAACAAAATTCTTTACCAAATATAATTCTTTGTCTACTCATTATGTCTTAATTGTACCACATAATTTTTTGATAAAAATGTATTCATTATTAGGTTCAATGGATTTCACATACAAGTTTTGATATTCAAATAGCACAAATATATGTACTCAATCTTACTCTCAAGTTCACATATCACAACAATGATCTCTCTTATAATTGCAATGCAGACTCTTCCACAAGGAAAACATTTTTCCTTTATAAAAAGTCTGAAATTAATTTACTATGTAATCCTTGAGGTTTTCAAAATTTTCAAAAATAATATAAGACCATCTTAAGGTATTAAATTTATAAGTTACTTTATAACTTTACAACTTTTTCATAGTTGCAAACAACTATCAACTCACAATCTTCATAACTCTTCATGTGATGCTTATCAAGATGTGTGTGATTAAACTTAGAATCTTCATTGAATCTTCTACCTTTATCCATGTCCACATGACTAGATTCTATTTTTGTTAGGAGATAAAATCCAAATAACATTAACTGGTACCCAGAAACTTGGTCTAAGTACCCCCTTCACTAAATTTGTCATATCTCTATCTAGTCTTCATATTTTCATATGTACTCTTAACTATAGCACTTAGAAACTCTATAGAACAATATCCCAAGCTTGTATAATATCATATTCATTAATTGAACATCATGAAACTAAACTCTATCTATTGTATTATTAGTCTTACTAGAATAACTAGTAAGCTAACATCAATAAAAAACTTTGTCATGAATGTAAAAGAAAAGTTCTTAATCATTTCATTAGTAATACTAGGATACTCCCCCATATGAATACTATAAAAATTCATGCTTAAAAAATACATGGTAGAATACAAACTAATCAAAGACCCAAAGGTGATACTCTATTGATAGAGTAAAGTGGTCAATCAAGTACAAGGTGACATTGTAATAAAGGAAGAGGTCCTAAAAATAGTAGTAGTAGAGGTAGATATGGTGGGTTTGGTATAAAATCACATTTAGCTAAAATTAAGTGTTACAATTACATAACTAATTGGTTTATCCTTCTTATAGATGAACTGATAAAATCCTTCTCTTCTTAATGTAGAATAAGAGCTTGTAATATTAAAGAAAACACAACAAGTATCAAATATCCTATGATAAACTTTGTTTTACATGTTGGAGACAACTTGATAATAAGGAAAGTGTAAATTAATGAATTAGTTAAAGAGAGCAAAAGAATACAAGATCTATCTTCAAAATCAAATTTAAAATCCAAGGAAAAACATGTAAATTTATAACAGACCTAGGATCTTGTAATAAAATTATCTCAAAAGAAGTAGTAAATAAATTGGGTTTGACTAGAATACCTCATAGTATTTCTTATATGTTCACGTGGTTAAATAAGGGGTAACATGTGTTAGATAAAAAAAAAGTATGAGTTGAATTTGTAATAGGCAATTATAAAGACATGATCCTATGTAATGTTTCTCCAATGGATCCATGCCATCTTATACTAGGTAGGAAGTTACAATTTGATAGTAAAGCAATTCATAATGGAGAAAATAACTCCTATTTATTCTAAAAAGATAGTATGACATATAAGATTAAATCTTTTGTGTTTGTATATGAGACTAAATCCATTGGTTCTAATGTATTAATGGTTGGAGGAAAATATTTTTTGAATAATCTCAAGAAGGAAGGTGGAGTTTCATTTCTCATTATTTTGAAGCCTAAAGAGGAGGAGAGGAAAAAAAATGGCAGACATACCTACAAAGGTGCAAGGAACATTAGATCATCTAAAATATATTTCTACTAATTGGACTATTGGAAGTCTACCACTCTAGAGATCAATAAGTCATCAAATTTACTTTATCCTAGGAGCATCATTTCGAAATATGGAGGCCTAGAAAATATCGCCTAAATATAACAAGGAGGTGGATAAATTGGTGCAAGAGCTTCTTGATATTGGGTTAGTGAGGAGAATCATTAGTCCTTGTGTAGTTCTAGTGGTATTTTCACAAATGAAAGGAGAATCATGGATGCTTTATACTAATTCAATGTCTATAAATAAGGTTACTATCATGTATAGATTCCCTATCCCAATAATTGAAGATATAATTAATTTTCTAATAAGGGCTAAGTATTTCAATAAGATAGACTTAAAGAGTGGATATCATCAAACAAGAATCAAAGGCAGAGATGAGTGGGAAACAACTTTCAAAACCATAAAAGGCCCATGTGAATGAATTTTTGTGCTATTTGGTCTTTCCAATTCCACTAGCAACTTTATGAGATTGATGAATGAAGTTTTATAGGATTTGACAGGAAGGATTCTAGCTATCTACCTTGAAAACATATTGATATTCAATAAGAAAAAGGAAGAACACATTGAATATTTAGAGATTTTATTTAAAAGGTTGTATGATGAAAAGTTAACCAGTAATGTAGAAAAGTATGAGTTTATGAAGCAATAACTTTTTATGTTGTTTATTTTATTTCAAAGAATAATTTGAAGATTAACCTAGGGTTAAACCCATTATCAACTAGCCTATGCCTACAATATCTATTGTGGTGAAACATTTTAATGCACTTGCTCAATTTTATATGAAAATCATTACAAAATCATTTTAAATTTGTGCTCTACTATTGGATATAATTAAGTGTGGCATAAAACATAAATTTAAATTTATAGAGGAGACCAAGAGGGGTTTGAATCTTTAAAGAAGAAATAGATATAGAGGCAATATTGGTGTTTCATATCTTTGAAAATATCTTGACATTGGAGTGTGATGCAACTAACATAGAAATTGGTATTGTCTTAAGTAAGGATAATAGACCCATCAAAATTCTATAGTGAAAAGATAACTAAACCCAAAAAGAGATATTGCTCTATGATTCTAAATTTTATGCACTATTCTAAGAACTTAGGAAGTTTCAAAACATTATCTCTCAAGATAATATGCACATAAAATAGATATTTTTTTTGCAAACATACACTTTCTCAATAAAGCATATGAAATGACAATGTAACAAGGTTATTTATGCCTTAAGTAGAATAGTAATCATAATTCAATAGGTATAATTAAAAATTATAGGAGTTGATATTTTTAAAGATATCTCCAAGGAATATGAAGATTTTGAAAATCCTTATAACATATGTTAAGAGTTAAATAACTATTTACATAATGAATATGTACATTTTACTTTTCAAGATAGACTTATATTCAAGGATAGATAGTTGTGTTACCCAAAAGTATCAATGAGAGACATTTTAATTTAAGATCAACACAATAGAAGTATAATTGAATACTTTTGTCTTGATGAGAGACTTGAGTTAGTTCAAATGTTCTAGTAATGGACTAAAATGCAAAAGAAATGTCAAAAAGTATGTTGAGAAATCCATTATATGTCAAAAGGCTAAAAAAATGACTTAAAATTCTAGTATTTTTAACCATTCCTAATTCCAAATAGACCGTTGTAATTTGTAACCACGAACTTCATTATTGGGTTTCCAAAAATTATAATTAGTTTTAATAGTATACATGTGGTTCTCGATAGGTTTAGAAAGATGAGTATCTTTTTTCCTTGTAAAGTCAGCATTCATATTGCTTATTTAATTTTTGAAGAAATTACTTGAATACATGGATTAAAAATCAACATTGTATCTGATAGAGATAGAAAATTCATGGACCAATTTTAGAAACCCCATTGGAAAACATTGGGAATAAATATCTCCCTTTTTGATGTTCTTTCCATCCCCAAACTAATCGTAAGATAGAGGTAGTTAACATTATATTAAAAACCTGTTTAGGTGCTTGACTAAGGAGTACGGTTATGTTTGGGACCATGTAAGAAATGTAAATAGGAAAAAAATACACTTATTTTGGAATTGTGTAGGAGATATATCCTAGAGCTTTGTCTAATTTGAGAGATTTTGGAAATTTGGAAGGAAGAAATGGTAATGCAAAACATGTTTCACAATCCATGAAGGAAGTGCATGATCAATTGAGAATAATATCAAAAGGAAATGCTCAAAGAATTGAGGAAAGGGTGGATATCACAAAGAAAAATGTTCAATTTAAAGTTGGAGATATGAAAAATTTCCATTTGAATAATGTTAGACTTCATAATAGTATAATAAGAAAGAATAAGATGAGACAAAATTTGCCCTTTGAATATATTAGAAAAATATGGCAATAGGGTATTCAAAATAGTCCTAGAAGAAAATATAACACTTTCTTATTTTATTTATTTATTAAATTTGGACAATTATTAAGGTTTTACAACAAAGGGAGATAAAAGATTGCCTTAAGTTGCAAAATTTTTTACCAGCTTGACTTTGCCTCCCCAAACAAAGCCACAAGAAAAGAAGGTGTTCAACTCAAAAGTAAGAAATAAAATCAAGCATGACACATACAAGAAACATCTTATAAAATAGAACAAATTTCCTAAAGTACATGATACTTGGGTCCTAGCAACAACTTCAGGAAGTTTGGTATTAATATAATGTTGCTATCATGTGATGTGACTTAGCCTCTTTTCCATAGGATGGAGAACAATGCACGAGCACCTAGGATATGGTTAATGAAATTTTAAATAAAAAATCTTGTATGACCTTAGCTAGGTCATGAGTGAAATTAAAATAATTAGAGGGTGGCATGGTTTATGATTTTTTGCAGTTAAGGCCAACTTGTGTTAAACATCATGATTAGCCTGGCAAAAAGTTGCTAGGTAGGTAAATTTTGACGAAATAGGTGGAATAACTCCAAAATGCTTTAAATAGGTCAAAATTGTGTTAGAAATGTCTTAAGAATTATTCTAGGATATTCTATACGAGTTTGATTTTTATTTATTTATAAGATATGTAAAATTAACAATGTTGTCAAAAAGTAGGCATGACAACATTTGCAATATTGCAAAGTTGCATGACAAGTTTTTTGAAAATGTTGCATGTAAGGGAAAATAAATTAGAAGCCCAAAATTTTTTTAAATAGCTCAAGAGGACGTATTTAATCCTTCACAAATGATTGTAAAGAAGTTAATTGAAGCTTTGGAGTAAAAACAATAGTAAACAACATTGATTTTCTAATAAATTCATCATAGCTACAAGTAGAGAAGCTAGTGTTTTATTGAATAAAAAATCATTCTATTCATTTTAAATAGTTAGTAAAAAAAAAATTCTTTAAAAAGTTTTACATTCAATTTAGAGTAGATAAATACAATTTCAACTCTAGTAAGCATTCCACCAACTTTAATAAAGCTTGAGCCAATAAAATGGACCTAACATGAAATCTCATTGTGGAATTTTCATGGGCATTGAAAATCCTCTAATAGTTTCTATAAATATTCTAAATATTTTGTGGTAGTTCAAAAAGGTGCATTTTACTATTTTTAAGGTCATTTGCTATGTGTTTGGTTGTAACCTGGCTAGGAGTAAGAGTTGTTAAGGTTTGTAACTTGTAGAAGTGGATTGATGAAGTTAGTTAACATAATTAATTAAAGAGGTTAATGTAGTCTTGAAAAAGTATTAGACATGAAAATTGGGTTAGTTTAATCCAATTGGTGAGACATTTTATTGAAATATTGCATATAACTCAATCCCTCTATAATTTGGCTCAACCTCGATTTAGTGTTATACATGTAGGGCTATAAAAGCACAAACCTCGTGTCACCCTTTGATGAAGAAATAAGGTAACAAATTATAACTATTCAACTTCAATGAGATAAAACTGGTATTAATATTTAAAATTTAAAATTCATATAAATTAATGAAATGTTGAGAAATGGGTGAAGTTTAGGATTATTATCATTATTAATTATTATTTTGAATAAGAATTAATATATTTTCCTTATTTTTAAGGATGATATTTTTTGTGCCTAAAAATACTAAAAATTAGCAGTCTAGTTCCCACAAAAAGGCAATATGAAAATATACCTTTTTCCCTTTGATCTATTATTATTTTATAGATGACATATATAGTTAAATCAATCAAAAAGAAACTTGTCTTATGACCTATATTTTCTCTTTTATGAAAATTTGAATTTCAACTCACCTAAAATCAATAGTTTTCATCTCCCACCATATTTCATAAAATAAATATATTATAACAAAAAGAAAAATTATAAGTTCTATAAGAGGATTCTCTCCTCTAGAACGTCATATTCTTCTTAATTTTTTTATTATATGATTTACTAATTTTTCCTTCTAGAAATCAACATCTTCTAGAATGTAAACTTAGGACACCAAAGCCCTCTTTTCTCTACTACAAAGAGATCTATGGCCTCTACATTGCCTTAGGATGGCACTAATTCCCCATTTGCATCTAAAAAGAAACCATCACCACCCAAGAATGACATTATTTATCACTTCCTTAGAACCTATTTGAAATATGCTCTTTGCCTATGAATATTTCCAAGATACAATTAGGCTCTTAGTGAAGTTTTGATAATGCAAAAAAAAATATCTCATAGGAATAAAGTTCCTTCAGGAGATCCTTTAGCTAGGTGCTTCAAGGATCCTAGACAATCCCTTTGGGAGAAAAGTTCATTAGGTTCCAGCCATGCATTATTCATGTTGTCACTAGCCAATTGGGAGGAAATAGAGCTAACAACCTAGCTCACCTATAATTCATCATTAGTCCTAATGATCAAATTAAGGTAGAGAAAGGTAAGGAGAAAGATGGACTTAGAGATTGTGGAATTATTTTTGTTTCTCTAGATATAAAATATTTTTCATCAAGTAATTTCTTGAAAGACTTGCTCCTCTAGGTGCAATGACAAAAGATAAGGTTTCAATGCTCTTCATGTCTTATGATTAAAAAGGGTCTTTTTATTCTAATATTTACTAACCCATAGTCTCAAAAAACTATTGGAGAACAAAATTTTTGAAAAGTGGGTATATGTGAACTATATACCCTATCTTTATCCATGGATTCTATTAATGAAGAGATTTTAACTCTTTCAAACTCTAGATGGATTATAGAAAGGAATCCCCCACCATTCATCTAGAACCTCATTCCTTAGTTGTTAGAGCCTATTGGTAGGGTCTTGAAGATTGATCATTCAAACACACCAATTCCCAACTCAAATGTTCATTCTTTATTGTCAATATACCTAGGGGTTAAAGCTCCCAATAAAATCTATGTAGACATGGATCAAGCCCTAGTTAGTTGCATGGGACTGTTGAATATTTTCTATCTATGTAGAAAGTAAGGCAACAAGAGGAAATACTTCACTTTTTTGAAGAATAAATCTCCACTTGTGTTAACACCCTCCAAACCTCAAATCCTATTTTTCGTGGTTCCCCTTCTACAGAAAAAATGTGTTTTTAGTGTTGACGATTTTACTTCTAACCATAAACTTCCAAAGGTTCTAGTTCCTAATAAGGAGTGATTGAAAAATTCTAACAAACTATGTGCTTCTTTGGATCATATTAAAGAATAATTCTCCAAAACCTCTAGTGATCTTACCTTAGATAACTCTTAAACCCCTCAAATTGATCAAGCATTCACTACTAATACCCATAAGCTAGACGTTGGGCTTTGTTCCAAGTCCTCTTTCTAGCCTAATAACAATCTAAATGACAAGAAGATATCTCTCAAAAGTATTAATGAAAGATATCCAACTCAAAAGAAAGCTCCCTCTTAGATTTATTTTTACCATTCCCTTTCTGCCATATGGAGCTATTCTCTACCTACACCTCCTTTTGCCAACACTCATATCAAGGATTCTACTAGTTGTCAGGGGTTGGAGGCAGATGTTGAGGTTAGGAAACCCCAAATTCCAATAGCCCCTATAATAACACCGCCCCACACACCATCCCTCCTAATATTTTCTAGTCCAACTTGATTATAGTAAGGGATAATGAGGACACTAATTTCAATCTTATTGAGAAGGTGTAGGTAGGTTCTCTTCCAAGTGGAAGAATAAGGGAAGAGTCCAAGGAAGGAACTATAAATGAGTCAGATTATTTTTTATTACAAGCTAAACATAAGGAAAGGGAGAAGAAGTAAGATCGAAAGAATGCCCCTTTCTATTAGATAAAGGGGAATTGGTAAAAATAAAAATAGGAAGGACCCATCAATTTGAAGGTAATCCCAAGCCCTTCAAGGTTGTGAGCAAGAGAAGTTCGCAAAATTTTCTAGAGGATTTCAATCCCCCATAGAAACTAGGAAATAATTGTCCATGATGAATAAAATAAAGTTGGTTTTTTTTAAAGTAAGAGGTATATAATCCTCCTGTAAGTACTATATTGTAAAAAGGTTCATTAGAGGGGTGAAGGATGTCAATGTCATTCTACTACAAGAAGTAAAATTTGTTTGTTTCACCTTTAATATTTCTCTAAAATACATCTAAAAATATGGAATGATGTTCTCCACTAAACATGCTAGTATAAAAGGAGTCTCCTCAATCACGGTGGTCCATAGATGAAAGAAATAGATTAAAAATATGCAATTTCAAATCTTCTAATCATGCTACTTGGGTTTCTTTTCAAGTGTATGACTTTGAGTTTGGACTAATATGCTTGTTCTATATGCCTAATGATCCTTATGATAGAGTTGAGTCATTACAATGCATCTCATCCCCACTTGATCTTCCTTAGATCATAGAAGATGACCTTAATATGGTGGAAAGTGCCTAGGATAAATGTGGTGGCTTGAAGTTTGGATTGAAAATTAATGAAGATTAAATCTAGAGAATATTAGTTAGTATGCTCAACCTTATAGACCCTCTTGTTGGGTTGAGATCTCAATCTAAGGGTTGGTACCTATGGTATAATTTATAGAAGGGAGACAAAAGAATATACTGCAAACTTGATAGGGTGTACTATAATAAAGTCTTTTTCAAATGTTCTACACCTTAGGAGGACAATAATTCCCAAGTGATACGCTTCTCTCTTTCTAATTACTATCCCATCACAACTAAAATCATTAGGATTGGCCAACCCACTTTTCTTCATAATAAGCTTAACTCTTTTTCACATAACATATCCCTCATTGTGGACCAACATGTCATGTCTACTATCCAAATCATAAATTGGTATAACTCCTCTATGTGCCAGCATAATGACCCTATCAGTAAGTGAACTCAAAATATTCATTCTTGGAAGAATCTTTTTAATATTGTGTGAAGGAAAAAGGATAAAGATTCAGGGGCTCAGGATCTTACTCTTACCTCCTTGCATAATAATGAAGCTTCTACCTAGTTCTATCCATCCAATGTGGAAGTGAAGGAAAAAAATTCCAAAGCTAGGCAGAACCTTAGGAAATTGTAAACTATTAGGGTGAGAGGGAACATAGTTATATCTAGGCTCAATTGACTAAAAATGGAAGATAGGGGCCAAATTATTTTTAAAAGTTTTAAAATATAAGTAGGCCAAACCATTTTTTGATTTTATAAGTGAGCAAGTTGAGATCATTAATAACTTGATGTAACCCTTGACTCATTTACAAGCTACTATAGGACCTTTTTTTAAATTAGAAGATGATGGTTACAACATGAAAGACATGAGGGATAACACCTCTACCATTAACCCCAAGAAAGTGTTGGAGGAGTATTTTATTTCTCTCAAAACTTTTATAAGACTTAGAGATATTAAATAGGCTATTCAAATCATCAACAAAGATAAAGCTCTAAGCCTTAATGTTGGAAATCCTATTGGGAAACATAATACTAAAAGGGGAAGTGAATCAGGATCTGTAAAGCTTTTCTCTAATTAAAAAATATATAAAATTAACTATATGCACTCCTAAAACATCTCATATCTTAGATCACATATCATATAAACTATAATGCTAAAATGAAATCAATCTAGTAATATTCATGAAAACACAAACATATAACATGAAGATTTTGGTAACCAAAAAACACTAAAAGGTGAAGGTAAAACTTGGGTTATGATGAAACCCACAAATATTTACTATTGAAACAAAAAAAAAATTCCTATCAGGGCTACAATGTGATCACTTCTGATGATCTACCCTATGAAGGGTCTTCTCATCTAAAATCTTTACAAAAGTGTCAGGTCTTACATTGATTAAAGGATTTCACACTTACAATGAATTACGGACTCTGTTAGGATATTTCAACAAGGTTTGTTAAGGCACTATGTTAAGAGATTTTCCCTAACTCAATTAGTAAAAAATACTTCAGTTGATGATCCTTTGGTTTTCTCCAAATTTTATTTATGGATTTCCTCTCCTCAATGTCTCAATTTGATCTCCTTATCTAAATGCTTTGTTATCTCCTTCACTACTTGGTTTCTCAATCTAATCTTCCTATCTAACTTAGCCTTCCTTTCTCTCTTCTAAGCTTTCTCACTCCGTCACTCTACCATCTCTCTCTCTCTCTCTCTCTCTCTCTCTCTCTCTCTCTCTCTCTCTCTCTCTCTCTCTCTCTCTCTCTCTCTCTCTCTCTCTCTCTCTCTCTCTCTCTCTCACTATGATTTTATAGTTAGAACCCTTCTAAATAGATAATCATATAAAGTTCTTGATCTTAATCAATGGTCTATATTTCATCCTTTTGTCATTTTACCTATCTAATTTTTTGATTATGTAATCTTATTTTCTTGGGATTAATACCTTCTGAAAAAAAATGTAATCTATTTCTTAACCATCTCTACAATATCTAAATTTCATGTAGAAGTTGGCTAATATGATTTGCATAAGTTCTCATAGCATTCAAAACTCATATGTAGAAATTGGTTTACTCAAAAATTGAATGTCCTAAGACTCTCTCATAACTAACATTCATGTTTTCTCTTGATTTCAATAGGCTTGGCATATACTAACTCACTTAGCATTAGGTAGATTTACATTGCTTGGTCTCCATTGTTTCACTTAGCATGATTTCTTTCTCACTCCTTACTAGGGTGCTTAGTAAACTTTGACTTATTTGACATATAAGGAAATATAAATAAGTCCTTTCTAGATAAACATGCTCGAGATGGCTAAATCATAGTGATGATTGACCAATGCTACCTTGGAAATGGCTACCCCTTGGATAGTAGTACAACCAACTTGGGCTTAGAGATCAACAATCCCCCCTTTGACATTTGTAGAAAAAATACTTTATCATGACTTTAGTAATCAAAAATATAAAAAATGTAGCACTCTACCTGAGACTATTATTGGGTCTTCAAAAAATTTATTCTATTATACAATATATACATATCTATAAACTCTGACACTAACTCATTTGATAACTTGGTTTATAATCTGATCTAATTTCCCCCTTTATTATTCTAACATTTCCTCTATTTACTTTATTTATGTCATGAGAAATTTCACCCTTGTTATTTATAGTTATGGCTTGGGGTTTCCAAGGGTTGATTGATATTTATCCAAAAATGTTTTTTGAGATGACAAAATGTCTTCAAGTCCTTTATTACATCTAGTTCTCACCAATTCTATGACTTGTATTTAAATTTCTAGCTGGGCAACAAGGTCAATTAGACTCTCTGCTATTGAAAGATAGAGATATTTCCTTCTAAGATTCTAAGTCATAGATAATTCCTTTGAAATTATGTTTAAGTGGGGTAATAACATGAATTGAATTGAAATTAAAGTTTGCCTATTATTATTCTCTCTAACCATTAATTCAACTAATCATGCCTCATCATATGCCATTTTATTATAATAATGGGAACTTGAACTTATGGTCTTTCTCAATGAAATTGTACAAGCCTTCATATATTCCTATATCTTATAGATAGTATACTAATTCTGCAATGTGAAGAAATCAACATCAGAAATTTTTGCATACAAAGAATGAATGATATAGAAAATTTCTTTCACACTCTTTACAAGAGTAGAAATTTCAACTTACTTGATTGTGAGTTTGGTTGAGACTTTCTCCAAAACATTATGCTCAAATTTCTTCTCAGACAATCTCATCAATTTTTTACCAGTCTCTATATCTTGTATTTGAACCTTGTCAACTATATACACTAATTGATCAAAAATAGTATGCATATCACTAACATCACGAGTCTCAAAATTATCAACAAAAATATGTTTTATGTCAAGTAATGTGTGTTTCTTCTTGTGTTCTCTCCTTAACAATCATTGCTTTGTCTTGCAACTCAACAAAGTTTTCAAATGTTGCATTTGGTTCAAATTCATATTATTAAGGTCATACATAGGTAGTGCAATGAACTTACTTAGACTTTCTATGTCCTCTAGTTTTTTATCTTTATGTGCCACTATCTTTGACTATGGTGTGCTATAACTAGGTACTGATAGCTACATTTGTTTCCCGTTTGGACTCAATCTAGATGTCTACTCTTGTGTAGTTGATATTACTTATCATACATATGTAATAGTCAATGTTATTATTGGCATGACACTTCTAATTTGTATAAGAGCATGAATAGCCTCTTGATCTTTGTGTTTCTCTACCAACTCTTTTTTTTCTCCTGTCTCTTTCTCATCTATAACATGAGTGAACTATAGAAAGAGAATTATTTCCTTACCCTACTTCTTAGTATCCATGTCAAAAATCACTATAACTGATCTCACCTAAAAATCATTAGTTTTCTTCAGTTTCAATCTATAAAAAGATTGTATTTGCAACACAACGAGATTGGTGCATGGTAAAGCGGGGTCTAAGGCATTTGATTGAACATTCTTTAAATCTTCCTCAGTGAATACATTCTAATTCAATGGTGAAAAATCAATAATGTCCTCAATTGTGACAACATCTTGTTGTTCACTCCCTTCTACCAATCTCCTCAAATTTTCTTCTAATTTGGCAATATTTTCTTTATCATCTTGTCCTTCTAGCTCTACTGCATCTCATTCTTCTTCATCAGCCATTGGAACAAACATGCCTTCTTCCATATAATTATGGTTTCTTTCTCAAATTCATTTTATTTATTTATAAAAAAATTGTAAGACCTCTCTTTAGGTATGGATCTCTTTATAAAATATTTTAGAGCTATACACATATGTCTTTTTATAAAATATTTATAATGCCCAATTCCACTTAACATCTGCTTTATTATACAAGTTGTAAGGGATTCCTTCACCTAATTCTATAGGTGTTTATCTAAAATTTATCCTGATATCGATCATATCTTTTTCAAGGATTTTTTGATCATTTTTATTTAAAGAATCATAATTAATATTCTAAAAACTTAAAAAACTAGCTAAGTTTGTAATCTTCTCACATAGATGGAAAATAGTTATTTGAGGAACTTTGTGAAAAATTTTGAAGTTTGATAACCATTTTTTAATCAACTTCTTCTTCATCTTCCTCCTCCTCATCTAGTGTAAAATCCACTTTTCTTTTTGGCCTTTTGGGAAATATTTGCTTTGGTGCTTTGGTCAGCTCCCTCTTTGTTGGGATTCATTTTTGCTTTATAGTTAGGGATTGAGTTGCCTTCAATCTTGTGTTAACTATTCTCTTTGGTTTACGCTCTAGAGATGTGACCACCTTCTTTAAAGTTTTCTTCAAATCCTTAGGTAACCTTTGGATAAACAATCAACACATTTTTTGTTTCATTTCCTTGGGCTCAACGACAACTAGCTCTTTCCCTTTTGATTCTTTGGTTTCTCCTTCTTCATTAGATTCATTGTTTCCTTCAGTTATTTGTAGTTTACTTTTTCCAATATTACCCTAAAGATATTTAATTATTTTCTTTCATTTTCTAATCTATCTTGGTCATTTTGGTTTCAATTAACATTTTAATCTTAGCAGTGTCATAATTACCAAATGGCTCGGCACTCTTATCAATCTCTTTAGATAAAAATGAAGTCACTATTCCTATAACTTCATCTACATTGATTACATATTATACTAGACTTAGCCATACAACCCTTGGTAGTACCCCATGTGCCTGGTGTTAGAAATACATAATATCGAGACAGGGGTGGGTGAATCAGTATTCTAAAACTTTTGGCTCACAACTAAATATTGTTGATTACTTTATAAGTTGCAAATGAAAGTAAACAAACAATGCTAAACAATAAATATAATCATGCACATAGATAACTCATAAAACTATTATTTTTTAAATAGGGAAACCCTAGCCAAGGTAAAATCCTGGTGTGGATGATACCCACTAGATGATTCAGCAAATAGTAGGATCTTGCTAAAGATATTGACCTTGTTAAGAGTCTATGAAGTACATATAGTATCTTTAGTCCCTGTTAGAGAACTAGGCCTTATTCAAAGCCTCAAACTTGTTATTAGTTTCTTCAACCCTATTAGGAGGTAGCAAAAATGATACAATGTATGCAAGAAGAGACTGCTACCATAACATGAAATTGTACAATTCAATTCTTCACAAGAACAGATATAGATACAATACTTGTTGTTTACTATACTTCACACTTTTTTCTGATTACACATCATAATTTACATCACATAAAGCTCAAAAATATTTTAATCACTCTATACAATAGTTCACATCACATACCACTTGCTCATCTATCATAGATAACACACTTATCTTTATAAGATAAGATCTTTACTTATAACTTGCATAATTACAAAACTATGCCTAGTAAGCCTTTGTGTGTTTACATGCTTGACATAATGTAAAATAACTATGGAACAATATCCATAAATTTTGATCATCATAATGTATTAATTATTTCAAATTAAAATAATTTCTAAGGTGATACAATCCAATTCTTTGCTATGCTTTGGTCTGCTCTATTATATACCTGAACTAGTATTTTAACCTTAACTTACATCGCATTGTCCATACACATATGCACACTAGCACATATCATGATGATACTATCATGAAAGTTCCCTCAACTATGGATGAGCTAACTCTCAATGAGTTTTCCATAAACTTAACATCTATTCATTGTGCTATTGTAAACTGTCTAACACTTAAACAAGTTTCTAACTGTAAATAGATAAATGAAATGTTGAATGTATGTTGCCATAAATTAAAACCATCAAGACATCTATATAACCATATTTCCAACAATCTACCCCTTTTCAATTGATGGAAACATTTGGAAAAATTGGCTAAATCCCAAAATGATTTCATACTTAATAAAAACAGATAAAAGTAGCTACACACAATTGCATTAGAAACATAACAATTTTATTCATATTTTGATCGCTTATTGCATTTCTTATCACTCCTTTACATTGATAGATATATAAGGTCCCCCTTACATATACAATATTATTCTATACAATTTTCTTTCTACATAATACTCCCCCTTTTTCATCAATGGCAAAGGTTTCAAAAATTGTATCGGCAAAACTTTCGGTGTTCTACTACTAATCAACCTATTAGTCTAGAACAACTATTTACATACACAATATTTAGTATTTCTATCTCTTTCTTGTAGTTCTCCTTCACTATCTATAAGATATTGATTAGTGGGTAAAGTGCATAGGATGCTGCTTCAACTACACTCAAGTTAGTATAGGAAAACTTGTCACAGGAAGCCTTAGTTGTAAGATATTCCTTAAGTTACCTCTACAAAATGATGATTTTTTTGAAAAAATTTCTCTAAGACAAGATAATCTGCTTGCTTCTTTAACTTTATCATATTACAAGTCTTTGATCATACCATGTATCTTTTCCACTTCTATGGCATAGTCTTCAATACTAAATTTTGGGAGTTGTGATTTGACAATGAATGTTTCAAGTTCACTTAGGTTACCTTTTATCTGACCCTAAAATTCTACAAGATACAGTGCACATTATCCATACAAACTTTTATCTTCATCAATATGCTTTTTGAGTGCCTTAATGTTTCCATCAAGTGCCTTTAGATAATAATACACATTGGTGCACAATGTGTTATGTAGTGTTGCATCATGTCTTACCTAAGCTTGCATTGAAGCTACTTCTACTAAAGTTGTGAATTCCTTATCAAAGGTTTTTTCCAATTGCATGGACCTCGACTACAAGTCTAGAATAGCTATAGTTGTAGTAACTATCTTCTACATTTTTTCCAAGACATGATTTAATATCTTCTTCAAAGAATTTATTAATGTTTTTTTCTTAAACAAATTACTCATTGTGCTCATTAAGCCTTTCTGATATTCATCATCTAATGTTTCTAGTATTGTCACTGATGAACTAGTTGTTGGTGGTACTACTATTATCATTGGATTTTCTATACGAGAGAGTGGAACTTTTTTAGTTCTTGTCTCTTCTTCTCACTCTTCAAACTATCCTTTCTGCTTCCTTCCTTGCTTCCTCCTTTCTTCTTCTCCCTTTATCTATTCATTTTCTACTTTCTTCTTTTCTTCCTCTTGTTTCATTTTCTTCTCTACCATTTCTCTTTGTATCCTTTCCTTTCCTATTGCCTCTACCTCTTTCTTCTTTTCTTCATCTTCATCATCAAAGATAGAGTAAGTAGTAATATTGTGAACAATGAATTGGCCAAAGGTTGTAATAGGATTCTCCATAGTTATGCACATACCATTCACTTGCATGGTTTTAGTACACATAAAAATGTGAGGTGATGAGGTGCCTATTGTGTCTCCTATACTTTCTCCCCTTCCTTGGAAGGTGTATGTATTTGTACATATACTAGACTCTCAAGTTTGGACTGCACACTCACCTTAGGCACCAATAGTCATATAGTTTACAATTTCCTCCTTAGTTTCTTTCCTAACATCTTCATAGTTTCCTCCCATCAAAAGAATTTATCTTCTTTTGTTCCTCATAGAGGGCTTAATACCATTCAAAAATTTATTTGATTCTCGCTTAGAATCAACATCATGTAGTTTTTTTATCATTGTGATCCTCATATTCATATATTGCTCTAATATTCTCCTTTTTCTATTCAAAATCCTATTATATAGATCCTCTGGTATCTTGTTTTGTATGTTCTCAAACCTTTTGTTCCTCAAAATAATGTTCCTTATAATGGAATTTTCTAACTACCTTCTATCCATATTACTATACAAATCATAACATTTATTCAACTATATAAAACTATCATCATTAATAATTTTCAAGTTAAGGGTTTCTATGTTTGGCTTCCATGCTTTCTTACTAGCTAATCTTCTTCCTTTTTGTGCATTCTAGACTACTATGCAATTGTTAGTTTTATCCTCTACTTCCTAAAAATCATTAAATTTCATTGTTTTTCTTTTCTTTCTAGGCCCACTAGTGGTTTGCTTGACCCTTTTATTGGTATTTGTTGTTGGTTCATCCTTCATCTTGACCAATCTCTCTAACCTCCTTCGAGAAAAAAATTATTCAACCTCTTGATATCTTCTAGGTTGATCACTCCTTGATCTGATTGGTTGCATAGGTGCAACTCTTGCAATTGGTGCCTATGCATATGGTTTTTTTTTTGTCACACCCTCTGAATGTCCTACAACTATAATAGGAGTTTCTACCAACACTTCAGTCTATCCACCAACCTTCATCTCTAGTGCAATACCTTTAATCTCATTAAATTCTTTTCTTGTCATACATGATTCCTTAAGGATGGAATGTATCTCTTTTTCTTCTTTTTTCTTACTTTCTTTGTTGTATAGCTCAACTTGAACTACTCTGATATTTTCTTTATTCATTTAGGGCACTCAGTGTCTATCTCTAACTAGAGTATGATCTGAACATACCCTTTTATGAGCTTAGAACTCATCTCATATCCCATATGATCAATAAATTTAATCTTTGGAATTATTGCTTCCATGTAGTGTTTTCAATTTCCACAATGAAACATATGTTTTCCTTGTACTTCTCTAACATAGAGGGGGGTATCCTATACCTCTGTTTAATCTCTTTCTAAAAGCTTTTTATCATCCTTTCAATATCATCATCTCTAATATTTTCTAGCTTTGACCTATAGCATTGAGTCACCATCTTCATTATGCACTCACTACTACACCAACTTATCAATCAAGGAAAATTCCTTGTAGAATAAAAGAATATATGAGTAAACTAGGACTAAAATCAGAAAACTACATTTGTTTTCTTCTTAATCTTTGCAATATTTCCCAATAGTTGCAATATGATAATCCCACATAAATTAACCTTTCTTTCTTGCATAGTGATTACATAAGATGCGCACAAAAATCTAGTTGGTACTAAGTTAACCCTTGACCCATCATTCAAATTTACTCCTCTATCTTCAATGGAGCCTACCTTCATGTTTCTTCTATCAAATTTCATATTCAAGTTTCTCTAGTCCATCTTTTGGACATTTTTCTCGTTAACATGATTGCAACCTTCATTACTTAATTCTATGACCTTGTGAATTATGTCATTTTCAATAACAATCTTCTCATCTCCTAACCAAAACATATCATTGTGTACCCAACTCAAAATGATTAAGGTCCAGTCATGATTATAAAATTCCATATAAAACATATACTCCTCTAGATTCAAACTCTTTAGGTGCACATGCTCAAACTTCAAAGATAAGTCATTATTAAACATATTTCCTAAATCCTCATTAATGTCTTCATCACCTATTCTCTCAATCTTAAAATATATGTAACTTCTAATATCCTCGACATGGAATACATTTTCTAGAACTTAAAAAAGTATGTCTAATAGATAATTCAATAACAAAATAGACATATTCTTTTTAAAATCATATCATAGTCTTTCACTTACATCATACACATTCTAACTTCTCGTTTCAACTATAAACATTGTGATACTGGATTTAAGCTTCAAAAAATACCTTAAGATCATGATTTAGGGATTCTACAACTTTTTACTTCTCAAACTTCACTTTGCACTTCAATATGTTATCATATCACTCTTCAATTTGCTTAAGACACTTTGCACGATCAAATGGTACATAAAATGTTTCTTGCAATCCTTAAATCATTCCAAAACAATTTGCACATTAAACACATATCTACCATAAATTAAAATAGCGTCTCTATATGTCAGTAGGCTTGTTTTCTCAATTCCTAATCATTGCTATAATATCAAGAGTTATGCACTTGACCATGGCCTTTTCTCTATGTCCTTAACCTCCTATTAACTGTGCAACTTCCAACTCTCTCTCTAACATAAGTAATATCCAAATGATGCCCTACCAAAACTAAAACTACTTAATTTAGGTAGGATGAGTCACAAACAATCTATGAATTCAATGTCTTATTAGGTGCATCAAAAAATTGTTCTTCCAAAATTTTATAAGAGTTTTTTGGATCTTTGCATGTCACAAATGCTTCCTTGAATTCATCAACATGTTTCCTAATTGCTTCCTTGTGACTGTTGTCATTGCCATTAACATTCCTTCTATCATTTATGTTGTTGTTCCTTTTGTTTTTCTTATTTCTAATAATGTCCTTCCTATCCATTCTATAATACCTTGTTATGTGATAGAAGTTATTACATACTTGACATAGAAATGCATTTCTCCTTTGTTAAGTTCCATTCTGATTCTTAGGTGCTCTACAATTCCTTGCAATGTGTCCATGATTGTTACACTCGTAACATAGGTTTAAAGTACAATTCTATCTCACCTTTTAGATTGACTTATTGGAATGTCTAAATTTGAGTATTTCTATATAAAAATAATGTTTGTTCAAATACATAATCTAGATAAATTTATTATAGCTAAGTTGTATATGGTGTCACACTTATCCAATTGGAAATGTCTATTAAATGCATGTTTTATACTAGTTTGTGTCTAACTACTAAACAAATAAAATTATTCCAAAAAACTAATGTTTCAATAAATCTTACTATTATTAATGAAATATTTTTAATAACATATAAATACAATTTGATAGAGCTCAATGTCAAGAATATTCTCATATAGAATTTATAGTGTTTTAATTAGATATAGTATATTTTAATTTAAAAATTCTACAATCACATATTTTAACACTCCAAAAGAAGTCAATTTTAAGAAACAAAACAGATTAAATCAGATAAAAAGAATTTTACAAATTATATGACATTCTAGAGGAGAGAGTCCTCTTCAAGCTTGTATAATTTTTCTTTTGGGTAGAATTGATTTATTTTGAAAAATGTGGTGGGAGATGAAAACTATCAATTATAGTTAAGTTGAAATTTTAATCATTGTGAAAGAGAAATTATAGGTCTAAAGACAATGGTTTTTTTTATTGTTCTAGCTATATATGTTATCTATAACATAGTTTGAGATCAAAGGGAAATAAGTCTACTTCCATATGGTTTTTTGGTGGGAACTAGACCCCTAATTTTCAGCTTTTTTCAACAACTCAAAAATTATTTATAAAAGTAGGAAAATATATCAATTCTTATTCCAAATAATTAATGAAAATGATATTCCTAAACTTCGTCCATTGCTAAACATTTCATTAGTTTACTTCATTTCCAAATGCTAAAGAATAATACTAGTTTTATGTCATTTAAGGTGAATGGTTATACCTTTTTTAGCCTTTTCCTTTACAAAAGGGTGACACATGTTTGTGCTTTTACCCCACATGAATTAGTTAACTGATTACTCTCTCAATTAGATGTCTCTCCTATTGAATACAATTGGTTAATTGTGTATTGTATTTTATGTTACACAAAATATTATATCTTTACTAGTCAGTGTATGCCAAGCTCACTTGGGCATTGAAGATAGTTTTTTCTGGTTATTGAGCATTCCAAAGTTTTTCCAAGTTTAGAAGATAGTGTCTATAGAGTTCACTTGGGAAACAAAGGGAAAATCAAAGAAGTTGAGTATTAGCTAAGCTCACCTAGTTAATGAAGAAAAAGTTGGATGGAACCAATGTTAATTGAGATCACTCAATTACCTAAGAAACTTTTTTGAATATGTAGTGTTAATCAAGTTCACTTGGTTAACATAGGAAAATCACTTTTAAGTTAGTTTCTTTTAAGAAAGGTCAACTAACAAAGGATTTTCTTATTTTGGCATAGTGAGCTTAATTAATTTGTTTGTTGGTTCTATCTAATTGAAGAGATGAATATTAAGTATTCTAAGTTGTGTTGAAGTCAACTTGAAAAAGTGTAAGATATAAATATAAGGTCAAGTTTTGGAATGAATGTGTACAAGGAATAAAAGATTTGAAGATTCTTATAGGAAGAAAATTAGAAGGATAGGAAGAATATCCTTGTTGAGCTACAAAGATACATTCAATCAGAAAGGATAAAGTATACAAGCCAGAATTAAGATATGTAATCAAAAATTTAGTTGCATCATAAATTAGGTCATCTCATTTTTACTCTCTAAACATTGTAGCCATGATTTAAATCCCTTAATAGTGTTGTCTTAATATCTATTTGTATATCCCCTAACAAGGTGGTATTTCTAGATTGAAGTGTCTAAAGACCTCTAACAAGGCCACTACTAATAGGTTGATTGAATATTCTAATAGGATCACACCTAATAGTGTATTTTCTAACCTTTAACAAGGCTTTTTCCTAATAGGGCTCACTTCAAAAGAGTGAAAATACATAACTAGTTACAACTGTAGTTTTTTCAGAATTGGATTTCTACATTAAATCTTGGTGTCACTTGCTCGTACTATTTTTTTCATATGTATGTAACTAAATTAAGTAAGATTATTCATTATTAATATCTTAATATTTACATGTTTATCATTTGCTAAGTTACTATTTCTATTTCAATGTTTGTCGAGTTACAACTAGTGTAAAACAAGTGCATCTGTATTAACCAAGCATCAATAATTTTAGTGAAGTTTATGTTACATGTTGACATCTACGGGATTTGGGATTTATTTTAGTGGTAACTAATTCACCCTTCCCCTCTTAGTTATCCCTCTTATATTTCGAACATCTCTATCATTTGATCTATTCTATGATCTTCCTCTTTCATTACCTACAGGATTAGTATTCCTAGACATTATACTATTTGCATTATTAACATCAAACTAATGTTTCTTACATTGTACTACCCTATGTCCATTACCATGACAATAATAAAAATAGATATTAGTAATGGGTTTAAAATAATTACCTCTACAATCTCCTTTCATGTGTCCAATATCATTGAATATGAAGGCTCTACCTCTAAATTCATGTCGTACTTCCTTGGGTGGTTCATCTTTCTTAGGTTTATCAACTTCCTCTATTTTCTTAGAATCAACAATTTTAGTTGATAAATTAATTAACTCAACTTCCTTTGATACTTTAGTAGATGTGCTTGATTCTACCTTACTCAAAACAGATTCCTTTGGGGATTCAATAATTGGATTTGGTTCTATTTGTAATTTCAAATTTCTTGTCTAATTTCTCTCCAATTAGTTACCCAAGTCCTATCTTGTCATAAAAACGTCTCTAATGAAAAATATGATGATCTATCTTTTCACTACTGGAATAAAGTTTCTCTAATTATTTCTTAGCTTGTCTCCATTCTACTTTCACAATAACCTTATAATTTTCTAGCTCAACATGTTTAATCATGATAGTATCTAGTTTAGATGGAACATGACTTAACGAGGATCTAAGATTTGCATTGCTAGTTTTTCAAATTTGCTTCATTCTACAACCATTTCTCTTAAGACTAAACTTAAATTCAATGATTTTCATTTCATGTTTCAGGATATCATTTTACTTCTAAATATCTCCTATTTCATCATTATCACTATTCTACAAAATTTTTTCTTTTCTAGATTCTAAATCATCAATCTTGTCTTTTAACTTGTTAATAAAAACTTTTGCATCTTCATACCTATCTTTCAAGTTATCTCTTTCTTCAGTAAGAAGGTCAATCTGCTCAAGATATTCTTCAAGGTTTTTTTTCAACTCTTCCATATCTTTAGGGATCTTACTTGAGCTGCTAAAATTCTTAAAAGTAAGTAGGATCTAATACCAATTTTTAGAAATAGATAATATAGAGAGGGGAGGGGTGGTGAATACATAAGAAATTAAACCAACAATGTTTAATACTAAATATAACCATGCACATAGATAAATCATAACACCATTATTTGTTAACTAGGGAAAGCCTAGCTAATGCAAAACCCTAGTGGGGATGATACTGACTAGATGATTCACTAAACAATAGGATCATGTTAAGGATATTGACCTTGTTAGGGGTCTATGAAGTATGTATAGTGTCTTGAGTCTGTGTTAGGAGACTAGGTCTTATTAGAAGCTTCAACCCAGTTAGCAGTTACTTTAATCCTATTAGGATTTGGTCAAGAAGAGTCCCCTACCCTTACATGAAATTATACAATTTAGTTATTCACAAGAATAGATATACATACAATAATTGATGTCACTTGTACTTTGCACTTGTTTTGATTACACATCAAAATTTGCATCACATAATGCTTGCAAATCTTTTAAGGTCTCAATACTATAGCTTGCATCACATAACAATTTATCATCTATCATAGATAACACACTTATCTTCGCAAGATAAGATCTTTACTTATACCTTACATAATTACAAAACTATGCTCATTCAGGGTTCGTGTGTCCACATGATTGAAAGAATATAAAATATCTTATGGAATAATATTGACAAAGTCAGCTCATTATAACTAAATAATTATTTCATAACCAAAATAATTCCCAAGGTCATATAATCGAATTCTTTGCTATGCTCTTTTTTCATTGTTAAATACTCACACTAATAGTTTAACCATAACTTATGTCATACTATACATATGCATATCCACACCAGCACATGTCATCATGATATTGTCATGAAGATTCCCTAAACTATGCGTGAGATAACTCTCAATGAGTCATTTGCACACTTAACATCTTTCACTATGTGTTTATAAACTATCTAACACTTAGACAATTCTCTAATTCTAAATGCATAAGTGAAATGTTGAATGTATGTTTCCATAAATGACAACCATCAAGACATCTATCTAACCATATTGCTAGACCTAGATGAAATATTTATCTACTAGAAAACATATATTATCAAAATAATTATCTACCACTAACTTAGGTATCCTTATAGTATTCTTCATTTTATTCATGAATTCTTCAAAAATTACTATGCATTATTGCTTGAAAATTTTATTCCAATTCATTAATAAAGTTATCTATCTTCTAAATAGATAGTCTATTCCAATCCCACATAATTATGTTGATCGTGGGGAAAGAATTATGTGCATAGAAAAATATGCAAAAAAGTAAGGATTCAAACTTGAATGAAGTATTCTTTGCCTTCCTTATCACTCCAAAATTCTCAAATAGCTATTGTAGTTGCACCTAAGCAAGATCATAACTATGACTTTTTGTTACTATTTTTTATCATAGCTCCACTACAATATAAGGAAAAATATTCAATCATCTCAATTGAAGGAATTAGTGTGAAATTATAAGAATTGCAAATTGAATAACTGGTTCTTTGATCTCATTAATTTTCATACCACAGTCATTCCACTTTTCCTTTGTCAATTGGTTAATGATGACTTTTGTAGTATATGTCATTGTATCTGGTATGTCCATGTTAGGGTAACTTGTAACTCAGTGAATGATGTCCTTGTTTATTTTTACTAGTCCACCTTCTAACCATATCTCCACATTGTGAACTCTACTCAACATAATCTTTATTCATTTAATGTTAAAAATATTCAAACTATCTATGGAATGAGTAAGCCCTTTCTCAAAAATAATCTTGTCAGAAATGATTAGACTGAGTGAGAGAGAGTGTGAATAAGTAATCAAGGCCCTTAAGTACCATTTGAGAAAATATACATAGAACTCTTATTGTTCTTCTTATCCTACTCTTTCTTAGTCTCTATTGTTACATAGTCTCTACTATAAAAATAATTAATGTTATAAATATAACATACTTTTTTGAATATAAAATGTAAAGCATATGAATAGTTCAACACAAATTTGATACTAGGATGTTTACATAGAAATCCAAATTGGGAAAAACTACTAGAAAATATGTCACCACTTTTTACTCTTTCAAAGTGAGCTCTATTAGGATTCAACCTTGTTAAAGGTTAGAAAATACACTATTAAAAGTGACCTAGTTAGAGGATTTAATCACCTAGTAAGGAGTGTCCATGTTAGAGGACATTGATCATTCTATTTAGAATGTTACTTTGTCAAAGGATTTACACAAACTATTATGTCTTTCAAAATGACTACTAGGTCAACCTTTGTTAAAAGGAATTCAATACAAATTATTTACAATGATTAGAAAGGAAACAATAGGGTTTTGATCTATGTGATTATAACTCACCTTGAAAGTTCAAATCTTTGTTTGGTTTAGGTATTGATTCACTGATAAGGTCTGTATTGTCATCTTTGTTCTTGATTTTCTCAATAACCTTTGAATAAATTAGTCTTTCCTCTTCAACAACACTTAAGCCTTCTTTCTCATAGTTCACTTATCACTATCAGTGACATCTATGTAAGAAATCTCTTTTAGCTTCACATTCACTTTCACACTTGTGTATCTCTAATCCACCTTTCTTTGTATACTTCTCTTCACATATGCACTTGTACATACACACATCTCTTCACTATATTAGGTATTTACCTATTCCTCTCCTTGAATTTAAATATTAACTCATTGATCTTATCTTCAACATGGTTTACATCTCCCATGAAATCATCTTGGCTAGCTAGGGATCATGGTTTCCTTGAATTTGTCTACACTAGTGTTACTTGACAATCACTAAGTTTTGACACCCAGTCATCCCTAAACACTCATGTATTGTAGAACTTTCCTAGCTCAACATCGACTATCTTAATTGGTCAATAGTAATGGTCAGTCAACACTAGATTTTCTTAGCATTAACTATGGCTTAGTTGACACTAGCATCACTCAACATTCCATTGTCATTTTCTTTATTGCTCAACTTGGCTTAACTTTCTTGACATAAGCAATAACTTTTTCTTTATCAAAGTCTTTCTAATCAAATGTCCATTGTGCCTTCCTTTTCAAAACTTAACCTTTCCTCTAGGTGCTATTGTTATGAGCAATTTCTCAAATCCTCTTCATCAATCAAATTGAAATGACATTTAGATTAAGTAGCAATATGTGTCATCAATGACCAAACAATAATTTTTCCAATTGTAAGTTTCCAACAATCTCCCTTTTTGGCATTGATGGAAACATCTATACATTCAAACAATCTCTACATCTCAATAGTAGCAATATGTTACTTGGTTACCATATAATCCAATAATATCTTATTTCTATTTCTCCCTCTTTTATATGTATATCTCTCCATCTCTCCCTATAAATATCTCCCTCTTTAACAAAAATGTCAAAGATGCTAATCTTTCTTAGCTTCAACCTCCTCATACATTTGAATTATGTAAATTTTTCATGTGTAGCTAATAAATTTAATCTATATATGACTAATCTATTATGTTGTACTTAACTATCTATCCTAGGCATGTCCCTAAGTAGAAATATATTGCATCAATGTGTAAAATATTCTCACTAACACATTTGATGAAATCCACCTTACCCCCTTAAGTAGCTATGTTTAGGGGAATCACCCCTAATATACATCTAAGATATTCATGATAATATTTAGGTAAGGGTTTTGTGAATATGTTAGTAATTTTTTTCTTTGGTGTTCACATATTCTAGCTTCAACTCTTTATCTTGTACTAGTTCCCTCAAGTAATGCTACATCATAGAAATGTGCTCTATCTTAATGTGCATCACTAGATTTTTTGAAATGTTAATAGACTTTTATGATGATAATAGATAACCACTAGATATATAATCTCTAGTTTCATACCTTTCAATAATTTTTTGAACCATATAATGTTTGAATACTTCACTCTAGCTGCCACATATTTGACTTTAGTTGTTGATTAGGAAATCCAATTCGCTTTCTTGCTTGTCCATGACACCAATCTCTTTTGTAGAAAGAATGAACAGCCACTAGTGTTTTTTATGTCATCAATATTTCTTTCCCAACATGAGTTATTGAATACCTTCATTTAAAATTTATCACTTCTCTTGTAATACAATCGATAATCTTATGTACCTTTTAGATCTCTCAATATCCATTTTATAGCCATCCTGTGATTCTCTTTAAGATTTTCTAAGAATCTAGCAACTATCCTAATTGCTAAAGAAATATTTGGTTTACTATGAGAAAGGCATTACAATTTTCCAATCATGGAACTATATAAGGTCTAGTTCACATACACAAATTCTTCATTCTTATATAGCTTATGTCCTATTGACATAGGCATTGTCACTAGTCTTGAATCTTCCATTCCAAAAGTCTTTAGTATCTTCTTGATGTATTTCCATTATGTAATGAAAAATAAAAAATTTCATTTGAAATACTTGTAGTCTAAATAAGAATTTTATCTCACCAAACATAGACATTTCAAATTCATTATTCATTTCATTAGCATATAGTTTACATAATTCTTTTCTTCCTCCAAATATAATGTCATCAAAAAATATTTCAAATAATAGCACTTCATTTTTCTTACCATTCTTCAAATATAGATTATTGTTATCTTTTGTCCTTTCAAAGCCAATCTTCAGCAAATAATATGCAATTGTTCATACCATGCTCTTGGGGCTTGTTTCAATCCAGCGAGGGCTTTGTTTAGTTTACATACCATGTTCATCTTGTCTAGATCCACAAATCCTTCAAATTGATGAATTTCTAATTCTTCCTCTAATATACCATTAAGATATGTAGATTTGACATCTATCTAATAAACCTTGAATTTCTTATAGGCTAAATATGCAAGCAAGGTTGTGACTCCTTCAAGTCTTGCAACAGGAGAAAAAGTTTCTCCAAAACCAACTCCATCTTCTTAACAATAACCCTTGCATACCAGTCTTTCCTTATTTCTTGTTACTTCACCATTCTCATTGAGTTCATTTCTTAAAACCCACATTGTCCCAATGACATTTTTGTCTTTAGGTCTTGGCACCAAAGTCCAAGTATTTCTCTTCTCAATCTATTTAATATCCTCCTTCATTGCCTAAATCGAATCTCCATTCTCCAAAGCATCTTTCGCTATTTTGGGCTCAAATTCACAAAGTAAGCATGTCTAATCTTTGAGATTATTTATTTTCATAACACTTGATTTAGTATCACCAATGATTTGATTAGGTTTGTGATGTCTTCTCTCATATTTTTCTAGTATATGTATTTTCCTTCTTTGTTATTCTACAAGTTCATCTTTATAATTGATCTAAAGCTCATTTGGTTTTCCTTATTCAAATTCTAGTCTAGCTTCCCCATTCCCAACATTTTCTATCTGATGGTCAACATTCCCTATCTATGACTCAACATCTTTAGTCTATTAGTTGGCACCTACTCTTTGTTTCTCAACAACTTGTTTCTCTACAACATTTCTTGTCTACTAAGAGATTGTAGCTGGGTTTACTTATTCATTAGGAGTTCTTGGAGAACCATCATCCACATAGGTGAATGTACTATAGGGTTTTGGTTCTTCTTTGCATTCAATGCCACTTATTTTTGCAAAATTATCAATTTTTGGAATCACAATTTCTACAATTTTGTAAATTTTAGAGTTCAAGCATTTATAAGGTTTGCTCTTAGTAGAATATCCTAGGAGTATACCTTCATCATTATTTTCCCCAAATTTTCCATTCCTATTATATTTAAGTATATATAATCTACTTCCAAATAGTTTGAAATATTTCATATTGCAAGCATATCCATAGCAAAGTTCAAAAGGTGTAGCATTTGTACTTTTCTTGACTTGTACTCTATTTAGGGTAAAGTCAGGAGTACTAACAACTTCTCTCTAATATTTCTTTGATACACTCTTCTCCATCATTAATGTCCTTGTAGATTCCATTATTGATGTATTCCTTCTTTCAGCTATTCCATTATGAGGAGGGGTCCTTGGTGTTGACATATGTCTTTAATTCATCTATCATTGCTATATGTATTGAACTCATTGGAAATAAATTCACCAGCTCTATCAGATCTCAAGCACTATAGACTCTTTCATATTTCTTTCTCAACTCTGGCTAAATACAACTTGAATAACTAAAAAAATCATATTTAGGTTTAAGAAACATCACATTTAACATAGTAAAGTAATTGTCAAAAAATAAAATGAAATACTTATCTCCACTGTAACTTTTAACATCAATGGGTTCACATAGGTTAGTGTGAGTCAGTTCCAAAATATCATTAGGAGTGCATGTTTTTCTCTTACAACTAGACTTGGTTATTTTTCCTGGTTGACATTATTTACACATGGCATTGTCAACCTTCTTTAATTTAGCAACCTTCTTTAATTTAGGAAATCCTATTACTTTCTTCATTTTATTGATATTCACCAAATTATTAAAATTTAAATGGCATAATCTTTTATTCCATAACCAAACATCTTTTTGTTGCAAATAAACATGTCTCATTAGATAAATCTATATAAAAACAAGTTACCTCTTGTCTATTCATCCCTTCCAACTAGCTTACCATCAAGATCATGTATCTTGGCCTTCCTATTGTAAAATTCAACTCTATATCCTAATTTGTTCAGCTATGAAACACTCGACCACTTATAATTAAGTCCTTCAACCCAATAAAAGTTGTCACATTTTATCTTATCAATGACTTGAATAATCTATTTAAGTTTTACAAAACATGGAATATCATTACAAAATTTTACACGTCCACCTTTTTTTGGACCAATGTCCTCAAATTTATATTTATCACTAGTCATGTGACTCGACATCCACTACCAATTATCCATCACTTTTCTTTCAATATGAAATCAATGTAGTTTTTAATCATCATCATAGTCTTGTTTCATAGCGACATAGACTACTTCATCATCATTACTTTTAGATTCATAATTAGTTTCTTCTTGACCAATATAATAGGAATTCTTACCTTGTTCATCCTTGTTCCTTTTGAAGCCTTGGTCATCTCTTCTTCCTTTGTAATTGCTTTCCTTCGTTTCATCCTTGTCCTCTAGTGTAGGAGCACCTAAATTAAAAGAATAAAAGAAGGTTAAGTGTTATTATATGCGTGAGATTTAAACTCATTTGAGTAATTTGTAATATATTTGAGTCCATTTAGATTTAAAGGTTAAAGGCTAGACAAGACATTTGCAATAAGTTATCAAAGTTGTGCAAGGAGGTCTTGATGAAGCTAGACACTTTTTTGCCTAAAGTGACACTAAAATATGAATTTTTGGGAAAACTATCAATTTCAAATGTAATTGGTTATTTAATAGTTAGGAATTTGAAGCTGAAGTAAATTAGATCTTGTTTTTAGATTTTCTATCTAGATTCTAAATATTTTTATTTTATTTTTTTGAATTGATTATTTTGATATGCTTTTTATGCCACAAAAAATTGGTATGTTATTAAAAACCTTATTTTGAAACTCTAACACTATTTTTGAGACACATAACTTTTTTTTTCTAAGATAGATATCAATTTGATTCTTTCTAATTTAGTTTGCTAACATCCATATCAAAATCATGAAGCTGGTATGATGTTTTTATCCTAGTATTTCATATTTTATCAGAGCTTAAAGTTGACATAACAATAATTTGGACATGCATGCCTTTTGACAAATGTATCTTATTATAGATTTTCCTAATTTCAAATTTTATTTTTATTTTTATTGAAAGTGGACTCAAATATAGGGACTATAGATATTTTTCAAAAATTAAAATCTCTTTGTATTTTTCCATGAGCATCCAATATAGAGGCTTATTTTTTATAAAATACCTCTATTCAATTAAAATAAAAAATATATACCTAAAAAATTTTAAACATGCAAAATTCATAGTCATTAGTGTTAGAAATAGATAATACTTGGGGAAGGGATGGGGGGGGTGGGGGGGGATTGAATCAGTACTTTACAATTTTTTTCCACAACTAAATATTATTAATTACTTTATAACTTGCATATGAAAGTAAATCAACAATGTCAAGGAATAAACATAACATGCACACATAGAACTCATAACACCATTTATTTTAACTAGAGAAACCATGGCCAAGGGAAAAACTTATTGGGGATGATATCTAGTAGATGATCCACGAAACAAAAGAGTCCTATTAATGACATTGACCCTATAAGGAGTTTATGAAATACATATAGTGTATTGAGTCCTCGTTAGAGGACTAGGTCTTCTTAGAAGTCTCAACCCTATTAGGAGTTGGCAAATCAAATACAATGTATGTAAGAAGAACCCACTACCCTAACATGCATTTATATATTAATGTTATTCACGAGATTATATATACATACAATACTTTCTCACTATTGTAATTTGCACTTTCTCTGATCATACATCAGATCTTGCATCACATGAGGCTCACATGAGGCTCATATATCTTTTAGGATGCTTGTACAATAGGTTGTATGTCATACAACTTCCACATATAGCACATATGTCACACATTTATCTGCGCAAGATAAGATCTCTACTTGTACTTCACAAATTAGTAAATCTCTTCTCAGTCAGTCTTCATGTCTTCACACACTTGATATAATATAACATAACTTATCGATTAACATCGAAAATGTCAGCCCATCATGACTTAGTAATTTTTTTCTACCAAAATATTTCCTTAACTCATAAAACCCAATTCTCTGCTATGCTCTATTCTTCTCTATCAAATACCCGTATTGATATTTCAAACATAACTTGCATTGTACTATTCATACACATCTGTGCACTAACACATGTCATCATGATATTGTTGTAGATATTTCCTTAACTATGCATAAGCTAACTCTCAATGATTTGTCCATAAATATCATATTTGTTTGTATTATGTTGCAAACTATCTAACAACTAGACAATTTTCTTACTCTAAATGCATAAATGAAATATTGAATACATGTTTTCATAAATGATAACTCTCAAGACTTATATCTGACCATATTTCCAACAATCTCCCCCTTTGGAATTGATGGAAACACAATTTGGGAAAATTGGTTAAGGCCCAAAAATTATGTCATATATAATAAAAAAAGAAAAGGGTATGTGCAAGATCATGGTCAGCCAGACTATGCTCTTAAATGGTAATAAAAAATTAGCAAATCATGGTTATGTCAACTTGACATGCAATTTTCTACTTGTTATAAACTTTATATCAAAAATTTGAGAGAAAATAATCTCTAGGAAATTGAATTTGGTTTCTAAACTACTAGGTCTTATCTAGAAAAAATTAAAAAAATTGATTAATCAAATTTTTGAATTTTAATATAAAAGTACAAAAATTTTAGGACAAAAATAAGTAGACATGTGTCTGACCACCTTAATCAAAATAGAATGATAATAGTTTTAAATAATATTCTATATATAAGAAGCATATCCATTCGTAAATGTGACACATATTTTTGGGTATTTTTATTCTAAATAAATAAATTATTAATAACTTTCTACTTTATTATTTTTCTAATATAAAAACTCCCATGTCTATCACCTTAGGTAATTCAAGAATCTACAGTTTTTTTTTAAATTTTTCTTCCTTATAGTAGAAAAGCATATAATGTGATGCATCTTTTGGATTTCAAGAATGTTGTACCATTTGAAAGCTATAGTCATCTTTCGACTAGTGTGTTAGTTAGCACTTCATACATAAATTCATTAGAAAATAAGTAATAATTACTTACTCAAATCTTAATTTGACAAACCTTATATTTATGGGAAGCTGAGAACATTCTTATGAAACCCTTTTCATTTCATCAAATTTTGGTGAAAAAGGTTGTCAGCTACATGTTTGAAGTAAAAAAAACCACAAGAATAGGCCAAAAACATATTTTCGAGATGTTTTTAAAGTTAACCATATAGGTTTAGTATCAAAAGATATAATAGGCCTTATAATGGTATTAATTAGTTTCATTTAGAATTAGGATTGTTGAGAAAAAAGTTGGAATAGATTTTGTGATGGAGGCACAACCCAAGACCAAAATGAACCCAACAAAAAAAGGGAAATATTATTATCAAAAGTGATATGCTATTACATTTAGTACATTAAAAATAGACTCCAAGACTTTCCCTATGGGCTTATAAAGTTGTCTGAATCTAGAAAAAATCTTCCTCCAATACCTTCTCGCAAACTCTACCAAGAACTACCTTTACAATGCCATAAATGTTCTTAAATAAACCCGAATTAGGTTTAGGATTAGGAATACCTTCTAGAATATACCATTTGGCATCCACCACCGAAATAGAAGTTTGTATAAATCATGTTAGAAGTTGGTGTAAAATTAGAAGATTCCAAAAATGGTAGTCCAAATTTTAAGATGCATAACTTTTGATACGGGAGACCAATTGATGAACCGTTTACATTTCTAGAAAGCTTTTCAAGCACTCTATAGCCCTATGGACCAGCTCTAATCATCACTAAATTTTTGAGCCTATACAAGTCCATTTAGTGCCTCAAATCTAACTTTGAAGTTCTCTTAGGAGTTCTCCAGAAAACTTAAAATTGCAATAACTTTCAAACCATAAAGCCTTTTGACCTAATTCTTTTTCTAGAGTGCTTTAAATTATAAATATAATGATTCCTTCAACTTTAACCCTATACTCATCATAATTACGGCTTAGTTACAAAATAACTCATTTTCTACATTGGCACATATCACAAGGTGCTCAAAAACTCTATACCAAAAAACCAATAGTGAAACTATGAGAGTTGGAATCTTTATTTGACCCAAATGGGTATCCAAAAATTAAAAAATTTTAAATAGAAACTAATAGTATGCATATTTTTGGGTGATACAGGATTTCCCTTACACCACTGGATACTCCTATATTGTTTTGAAATGCTTTGAGGCATTTCAGAACTACATAATTTTGAGACCACCACTTTTTGGCACACCATGATCATGCACGTACCCATATGAAATTGCCTTCAAAAAATAACAATTATATTCAAGTTTTGATAGATCATTATATTCCTTATCACTCCTTATGTTAATACATAAATGTACTCCCCTTTACATAAACAATTCCTTACATATATTACTTATCCTCCTTAGTACATACATACATACAATTTTCTTTAAAAATTACTTCCTCTTTGACATCAATGACAAACATGTCAAAAGCTATATCAAAATTCTAAGTGGCTTGTTGTTGATCAACCTATTATTTGGGAAAATCAATTCGTATAAAATAGTTTTAGCCTATCCATTTCCTTCTTCTAGTTATCCTTCACTATATTATAGATACTAATTAGTACACATAGTGCACAAGATGTTGCTTCGGCTGCACTCAAGTAAGTATAGGCAAACTTTTCATAGAAGGAGTTTCCTGAAAGATCTTCCTCCAGTTGCCTCTATAAGATGCTGATCATTGGAGACATGGCCTCTCTAAGTCTAGATAACCTTTTTACTACCTTCTCCTTATCATATTAAAAGCTTTTGATCAGAATATGGATCTTCTTCACTTCCAATCTATATTCTTCAATACTGGTGCTAGGGAGTTGTACTTTTGTAGTGAGTGTTTCAAGTTTACTCATCTTACCCTTTATCTAACTCGCAAAGTTTTATAGGAACTTTTATGATAGTGTGCTTTGTCCATACAATTTCATACCTTCATCAATGAGTTTTATGAGTTCTTTTATACTTACATCTAGTGCCTTCAAATTATTTCTCACATTTGCATACACTATGTCAAATAGTGTTGCATCTTGCTTGGCCTAAGTTCACATTTTTACTACCTTAGCTAAAGTTGTGAATTCCTTATCAAAGGTCTTCAATGGTTCCTTGGCCTTTGACTATACTTCTAGAGTAGCTAGAGTTATAGTAATTGTCTACTACATTCTATCAAAGACTTTAGTTAGCTTCTTCTCTAGAGACTTTGTTGATTTGTTCTTTTGGAGTAATTTTCTTAAAGAACTCATTAGTCCCTTTTGATCATTATCATCACCATCATCATAAGCCACTACTATTCTTGTTACTATTACTACTACTATAAGATTTATAATTGGATTGGATGTAACTATCATATTCTTTTCTTCATTAGTCTTCTTCTTTGTTTCTTCCAAATTCTTAGTTGCTTCTTTGGCTTTCTTTCTTTGCTCTTCTTCTTCTTTCTTCTTCCTTTCATCTTCCTATTTCCTCTTTTTTTTCTCTTCCTTGTTTATTTATTCTTCTTCTTGTAGCTTTTTCTTCTCCACCTTACTCTTTTCTTCTTCTTCCACTTCTTTTCTCAGTGTCTTCCTTCTTTTTCTCTTCTTCATAATCATCAAAGTTGGTAGATGATGTGATATTGCCAACAATGACATTTCCAAATGTTGCAAAAGGATTCTATTTTACATCTATATTTATGTGAGTAATGTCCACTTGTATTAATTTAGTACCCATAACAATATGTGGTGGTGAGGGTTCATGTTTTGTCTCCTCTACTTCTTCTTCATTACTAGAATGTGTGTTTGCATTTGATGTAGGAGCATTTTGGGTGTAAGGGCAATCTTGCATCACCCAAAAATATTTTATTTTCAGTCTTTTCTATTCTAATAATGATTACTAGACAATGTGGTTACTATTTATGAGAACTTTCTATTTTTAGTAAGTCTTTCATATCAGATTGGAATTTTCTCATTTTCTATCGGAAGGTTCATTTTAGAGATATAAGCCTACCATAAAAATATCATTTCTCTAGCTTAAGTATCAAAGAAGTTATTGCAGAATTTTGGTGGAAAAATTTGTAGAAAAATCTTCAGGCTCATAATTGGAGGCTTTAGAGTTCCTAGATGAGGTCCCAATACTCGACGAAAGGGCACTAGCACCATTCTAGGCTTGTGGATCACAACCTAACATTCTATGATGTGGTTATAAGAGCTAATAGAAGTAATAGTTCATGAGTTATGGCCTTCCAAAGTTGGCCTACCAAAAATTTATAAAATAATTATCAAAGATGTATTTGTCTAACTCTATATGTTTTGTTAGGTTTTTTCAGCCCTCTATATTAAGTTTGAGCATCTCGAACCTTCCCAAGTAGCATAACACTACCTATTTAAAAAAAGTTTAAACATTGTCTAAGATAGCTCTGGGTGGTAGTTCATAGCTTGTCTTACAAATTATTGTACTAATGAGTTCAGTAATTTTGCATTCGCAAAACAAATAAGAAGTCCATACTTTGTTCTCACATTTGTTGTTGTTTCTTTGTTCTTTTTTATGAGTTTATGGTATTAAGGGAAGTTTCCCTCATCAAGTGGTATTAAAGCTAGAGTTCTTGAGTGTGTGAATAGATCACTAACTATGACACAGTTTTTACTAGGACTATAGTTTGGGCTAATCATGTGGACAGATCATCAATTGTGAGGTAGTTTATAGTACAATTTTAGTAGAACCACAAAAATGCCTCCATGAAGAGAGTGTGGTAGAAGATGAAATGTGTAGAGAAATGAATCTTTCCATAGGAGATTCGAGTAAGGATGACGATGAAGTAGAAGAAAATGTTGAAATAGAGGCAATTCTAAATCTAGAGGAAGAGAGGCTTTTTAGGGCCATCTCCATGATTGGAAAAAGACCTAAGTTTGAGGTTCGCACATTTTTGGAAAATCTTAGCCAAAAGGAGATGATCGATTGGATCAATGAATTAGAGGAGTACTTTGAATATGAAGATATTGATGATCCTAATAGGGTCAAGTTTACAAAAGAGAAATTGAAGGGACACATGAAGATCTGGTGCTAGGAGGTTCAATTGGAGTAAAATAGAAGGGGAAAGGAAAAAATCACTATATGGGATTGAATGAAAGATAAACTAAAGTTACAATTCATTCCTATGGATTATGAGCTTGATTTTTTGAAGAAGATGCAAGGGTTCAAGAAAGCTAGAAAATCTATTCAAGAGTATACCAAAGAGTTTTATAATGCTCTCAGTAGAATTGGCCATGCATAAGCCAATAAGGAGAAACAAGTAAGAAGTTTGACAATAGTAATATTAGAAGAGGTCATGGTGGAAGATCTATAAAATGATCTTATGGAGGCCATAATGATGATTAGAAGAAAAATGATGAGGCTAGGAGTAGTAGTTAGAACCAAAGGGGAAACAATTCTAATCATTTTCATGATCAGAGCAATAGAGATTAGAGAGGAAGAGGTAGATGAAAAGAATTTGGAAGAGGAGGCTTCCATGGGAAATGTTTTCATTGTGGAGAAAGAGGGCATCAAGTATTTGAATGTACCCAGTGCCAAGGAAGTATAGATCAAAGAATAGAAGGCAAGACTAGAGTTGCATATGTTGATGAAGATGTCAAATCCTGACATTCTAAATATACTGAAGGAGGAGAAGTCTTAGTTAACTAAAGATTCCTACTGAGTGATGAGAATGAACCTGACCAAAGAAGGAGCTTCTTTATCACAAGGTATAGATGTAAAGATAAGTGTTTTGATGTGATCATTGATGGTGGAAGTACTGACAATCTAGTGTTAGAAACAATGGTCACCAAGTTGAAGCTGATGAGGTAGAAATGCAATCACCCATACCATATTGCTTGGGTGCAAGATAACCACAAGGTCATGGTCAATGATTAGTACTCAATCAAGTTCAATATTGGAAGCTACCAAGATGAGGTACTATGCAATATTATATCTGTGGACATATGTCATATGTTGTTGGGTAGGCCATGGTAGTTTTCCAAGCATGTTGTACATGATGGCTGAGAGAATACCTACACTCTAACTAAGGATGGAGTGAAACACAAGTTGAAGCCACTGAAAGATAAAGAAGAAAAGGTATGCATTGCTATTAGAATATGTCTTGATGATGGAAAATAGTTTCTTAATGGTATGAAGCATGAGCATTTGTGTTTTTCTATAATTCATAAAGATAGCAAAGAAGAAGTAGATGAGGTACCTGAAAAAGTTTTAGCTATGTTTGGAGATTTTTTTGAAATTGTATTGGATAATGTACCTAATCGATTTCCTGCAATGAGGAAGATTAGTCACTAGATGGGTTTAGTTCCAAGAGCCAATTTTCCAAACAAGGCAGTGCATAGAATGACACCAACAAAAAGTGATGAGTTGAATAGGTAAGTTCATGAGTCATTAAAGAAGAGGTTGATTCAAGAGAGTCTAAGTCCATGTGTTGTATCATTAGTATTAGCACAATAGAAGAATGAAAAATGGAGGATGTGCATAGATTCTTGCACTATCAACAAGATCACAATAAAGTATAGATTTTCATTGCCAAGGATGGATGATATTATGGACTATCTAAACAAAACTAAGTATTTTACAAAGATAGATCTGAAGAGTTGGTACCATCATATCATATGAAAGAGGGTGATGAGTGGAAGATTGTATTCCATATAAGGTAAAGACTATATGAGTGGTTAGTCATGCCTTCTAGGCTAACCAAAGCATCAAGCACTTTCACGAGGTTCATGAATGAGGTTTTGAAGGAATTTCTAGGAAAGTTTATCATTATTAACCTAGATGATATATTGATCTAAAGTTAGATGTTGGAGAAGAATTTGATTCATATCTATACGGTGTTTGATAAATTGAGGGGAAAAAAGTTGTTGATAAACCTGAAGAAGTGTAGTTTTGTAAAGAAGCAGTTGGCGTACTTGGGATTTGTAGTCTTAGCTGAAAGACTGAAAATGGACCTAGAGAAAGTGAAGGCTATCCTTGAATGGCCTACTCTAAGGAGTGTGATAGAGATAAGATCTTTCCATTGACTAGTTACATTTTACAAAATGTTCATAAGAGATTTTAGCAGTATTTGTGGACCCTTGATTGAAACAATGAGAGGAGATAGAAAAGAGCTTAAGTGGACTATAGGAGTAGATAAGAGTTTTAATCTATTGAAACAGAAAGTTACTAAGTAGCCTATTTTAGCACTTCTTAATTTTTAACAAGTGTTTCAAGTAGACTGTGATGATAGTGGTACTACAATAGGAGCTATTCTAAGGCAATAAGGTAGACCTATTGCTTATTTTAGTGAGAATTTGAATGATGCTACACAAAGAAAATATTATGTTTACGATTAAGAATTTTATACTATAGTTCAAGCATTGAAAAAGTGGAGACACTATCTTCTTCCTAAGGAGTTTGTTTTTCATATTGATCATCATGCTTGACATTATTTGAATAGTCAAGGAAAATTGAACCAAAGGCATTTAAAGTGGGTTGAGTTTTTCAAAGTTATACATTTCTTTATAAACATAAGAGTGGGAAAACTAAACAAGCTATAGATACTCTTAGTAGAAGATAAATTTTGTTGATAGAAATGCATATAGAGGTGGTTGGGTTCAAGGAACTCAATACTTTGTATCCAGATGATCCTAATGTTGGTGAAGCATGTAAGGCTTCTAAAAAAACTATTACACTTGATAGGAAAAAGTGGTTGGATTTCATGATCCAAGATAACATGTTGTTCAAAGGAAGCAATGTTTGCATTCCCAGAAGTTCAATGAGGGAGAATCTCATCAAGGAGAAGTATAGTGGAGAATTGGTCAGACATTTTGGCATAGATAAAAAAAATAGCTTTGGTTGCTAAGAATTATTACTTGCCACAATTGCAATAAGATTTGAAGAAGTTTACATAGAGTTGTAGAGAATGTCAGATGGAAAAAGGAGTGAAGCATAATATGGGGTTGTATAAACCATTACCTATACCAAAGAAGCCATGGGAGGATGTCAACATGAATTTTTTTTTTTGATTATCGATGGCACAACTTGGGTATGATTCTATTTTTGTAGTGGTTGATTGGTTTTCAATGATGGCACATTTTATTCCTTGTAGGAAGACTATTGTTGTTATTCATGTAGTAGATTTGTTTCTCAAAGAAGTGAGATTACATGGTTTGCCAAAGAGTATAGTTTCAAATAGAGAGACCAAATTTTTTGGGTATTTCTAGCATACATTGTGGAAGATGTTTAAGATAGATTTGAAATTTAGTTCATCACATCAGCCATAAACTAATGGACAAACAGAAGCTATAAATCACAGCTTAGAAAACTTGCTAAGATTCTTGGTTGGAGATAAACAAAAAGGATGCAATATGATTTTACTATAGGCATAATTTGCATATAATAATTTAATTAGTAGGAGTACTCATAAATCACCATTCTAGATTGTATAGGGGAGTAGTCCCAGAAATGTTTCTAAATTAAAGAAGTTGGATAAAGTAGAGATAAGTAGTGCTAAAGCAAAAGATTTTTGTAAACATTTGAAGAACATCCATGAGGAGGTGAGGAAGCACAAAATAAAGATGAATACAAAGTACAAGGCTATGGTATATGAAAAATGGAGATATATGGAATTAAAGTTTGGAGATGAAGTCATCGTTCATTTGAAAAAGGAGCATTTTCTAGTGGGTACATATAATAAGCTAGAGATGAAGATGATTGTACCATGAAAGATAGTGAAAAGGCATGATTATAGAAATACCTATGAGGTGGATTTTTCTATTGAATTGGATATTTAATTAGTATTTAACATTTTAGATTTGACAGAGTATTATGAAGGAGGTGATGAAGCTAAAGTTGTAGAAGCATAATGGAGTATTCTAGTAGCTAGTTTAGCTACAAAGGAGATTGAGGAGATACTAGATAGTCATGTTGGTCAAAGTACCAAGAATTTTAATTATGAGGAATATCTAGTCAAATAGAAAAGGGAGGCCATTTGAGGATTCATCATGACTGTGAAAGGAGGATGTTAACCTTCTTGGTTTTCCTCTAAACACCTGAGAAATGACATAGTCACTTCTCAAATTATCCTGAGTGTTTTATACAAGAGCATCTTGGGTGTAAGGGAAATCTTTCATCACCCAAAAATATTTTACTTTTAGTCTTTTCTATTCTAATAAAGACTAATAGACAAGGTGGCTACTATTTATGGGAACTTGCTATTTTTAGTAAGTTTTTTATATGAGCTTGGAATGTTGTCATTTTCTATAGGAAGGTTCATTTTAGAGATATAAGCCTACCATAAAAATCTCATTGCTCCAACTTAACAATCATAGAAGTTATTACAAATTTTCAATGGAAAAACATGTAGAAAAATCTTCAGGCTCACCATTGGAGGCCTTACAATGCCCAAATGAGATTTGAAAGCTTGACAAAAGGGTGCTAGGGCCATTTCATGTTTTGAGCTTGTAGATTAGGGGCTTACATTTCTGAAAAGTGGTTATAATAGCCAATCCGAGCACTAGTTCATGAGTTATTCCTTTTGAAGTTGGGCTACTTGAAATTTCTAAAATAATTGTCAAATATGTATTTGGCCAACACTATATGTTTTGTTAGGGTCTATCAGCCCTAGGTGTTATGTTTGAATATCTAGAACCTTATTGGGCGGCATAAAATTTCCTATTTAAGAAAGGCCTGAACATTGTCTAGGATAACTCTGGATGATAGTCCCACCTTGTCTTGCAATTTATTTTGATCGAATGTGCCCATGTGGGTTATTATATTGTACTTATGAATTTTTTAATTCCATATTTGTGGCACAAAAGTCCATATTTTTTTCTCACATTTATTTTTGTTTTTCTTGTTCTTTGTTATGAGTTTTTGGTATTAAGGTGAGTTTCTATGATCAACTTCCACATAGAATGGGCTCATGGGTTTGGACTATGCACTCACCTCTAGCACTATGGTAATTAATTTTATAGTTACCTCCTCCTTTTCCTTCTTAATATCCCCATATTTTCCTCCCATCAGAAGAATTGCTCCTCTTTTATTCTTCAACAAGGGTTGAATACCCTTTAAAATTCTATCTGAGTCCTCCTTGGAGTTAGTTTAACACAACTTGTTTATAATTTTTATTCTCAAATTTATGTCTTCTTGCAATACTCTTTTCTTTATTTTCAACAACCTATTAAGTAGATCTTGTATAATCTTACTTTATATACTATCAAACCTCTTATTTTGTAGTATCATGTTCCTTACTATGGCATTCTCTAACTACCTCTATCCATATTATTGTAAGAACTATAATAAGTGTTTAGTTGTACAAAATTGTGATCATTGATAATTTTCATGTTAAGCTTTTTCACCTTTAGCATTTATGTTTTCTTTCCTACTAGAGTATGGGCTTCTTGCGTTGTTTTCTCAATAGGTCTATCTTTAGCTTCACCCTCATAATCTTTAGATTCATTGACTTGTGGTGTCTTCCTTCTCTTTCTTGGTCCACTATTGGTTTGCCTGACCATTTTCTTAGTGGATGGTGTAGGTTCTTGCTTAACCTTCATTAGTCTCTCTAATTTCCTCTATAAAATAGGCATTTCCACCTCAAACTTCCTTCTAGGCTGATGACTTCTTTTCTTTGCTAGTTGCACTTGTACAACTATTACATGTGGCACAATGAGGGCTTGGGAACATGGTTGTGCAATTTTTACACCTTCTAAAAGTCCTACAACAATAATAGGGGTTTCTACTATCACTTCATAGTACCCACTTGTCTTCATCTCTAATGCAATACCCTTCACCTCATTGAACTCTTCATGGGTCATACATGATTCCTTAAGTATGGAATCAATTATCTTTTCTAATTTCTTATTTCTTTCCTTGATGTATACTTTAGAATGAATTATTCTCATCTTCTCATTATAGGTTCCCCATCTAGGGCACTTACTTCTCTGATTGACATATGATATTTGCATACCCTTGTATAAGCTCTATGGTCATCTCATATCTCATGGGCTCTATGAACTTAACCCTTGGTTCTATAGCTTCCATAAATTTGTTTTCTATCTCCACCATGAATCATATATCATCCTTATACTTCTCTACTATGGAGGGAGGTATTTTTTACCTTTGCTTCATTTTTTTCTAAAAACTCTTCATAATTCTATCAATGTCAATATCTTTGACATTATCTAGCTTTGATCTATAGCATTGACTCACCAATTTCATTGTGCACTCATTTCTATCCCAATTTTTCATGCCTGGGAAATTCCTTGGAGAATAGAAGAAAAAATGAGTCAATAAGGAGTCAAATTTGAAGATAGTAGTCTTGGTCTTCTTCAATTTTGCAATTTTATCTAATAGTTCTACAATTTCATAATCTCACATAAATTTATTTTTCTTCCCTGAATTTCCATAATATAAGTTGCATGTAAAATTCCACCTGGTAAAAAGTTAACCCTTTTACCATGGTTAAAATTTTACCCTACTATCGTACTCAATAATTTCACTCCTTTTTCTTAAATTGAGTCCACCTTCATGTTTCTTCCATCAAATTTTATAAACAGACTGGTCTTAACCATTTTCCTTATACTCCTTTCATGAATAGGATTATAGCCCTTATTACTCAATCCTATGACCTTATGAATTAGATTATTGTCAACTACTACATGCACATCACCTAACTAGAACATATCATTATGTACCCTACTCAGTATGGTTTAGGTCCAATTGTGGTTGTTGAACTCCATAAAAAACATATAGTTTATGAGATTTGAACCATCTAGGTGCACATACTTAGACGTCGAGGTTAATTCATTATTGGACATGACTCCTAAGTTTTGGTATATATCATCATCACCTATACTTTCCATCTTGCAATAAATATAACTTCTAATATCTTCAACATGAAGTACATTCTTCAAAACTTTTGAAACCTTTCACTCACATTGTAATTGATTTGACTACCAATTGAAATTCAACTATATGCACTGAGAAAGGGCTTTTGTAAAATACCTTAAAATCATGTTTTAGGGATTCTATAATGGTGCACTTGAAGAACTACATTTTACACTTCAAATTAATATCAAATCACTCTTCAATTAGCTTAAGATACTTTGCATGAACAAATGGCACACACAATCTTGTTTGACATCATTAAATCATTTGAAATCAGACTATGCATTAAATACATAACTAAAAAAAATTTCAAATATTGACCCTATTTACCACTAATCTGCTTTTCTAAATTCCCACTTACTTTGATCATATCTATTCTTGTGCACTTGACCATAGCTTCCTCATTATGTCCTCCAGCTTCTATTAACTCTACAACCTCCAACTTACTCTCTAACATCAGTTCTGACTAGCTAATGCTTTGCCTCTTCTAAAACTACTTAATTCAACTATGATGAGTGACAAATAATTATTGACTTCAATGTCTCATTAGGTGCATCAAAATACCATTCCTCCAAAATTGTATAAGAGCTCTTTGGATCCTTAGGTTTCACAAATTCTTCTTTGAATTCATCAACATGTTCCTTTATTTTTTCCTTCTTACTTTTATCACTATCATCTCCATTCCTTTTATCATTTTTTTAATTATTCCTTCTACAATTAGGATTCCCATTGAAGTTTATTTTGTCCATTCTAGAATATCTCACTGTGTGTCCAAAGTAATTACATAAATGACATATAGGTGTATTTCTTCTCAAACTGGTTCAATTCTAACTTTGAGGTGCTCTAAAATATCTTAAAATGTGTCCAAGTTTTTTACACTTGCAACACAAAAATTGGTTCTTTTCTCCACCATTGGATCTACTCTATGATCTCCCTCTTTCATTATTACCATCAAAAATAGGTTTCCTACAATCTACTACTCTATGTCCATAACCATGACAATTAAAATAATATAAATTAGTAGTAGGTTAAAAAGACTTACCTATGCAATCTCTTTTCATATGACCAACTTAATTGCATATGAAATATCTACCTCTAAACTCATTTCTTAATTCCTTGAGTGGTTCATCTCTCTTAGGTTTATCAACATGTTCTATTTTCTTATGCTCATCATGTTTCTATGACAAATCAACTAATTTAATTTCTTTTGATACTTTAGTAGTTGTGCTTGATTCTAACTTAGTTTAGATTCTTTAGGGTATTCAAAAACCAAATCTGGTTCTCTTGTGATTTCAAATTTCTTTGCTAATTTTTCTCCAATAAGATATCCAAGTCCTTTCTTATCAAAAGAAGCTCTTTAGTGAAATCTTATTTCATCAATCTTCTCACTACTACAATAAAGTTTGCCTACCTATCTCTTAGCTTGAGTCAAATCTCCTTTCATAATGACATTATACTTTTTCTAATCCTACATACTCAATCTTGATAGTAGCTAACTCAAATGTTACTTGACTCAATTGGGACCCAAGGCTTGCATTCCCAATTTTTTAGTTTAGGTTCACTCTTACTACCATCTTTCTTAAGACTCAACTTAATTTCAACAATTTTAAGTTCAACCATCTTTGTCAAGATTTCTTACTTCATCATTATCACTAATCTACTCAATTAATTCTTTACTAGATTTTAGATCATCGAACTCATCTTTTAGTTTGCCAATGTAGACTTTTGCATCTTCATACCTATCTTTCAAGTTATCTCTTTATTTTGTAAGAAGGTCAATATATTCAAGAGCTTCTTCAAGGTTTTCCTTTAAATATTCCATATTCATAGGGATCATACTCAAGATGCTCAACTTCTTTAGAGTAATTGAGCTCTAATAAAAATTATTAAATATGGATAATATTGAGAGGGGGGATGAACCAATATTCTAGAAACTTTTGTTGATAATTGAATATTGTTAACTACTTTATAACTTGCATATGAAAGTAAATGAACAATGTTAAATAGTAAATATAACCATGCACATTGACAAATCATTACACCATTATTTATTAACTTGGGAACAATTGGTCAATGGAAAACCCCCATGTGGATGATACCCACAAGATGGTCCACTAAACAAAAGAATAATGTTAATGATATTGACCATATTAGGAGTCTATAAAATAAATATAGTGTCTCAAGTCCTTGCTATAGGACTAGGCCTTGTTAGAAGCCTCAACCCTATTAGGAGCTTCCTCAACATTGTTAAGATTTGGTAGATCAAATATAATGTATGCAAGAAGAGCCCACTTCCCTAATATGCATTTCTACAGTAAAATTCTTCACAAGAATAGATATACATATAATACTTTCTCTCTATTGTAACTCAAAATTTCTTGAATTGTAAATAATATCTCACATCACATAAGGCTCATATATCTTTTAGGATTTTCATACAATAATTGTCATAGCATACAAATTGCACATATAGCACATATGTTGCACACTTATTTGTGCAAGATATGATCTCTACTTGTACTTCAAAAATTATTCAATCTCTTCTTAGTTGGACTTCATGTCTTCATAGGATTGATATAATATAAAAAAAATTATGGATTAATATCCACCATGGGCTCATCATGACTTAGTAATTAATTTATTACCAAAATAACTCCTTAAGTTATACAACATGATTCTCTTCCATTGCTCTATTCTACTCCATCAAATACCTATACTGGTATTTCAATCATAACTTGTGTCATATCATCCATACATTCTAAACACTCACACACATAATAATAACATTGTTATAGATATTTCCTTAACTATGCATAACCTAACTCTTAGTTAGTCATTTCTACACATCTCATGTATCTTTTTACTATTGCAAGTTGTCTAAAACTTAGTCAATTTTCTAACTCTAAATGCATAAATAAAATGTTGAATACAAATTTCCATAAACAACAACTCTCAAGATATATATCTCACAATATTGCCAACAATTAGAAATCTTGTTCAGAGTAATTCTATCATGCAAAATTACACATCTACAATGCTCCATTTGAACCAGGTAATTGAGCCTAGAACCCATGAAAACACTAGAAATATTCTAACATTTTGAAAAGAAATGTAATTAGGTAGTTTTGATTTTAAATTTTTTTTTATCAAAACTATAAACATTAGTTTTGATAAAAAAAAAATTCAAATTTTCTGTCAAAACTTAAAAAGTGGGTTATGCATGCGGTTAACTGACCTTAGGTAGTTTTGATTGAAACTATTGTTGATCTTTAGGTTTTTTTTTAATTTTATCAAAACTATAGTATAATTTTTTTAAAAAATTAACATCCAAATCCAATTAGATTATTCACACTTCAATTGAGAGGGACAAAATATTTTGTAGATTGTTTGTTTTTCAATTTTGGAAGAAGAATTTGTGACATAGGAAATTAATTTAAAAGAGCAAGTATATATGCACAAAGAAGAACTCATGAACAAGAAGATGAAAATCATTGAAAATGTTTATCAGGATACTATAGGAGGAAAGGTACACATGTGTAGTCTTTTTTCCAATGCATATTTAACATATAGTGTACAATTGTATTCTAGAATTTTTGTATGTATATAGTTGATATTAGGGCTTATCCAATTAGGAATATGGTAAATATTAACTTATGGTTACTATTAACTTAATATTAAGGTTTTTTTGAATTATGAATGTTTAGGATTAGGTTCTATTAAACTATGAGTATTTAGGATTACGATTTATTACATTAAGGTATTTAAATTATGAATATTTTTAATTAGGGTTAATTTTAATTATACTTTTTTAATTATGAATTTATTTAGGAAGTAGTCAACTAGGACAACTAACTCAGTTAGAGATGGGTCATCTCAAGTTTAGATAGGTACCATTGGAATCACAAGTGGGAAAGGAGTAAACCTCTAAGAGAAGGGTAGGGTGAATTAGGAGTTTATAGTTGGACCCATAAAACTTTCACCATTCATTAGATGCATTCAATATATAAACTAAACCAACATGTAAAGTAAATGCATCTAAAACATGTAATTAAACACACAAACTTGACACTAGATATGATTACCTAGAAACCCTCCAAGTGAGAAGGTAAAATTGAAGTAGGGATGACACCCACAAATATTTACTACTGTAGCAGTAAAGTGTAGGAAATTAAGGTTATAATGGTTTGACCATGAATCGTGATTTTCCCTATGAAAGGTGTGCCATGTTAATTGCATACAAAGGCTATTAAGTCCCACCATTGTAGAGGATTTAAACACCTTTTTAAAAGTGTGTCTGGCTAGAGGACTTAAGGTGATTCACTTGGAATGCCACCCTATTAAAGGATTTGGTAAAGCCTATTAAGACTACTCCACCTAGGAGATTTAACTAAAATCACCTGTTAGAATGTCTCAGTATAGATCATATGACTAGCACTTGCTTGCCTAATAACAAATAGACTCTACACAATTTCCTTCTTTATCATGTATGATAAGTTGTATCAATGTTGTATCCTTCTCTATTATTACAATATACTCTTACTACTAAGTCATCTTGAATTCTCTATAAACTATCTTTTTCACTCTTCTAATTCTATCATTCACCCCTTGTACACTCTTTTAAAAAGTTTAGGGCTATATCATCTTTAAAAGGACTTGAGTGGCTTAGGGTTAGGTATGAATCTATAGTTGAGATTCATCCATTTTTTCACCTAAACCTTGTCATTTATAGATTAGCTACATGTAATTGAATAGGGAATCCACATATAGATTTTTCCTTATCTCCAAAAGATTGTAATCTATCCCTAGGTTGGCTAGAAAATGGTTTACATAGTTGTTTGTTTGATTATGAACAAATATGTCCAATCTATATTACTTGACATGTGAAGTCTCTGATGCTTGGCATACACTATAATTTTTTTCTAACTCCGGACCTAATGTTCTCAGCATCTATTATTCACTCAACACTTGAATCACTTGGCATGGTCTATCTGCTTGGCACTTGAGTGACTCAACACTCATTGCAACTTAGCATGGTCTAATATTTACATGTTGTACTTGGCATGCATTACTAGTTTGGCGTGAACTACGTAAATAACTTAAGTGTGTTTATACTCACTTGTCAACACCAAAATATGATTAGCAATCTCCCCCTTTCACATGAGTGTCAAAAACACTTGAATATACATAATCAATCTAATATTCTTGAGCATAACATATCTATGACTTGGGTTCTATACAAAGCTTCAAAATTTTCAAAACATTGTAATAACCTGTATGCCTTAAAATTTATAACTCCCCACGAGTCAATGTGTGTTAATTTTGTATCCAAAATCTATTCTCCATTCTCAATAGATGTGTCTCTACTAATACTCTTTGAATTCAATGCACTTATACTCTTTTCATGCTGCTCTATTTCTATCTCTTTTATTGCTCCCCCTTTTTATCTGCCTTACCATACGTATGTTCTATCTCATTTTTTATCTCTCCCCCTTGCACTATTCTCCCCCTTTTTGGCACATGTCAAATGGGTTATAAATGTATAGTGTATTTGTCCAAAAAACTTATGAACTTCCATGATGATTTTAAGAGTTGAATCCTAGTTGTCAAGTGATCTCACAATAATGGGTTCCACTTTTTGACCAATTTTGACACTGAAATCAGTATTTTTGCAACAAACGTCACGTTCAAGTGAGTATATCTCCAAAACTATAAATAAATTCAAGATGACATAAAATAGTGATTTTGAGTACTTTGTTCCTACTTTGTAACCATATTTTTTAATCTAAAAAAAAAAATTATTTATGTCAATTTCTTTTATCTCCTCCGAAAACTAGTACATAATAAAATTCAAGATTTTAAAAAGTGACAGTTCGTTTGACACAAATAACTTTTTTTTTAGAAATGATAATGAATTAATTCTTTCGATTTTAGATTTGTAACATCAATATCCAAAGGATGCATTTGGTTTGATTTATTTTGGTTGAATATTGTATAGTTTATGAAGTTTTGAAGTGACATGAACCGTAATTCAGACATACATTCTATTTGACACAGATAATTTGAAGTCAATTTATCATAAACCATTCTTATTTTTTTTTAATAGAAAGGTATCTCAATAAGCCAGTTCCTCCATATTTTTCAAAAAAAAATTGACCTAATTTACTAATTTTCCCAAGGTGTCAAATTTGGTTGATGTTCAATCGGTAATGAACCTATAATGAGTTAAACTCATATTTGAATGTCTTAATGATTAAATTATGTATTAAAATTATAGTCATTAGAAAGCTTTCTCCGAGTAGCACATTTTGACATTTTTTATTTTACAGTAGGAGATCATTCTCCTACAATTATGGACGTCAAAAGAACAAAAAAAATATGAAAAAAAGGTTAATTTTTTTGTGATTTTGCATGTTCGTGTGAACATGATGAAAAAAAAATTTTGCACGAACATAATAAGTATGTTCGTGTGAAAATATGGTAAACTCAATTTCTCATTTTGCAACTTTTTTCATTTTTGTTCATCCCACTAAAGTGGAGCCCATTATTGTGGGTTCACCCTGACATCACATGCAACATCCAATGACTTAATTTGGAAAGCTAGCTCGGCTACAAGATGTAGTAGGCCATCTAGAGTAGAAAGATTGGGGTCTTTCTTTAGTAGAGTGTCTACGTAACCTAGATCTTTATGGAGTATTTTCATGTGTGGGGTGAGGGATGTTTGAATGTTTGTCAATTTGGCTCTTATGTTAGTCTCTTCTATTGTTAACACAACTAATTGAATCTATGATTCAAGCAATGTATGAAAATGTTTCTCACTCTGACCTGGGTTTTGAGATAGTTGAGAACCCGATATGTTTATGTTGCTCTCTAGTCTTAGAATACAATGTATGGTCTCATGGGTGAAGAGTGTGGGGTCACACAATTTGGTGTATAGTGAGAAGATATTCTCATGTACCTTCTTCACATCATCAACCTTTGTTGCCAGTGTAACTTGAGTCAATGCTATCTCACTAGATATCTTCTCATTAACCTTGCTCTAGAATTTCTTGTCTAAGCACTCTAAAATTTTATCACTTGTATCAATCTCTTCATTGTTGACCTTTTCCACAACATTTGACAATTGTTCTAATGGTGGCTTTTTCTCTTCAGGAGTAGGCAAGTTGAATGCATCTAAAAAGATGTCTTTAATTTCTAGTAGTGCTTGATTTTTCTTATATTCTTTCCTTAGCATTTCTTGATGCTTCGTCTTCTCTAAAGCTTGTTGTAAAATGCCTATTTGATCTATTATCACTGTGTCATAGTAAAATTTATGAATAACTATGTCTTCATCTAAAGTGATATCACCATAGTAAGTTAAATTTTGAACATTTGAAGAGCTTGATTCTGGCACTAAGATTTGCAATGGTATAGCTTCTATGTTGGCTTCTAAAGAATTTTAGTAGTAGAAGTTCCAGATGTTGGTAGAGTTACCAATGCTTAGATGGCCTCTTATTCCTTTACCTTAGGTGTATCCTCACTCTTTTTAGATATTCTCTTGTCTATAACAATGATTTGAATAGTACCTTGTTCTTGTGCTTTAGGTACAAATGCATCCATCTATCTTATTTTGTCTTCCCGCTTCTTCTCAATAGTAACAACTTTGTCACTTGTGTCAACCTTAGTAGATGTATCTACTAGTGTTGAAGTCAAAGGTTGCACTTGAGTCACTTAAAGGATGGTAGAAGGTGGTTCTAGTAGATTCACCTTGTACCTTGTGATGTCAGTTACTCTCTTTTGGAGCTCATCTACACTAACCAACACTGGATTTTCACATAATTTTGCTTGTAATGTAGATTGGTCTTGAATCTTCTTAAAATCATCTATAGTTAATGGATTGATATTTTGAGCTGATGCATCGGAGACATCCTTGACGATTATAGTTTTTGCAAATACATTTATGTCATGAGGTGGGCTAACACTCAACATTTGTGTGTCTTGCAAACTCTATTCTTTTTACTTTTGTTCAACTATTGTTGTATCATCGTATTTCCTTTTTGTTTCCTCCTCAATTGTATTTTCTTCTTGTTTTTCACCTTCCTTGTCATCATTATTCTTACCCTTAAAGGGGTCCTCTTCTCCTTGTTTCACAATTGTCAATCCCTAGATTAGTTTCCACATTTGGGTTGACTTCTTCACAACATCTTCAATATTATTTTGAAGAATGTTGAAGGCTCTATAGTTAGGCATAAACCTAACTCCATATTTCTTGTTTTTGTTCGAAATCTACCCTTTTGTTAGTTCTAGAATTTCCTAGGCTAGAGTTGATTCTCTAACCTATTTTTTCAAATTTAAATAGTAATTTTTCTTCTATTATACAATGTTATATAAGCTTTTTTGTATATCATTTTCAAATTCTAGTGGAGTACTTTTGAATTTAAAAAATCATACCATATAATAATTCTTCTACTAGAATCTATTCTTCTCTTCCAAGTTTCTCAAAATTAATATTCTTCAAGCTAGATAAATCTAAATTATTTTTAACATTTTCACATATATTTTCAAGATTAGATTGTGGTTTGTGACTTACCACTCTAATTTGTCTTGTGTCTTTTGATTCAATATTGTGTTCATCTAAGTTAGGTTGTGCACCATATTTTCTTCTCTAGTTCTTCTGCACTTGGCCTCCTTGTTCTATATCCTTAGTCTTCTCCTTGGCCTTTTTTGTGCTTGCACATGTGCTTTCTCTGGTGGTAGGAGTAGTAGGCTTGGCTGGCCTAGGTTTGACAACTTTCATTTCCTTAGCATTTCTCTTCTTTGGCTCAGAAACTATGAGTGCTTCCTTGGGTCCTTCTTCCTTGACACCTTCTATTTATTCTTCATCCTTGCCCTCCCCCATGCCTTGGGTCAATGCAAGAGGTCTTTGTGTTTGTATTGGTTCTTCTTCTTCCTCCTCTTCATCTTCTTCATCTTTATGCTCACCTACACCTTCACCAAATTTGGCCTTTAGCTTCTTTATCAGCTTATCATTCTTCTTAAGCGTGAAGGTAGTTTTTAACTCGATTTCAATCTTTGATTTCATCACACTATAATTCCCAAAGTTTTTTGTAGTCTTATCAACTTCCTCTGCTAGGAGTGCTATGATTATTGCTAATGCTTCATCAACATTGATCTCATATCGAAGTAGTCTTAACCATCTGACCCTTGGTGTGGTAGCCTATATAAAGGTGTAATCAACATCAACTTGAAAACATATATCATTGTAGTGTTTCTCAACCAATGAAAGAGGGATCCTCATCCTTTTCTTCATTGTCTTCTTAAAGTCATCAAAGTGGGTAGTCATCAATGTCTCAAAGTTTTCTCTAATATGTTCAATATACTCATTTATCTTAAAAAAAACTGACCTATTTCTTTTCCAACTAGTTGTATGAAAAGAGGGGAAAGCATTTTGTACATAGAATAATATACAAATAAGTATTGCAAAAAATTTGCATTGTTCACATTTGTTTTTCCTTATAGCTCCAAGATTTTCTATTAGTTGTTGTAACTATAGCTCAATCATATCATAAGTATGATCTTTCTTCACAATCTTGTAGCCAACATCTATTGCAATAGACGGTACACTATTCAATCTACTAGATTGATACAACTTATGAGAAATAACCCTAATAGGAAAGTCCAATAGTGTATCAGTGATAGTATCAATTGTCATCCCTCTCTTGTTCCATTTTGCCCCTATATTTTTCTCTATTACCTCCTTGGAGTAGCTCCTCAGAGTCTTGAACTGATCTAGGATTGGAAAACCACTAACCTTATTGATTATTCATTTGGTAATATTTATTGGTCTACCTTCTAGCCATAAGAATCCATCATGTATTTAGATTAACACAATTTTACTCCATTTATTCTTGAAAACACTAGGAAAATCTAGGGCATGGGCTAGACCCTTTCTCTCAAAACTTTTATATTATTCTTTTAGAATATCATTATTACATAATCTACCATAAGCTTCTCTAATTTCTAGGTCTCCAATTCTAACAATTTTACTATTATAACATTTCCTTACATCTTGAATTATAACAACATTAGGTGGGATCATTGAAAGTATGGCAAAGAAATATTGTTTCCTTGATATCTCATGGATAGCCTTAAATATGGGATGTTTGACTTCATTACTAACTAGATGAATGTTTAAAACCTCTTTCCCTTCAATATTCTTTGAGCTAGATGCCATTCTACCAAACTAGGACTTATGAAAATTTTCTATTGCATAACTTGGCTTGTGAAAAATAACTTGAAAATCTAAAGAACTAGTGTGAAATTATCACTATGATCTTTGCAAATTCCATGAACGAGTTTTTAAATCTCCTTTTTAGTCTTCTTGCTCTTGCTGAAATTCCAAATGATAAAAAATGAGTGAAAAATGACCATATACCCTTCAAAACCCCTACATTTAATGCTTGGTGCTTGTATAGCTATAAACTTGGCATTAGTACAATTTTAAAATTACTCAACATCCATTGATATTATCATCACTCAGCAACTACTATGAGTTCAACATCAACTAACTAGTTTAGTAGCTCGACATCAACTAGTATTTCACTTGGCATCAATTGAAAACATTTCATGCTCAGTAACAAAATGAAAACATAAATATTTGATCTTGAATTTTCAACATCTTAGATCTTCATTCATACTAATGTAGTGCTTTTAGTACTAACTTCTTTTGGAATTGATGTATGATATTGACGTAGGTAGAGAATGAATAACTAGGGCCAAAGGTTCACCCAACTATCGAAACCAACCCACAAGACTTAACACAATGGAATAAAACACAAAGGAAAACAACAAAAGGAGGAAGAAGATTGAAATAATTTTATTGATTCATCAAAATATCTCCATACATGCCTAACTGTAAGGCCTTTTGGGTTATAATAAAATAAAAATACATTCACATTCAAAGATCCAATAGCAATTTTGCACATTTAGTTTTTCTCTTGAATCCTCTTCCAAAAACATGCCTAACTCTAAGCCTAAACACTCTATATATACATTCCAAAATGGCTTATAGATTATTCTAGAATATTACATAAGAAAAAGGCTGACTATGAGACCTCACCCTGACCCATCGTAGCATAGTGGATACATTATTATTTTGATACTCAAGACTCGATATGTCAGGACATTATTTGATGCACTGAACATTATTATACTATTTTATGATGTGTGATGCTTTACTTTTAGATATTTGATTTCATTATTTAATGCTTTATGAACATATATAATGATGAAGTAAATAATTGCAGAACTAACACTTTGATTATGCAATTTTAATGGTCGAAAATATGAGTAGAATGAGATAAACAATTGATTATTACAAAGATGGATGTTTTAAATTTACACAACTTTCCTGATATGTAATTTACATATATTCATGTGATTTCTTGACTACTAATATTTTTAATTAGTGTGCAAGATATTTAACTAGGAAATCTAATGGAAAGATGAAACTGAACCCGTTTCTATTTGTGCTAATTTGCATTGTCTTTCTTTGAAGGTTGTTATATAGTCTTAAAATTCTCCTACCTCTTTTTTGGTTTCTATTAAGTCTTTAAGGCCTAAAAAAATTAAATTTAATTACCCTCGGGGTAAGGATAGGGCTTAGGAGTACTTTCCACCCCCTTAGTTTTTTTGGTTGACTTTTAGGGTCACTCAAAAACCCTACTTTTGGTTGATTGCAAAAATTGATTTTTTTCTTCATGTGTTGGTGACTAAAACTCCACCTTGGGGTTACCTAAAGTCTAGTGGAGTTAGGAGCATATTGAGAGGCATTTTAGAGAAGTTTGAAGGTTGTTACCCAATCTCTAGATTTGAGAGAAAAGTTTCAAGATTGAAGGAGAGGAAGAAAAAGCTCTTCTCAACTTGTCATTTTAGCATAACTTTTTGTGAAGATAGGAGTTCTTCACTCTTGTGTTCATGTTCTTCATATTTTTCATGCATTGATTAATCCATAAGGTATTGTGTTGTTCTTGTATTTCTTGTATATGTGTTGAGGTTGTTTGGGAGAGATCTTAACTTGTTCCTTGATGTCATTCTTATGCTTTTTTAAAAAAATTTGAGGGGGTTTCATGAGGGTTGTTTTGGCATTACTCGCCCTTGGATAGGGAAGAAGTGGCCATGTATGGGAGAAGGGCCTTAGTTGGACCTCAATAGTGTAGAGTCTTCTCTCGTGGTGAGAAGAGGGAAATAGGGTAGGGTGTTATGGGCCCCTACTTGTCATCACATACCATGTTTGAAAAATTGAATTCTTGAAGAAGAAAAGGAATGAAAATCCTTGTTGTATTGGTCTCTAAAGGGCATTTGTAGAAAAATAGAATTTATTGAGTTTTAGCCCCAAAAGGACTATGTTATAGTATGGTGATTGACGTCTCCTATTTGGAAAATCCACGTCCCCCCTAGTTTGGTTCAATGTTTGGACCTATTGTGCAAAATTGGGATGGGGATACATGCTTGAATTGTTCTTCATGTTGTGATGTTTTGCCTCTGGGCCAGTTCTCATCTTCTCCATGTTTCCCTTGATGCATTGAAGTTATTGGAAGGAATCTCTTGTGAAGAACCTAGAAGAGAATTCATTTGAATTGTAACATTATGTAGAATGTATTTAAATTTAGATGTATTGGCAAGGACATTAGGTTTTCCTACTGTTTCTTTCCTGATGGAGCCTTGAACTAGGTTGACTAATAAGAGAGAAAAGATTGATAAAATCATCTTACATTGTATCTATTGAAAATGATTGAAAATATCATACGGAATATTGTTGGAATGATCATATGGAACTAGTAAAGAATGTTCTCAATCATTGTTTTGTCATTGATGTCAAAATTGCTACATGTAGGAATGACAATTTCTTTAGTGATCCAAATACTATCAATTAGTCTATTGACAAGAAGGAGGCAATCGATAAGATGTAACTAGAACACCTAGAGAAAGGTTGAAGTTATGATGCTGGAATGAAGTACAGCGATCAGTCAAGGCATTAATGAAATAAGTGTGTTGATGACATACTATAAGACACAGTGAATGGGCACACTAAAATATATCAAAGATATAAGGTTTTAGCTAAGACATCTGTAAAGCCCAACTAAGATCATTAGAGAGAGGGAACCGAGCAAAGCTAGTAGGTGTCAAATAGATTCCTAGTTGAAGCTGAGAAAGTTAAACTTCAGATGTCGAGTGATATCAAGTGCCGACAAAATACAAATGCTGAGTGATATCAAGTGTTGAGAAAATACAAGTGCTGAGCAAATACAAGTGCCAAGCAGATATAAGTGTTGAGTAACACAGAGGTGCCGAGCACAAGTAAAACCAATAGTGCCAAGTAACACAGAGGTGTCGAGCATCAGCAAACCAATAATGCCGAGTTGCTGCATTATTTTGAAAATTGAAGATTTGCTAGATCTAAGCTTACAAGGTTGTTATCTAGAAGTCTATGAATTAAATGGAAGATAAGAATGATGAGCTGGTGGCACAGAACACCATGTAGAATGTTTTTGAGGTTACAACTAGAACTTAGACAAAGTCTCTAGATAAGAATAAGATATGAGGTAGATACATTGTATCCTACCTAATCCATTAGAAAACCTAAAATTGGAGAGGGAGAAATGAGTGGAAAAGGAAAATTAGATTTCTATTTAAGGATTCATAAGTTCATGAAGGAGAGAGAGAGAGGTGGTCAAGAATGAAAACATAAAATGCTAAAGGAGATGTTAAGGAGGAAAGAGAGCATAGCTACTCTATTTCAATAAGAAGACCTCAGATATGGATGCATTGGTATGATGAGTAAGAAGACTTAAGGAGATGAAGCTTGAGAGAAAGACAAGTAGTTAGAGCTGAAGTGATTGAAGCCAAGCAAAAGATTGAACTAAAAGTGTGATCTAAAATTTGCAAAGTATGTTGTAAGCTGTATCAGATCAAAAAGCCATTATCATTACTCTCTAGCAATTGTAACAAATAGTTTAAATCCTATGGACTTAGGTTGGTTTAATAGCCATGAGATAAATCCTTTAACAAGGTGACATTCCAAGTGAGTATTCTAAAGTCCTTTAACAGGCCCATTCCTAACAGTTTGGTGAAATCCTCTAACAAGGTCACATTTAACAGTGTGTTGTAAGCCTTTAAGAGGGAAGACTTTTAACAGAGCATCACTTTAAAAGAGTGAACATCAAGTAGCATGTTACTGGTGGTTTTTCTCAAATTGGGTTTCCACGTAAATCATTGTGTCATGTGTTGATCTTGCATGTTTTATCTCTGCATGTTGATTTACTGTAACTTGGTAATATGCTTGATTTAAATTTGGATGAATGAAAAGTGTATGGATTCATTAAAAGTAGTGAAAAAGTGTTATTAGGGCATTTGGACCTTGGATAACTAATTCACCCCCCCCCCACCCTCTCAGTTATTCTAAAAGAATTCTAACAATTGGTATCGGAGCAAGAATGCTGATTCAATTTAAAGAGACTATAAGTAGAAAAGATCAAAATGCCTAAGAGAGAAGTTCCCAAGCTCAAAAAAGACAACTTTTTTGCATGGCAAAGCTTGATGAAGCTACACCGTGGCTCCATAGGAGATTATGCCCAAAATTCAATTATTACTAAACATGTTGATCCAACAGGTACTCTTACTACAAAAGACATGAAAAACAAATAGGAACACAATCAAACAATGTTGGAGATTGCTTCTACACTCAACTATGCTGAATTTGATCATATCAAAGGATGTGACACTACATTCAAAATGTGGAAAGTCCTATCAGACATCTATGGAGGAGATTAGAATGTACAAAGAGCAAAAAGAGAAACTCACTCTCAGAGGAAAGTTTGATGATATGAAAATGGAGGAAAATGAGAATGCTGCTCAGTATGGCACAAGAATAAAGGAAGTGGTAAGTGCAACAAGATGCTTGAATGGTAAATTGGATGAAGATACTATTAATAGTAAATTCTTAAGAACCTTGCTCCCTATCTATGCTATTAGAGTATCAGCAATACAAGAACTAAGATGTGTGCCAGGAAACAATCTAAGTTTTGAAGGTATAATAGGTAGACTCACTGCATTTGAGTTATCTAATTTTGACAACTATAGACCTGAGAATGTTGAATCTACTTTTAAGGCCAAGCTATCACTGAAAGATGCTAAACAGGTGAAATCAAAGAAAGGAATAAAAATGAAATATGTATCTAGTGACAGTAGCACTGATGAGGAAGATGTGGAACAATTGGAAGCATTGCTTGCTAGAAGATTTCACAGAGGAAAAGGAAAATTCAAAGGTAAGATGCCTATCATTTGTTTCAATTGCAATGAAGTAGGTCATATTGCTGCCAGGTGTACAGAGAAAAAGGATTACAAGGAAGGCAACAAAAACAAATTCAAAAGAGAAGATGACAAGAGAGATTACAAAGACAAAGACAAAAGTGTTACATTGTTGAAGAAAATTATGATGATAATAATGATGAAGTTGTTTATGTAGCCATGAAGGACCAATCTGATGAAGAAGAGCCCACAACACTAGTAACATGTATAAATAAGAATTACAGGTGGATCATAGACAGTGGATGCTCACATCACATGACAGGAGACAAAAGTAAGTTTGTTAACTTTACTTAGTATGATAGAAATAGTGTTAGATTTGGTAATGATGCTCCATGTCAAATCAAAGGAAAAAGTTCCATTAAGCTCACAGAGAAAATTTCATGTGATAATGCATACTATGTTGAGGGACTAAACTACAATTTGTTGAGTGTCTCATAGTTAGGCAATATAGGATGCAAAGTAGAATTTGGAAACAAAATTGCAAAAATCTATGATACTAATGGTAAACTGATAGGAAAAGGAGATCAAACAAGAAGTAATTTGTTTTACCTTGATATGGATGATGTTTCTTGTCTCATTGCAAAATTTGATGATGAATGGTTATGGCATAGAAGGCTATGTCATGTCAACTTTGAAAATCTAGTCAATATTAGTAAAATGAAGAAAGTCAGAGGTTTACCAAAATTGAAGAAGCCTGATAATATCATGTGCAAACAATGTCAGCTAGGAAAGATGACAAAGTCAAGTTTCAAAAGCAAAAACTATACATCTAGAGAAGTACTTGAGTTAGTTCATACTAATTTATGTCGTCCAATGGAAGTACAAAGCTATAAAGGAGATAAATACATAATGTTGTTTGTTGATGACTATTCCAAGATGTTGACTGTTATGTTCTTAAAGAAAAAATTTGATGCTTTTCAAATGTTTAAGTGGTATGTGGCTAGAGTTGAAAAGGAAACAAGAAAGAGCTTGAAATGCCTAAGATCAGACAGAGGTGGTGAATTCAGATCAAAAAAATTTGTGATTGACTGTACCAGAACATTAATGATGGAAAAGACTATTGCTCTAAAATACTAGAGAGAAGTTGTAAGTGTAGTTGTTCATACACTGAACTGAGTACAAGTCAAGAAAGGTACAAATACAACACCTTTTAAATTATGGTATGGTCACTCACCCAATGTAAAATATTTCAAAGTATTTGGTTGCAAATGATTTATCATTAAAGATGCTAGAAATGGAAAATTTGATGCAAAAAGTGATGAAGGCATATTCCTTGGTTATTCCACTAGAAGTAAGGCATACAAGTGTTTGAATACTAACACTAAAAAAATTGTGGAAAGTGCAAATGTAAACTTTGATAAGCACACAGAAGTCCAAACTCAAGAACCAAAGAAAATGGAAGAATACAAAACCTTTGTGTATTCTTATGAAGGAATGACTGTTGATGAGGATGATGTCAATCAAATTGAAACTCAATAAAAAAATTCAGTTTCAGCCGACTCACAACCAGTGAATGTTGAGTTGCATTTAGAAGCTGAGTTGCAGAATGACGAAAATGCACAATTTGATTCTGAAGATAGTACACATGAAATAAATGAAGAACATCCTAACAATGAAGTGCATAGTGACCCTGAATTAGAAAGATCAAACATGGAAACAATGACTGAACCAAGATTATCCAATATATGTAAAAAGACATCACCTTGTTGAATAGATAATTGGTGACAAAGATGCAAAACCAATGACAAGGAATCGACTGAGACATGAATCATGTCTGATTAGCAAATTTGAACCTAAGATAATATATGGTTCATTACAAGATGATGATTGGTATAAATCTTGGAAGAAGAGATTGGTCAAATAAAGAAGAACAAAACCTAGAGTTTGGTTCCCCGACCAGTTGACAAGAATGTGATTGGCACCAAGTGGTTATTCAAAAATAAGCTAGATGAGAATGGTGAGATTACCAGAAACAAAGATAGACTAGTATGCAAGGGTTATGCTCAAGAAGAAGGTCTAGACTATGTGGAAACATTTGCCCTTGTTGCTAGAATGGAAGGAGTAAGAACTTTATTTTCATATGCTACATATAAAGATTTTAAAGTCTATCAGATGGATGTAAAGTCTGCTTTTTAAAATGGAATACTAGAGGAAGAAGTCTATATTGAAAAACCAGAAGGGTTTGTTGATGAGAACAATAGGGATATGGTTTGTAAGCTACATAAAGCACTCTGTGGTTTGAAACAAGCACCTAGAGCATGGTATGAGAGACTTCACAAGTATCTAGTGCAAATTGGATTTGAAAGAATTGATGATAACAGCAACATGTACATCAAAGTAGAAGAAGGTAAGGATATTATTATATCCGAAATCTTTGTGGATGACATAGTGTTTGGTGGAAAGGAAGTTCTTTGCAAAGGCTTTGCTGACAAAATGAAACATGAATTTGAGATGTCTGTGTTTGGAGAAATTAAATTTTTTGTTGGATTGCAAGTACATAAACTCAAACATGGTATATTTTTGACACAATCAAAGTACATCAAAGAGATTCTTAAAACATTTGGATTGGATGAGTCCAAACCAGCCAACACACCAGTGGTAATAGGAAATAAGCTATCCAAAAATGATGAATCAGCTGAAGTTCATCAAACAAGGTACATATCCATGATTGGAAAACTACAATTATGTTGTACATAGTAGACTAGACATAGCATTAGCAGTTGGAATAGTGGCTAGATTCTCTACTAATCCTCAAGAAAATCATCTCATAGCAGTAAAAAGAATAATGAGATATCTTAAAGGAACTGATAACTTTGGTCTATACTATAAAAAGAATGGAAATTTTGAGCTCAATGCATATACAAATGCAGATTGGGGAGGCAACATTGATGATAGAAAAAGCACAAGTGGAGGTACATTATTTTTGGGCAAAAGGCTAGTTACCTGGACTAGCAACAAACAAACATGCACATCCCAATCCACTGTAGAATCAGAATATGTGGCAGCAGCAGTCAATTGCACAAATATTGTGTAGCTCACACATCTATTGAAAGGAATGAAAGAAGAGGTAACAAAACCTGTGATATTGCATTGTGAAAACACAAGTGCTATAAACATATCCAAAAATCCAGTAATGCATGCAAAAACAAAGCACATCACAATCAAGTACCATTATGTCAGAGAATTGGTAGAAGACAAACAAGTGAAGTTGGAATATATTCACACAAAGGAACAAACTACAGATATCTTCACCAAACCATTGCCCAAGGATGCTTATGAATATCTTAGAGGCAAGTTGGGGGTAATACTCCTAGCTCAAGCAATTTAAAGAAACAAGGATGATGCCCTGCATCAGCAAGAACAAATCATTAAAATATCAAAAGAATGATGCAGAGGATGACAGTAGGAGCAGAAACTCCAAATCAGTCACAAGCATGGTGATAGAGGGAGAAAACATCAAGAAGCCAAAGCTTATATTTTGCATGATAAAGATGCTACATCTTTGGCATTTATGTCAAAGAGGGAGAAATATGCAAAAACTTGATCAATACAAAGAAAGAGGGAGATATATATGAAAGAGGGAGATATATGAGATCAGTAGTAAAGATGCAATAGGCAATAAAAGTAGCAGACAACATATACAATCTTGATGGTAACTAAGTTGGTTCATTGATTAGTTTGGTTTGCCATCAATGCCAAAGAGGGAGATTGTTGGAAATGATTGAAAAGATCATAAGGAATATTGTTGGAATGATCATATGGAACTAGTAAAGAATATTCTCAGTCATTGTTTTGTCATTGATGTCAAACTTGCTACTTGCAGGAATGACAATTGCTTTAGTGATCCAAATACTATCAATTAGTTGATTGATAAGAAGGAGGCAATCAATAAGATGTAACTAGAACACCTAGAAAAAGGTTGAAGTTATGATGTTGGAATGAAGTACAAGGATTAGTGAAGCCATTGATGAAATAAGTGTGTTGATGACATACTATAAAACATAGAGAATGGGCACACTGAAACATATCAAAGATATAAGGTTTTAGGTAAGTCATCTATAAAGCCCAACTAAGATCATTAGAGAGAGGGAGCTGAGAAAAGCTAGTAGGTGTCGAACAGATTCCTAGTTGAAGCCGAGCAAGTTAAACTTCAGATGTCGAGTGATATCAAGTGCCAAGAAAATACAAATGCCAAGTGATATCAAGTGCCAAGCAAATACAAGTGTCGAGAAAATACAAGTGCTGAGAAAATATAAGTGCCGAGTAACACAGAGGTGCCGAGCACCAGTAAAACCAATACTGCCGAGTAACACAGGGTGTTGAGCATCAGTAAACCAATAATGTCGAGTTGCTGCATTATTTTGAAAATCAAAGATTTGCTAGATCTAAGCTGACAAGGTTGTTATCTAGAAGGTTGTGAATTAAATGGAAGATAAGAATGATGAGCTGGTGGCACAGATCACCATGTAGAACAATTTTGATGTTACAACTAGAACTTAGATGTAGTCTCTAGATAAGAACAAGATATGAGGTAGATACATTGTATCCTACCTAATCCATTAGAAACCCTAAAATTGGAGAGGGAGAAACAAGCGACAAAGGCATATCAAATTTCTATTTAAGGTGTCATAAGTTCATGAAGGAGAGAGAGAGGCATTCAACCATGAAAACATAAAATGCTAAAGGAGATGCTAAGGAGGAAAGAGAGTATAGTTACTCTGTTTCAATAAGAAGACCTCAGATATGGATGTATTGGTATGATGAGTAAGAAGACTTAAGGAGATGAACCTTGAGAGAAAGACAAGTAGTCAGAGCTGAAGTGATTGAAGCCAAGCAAAAGATTGAACTAAAAGTGCATTTGAAATCTGCAAAGTATATTGTAAGTTGTATCAGATCAAAAAGCCATTATTGTTACTCTCTAGCAATTGTAACAAATAGTTTAGATCCTATGGACTCAAGTTGGTTTAATAGCTGTGAGATAAATCATTTAACAGGGTGACATTCCAAGTGAATGATCTAAAGTCCTTTAACCAGGCCCATTCCTAACAGTTTGGTGAAATCCTCTAACAAGGTCACATTTAACAATGTGTTGTAAGCCTTTAACAAGGCAAGCTTTTAACAAGGCAAGCTTTTAACAAGGCATCACTTTAGAAGAGTGAAAATTAAGTAGCATGTTACTGATGGTTTTTCCCAAATTGAGTTTCCATGTAAATCATTATGTCATGTGTTGATTTTTCATGTTTTATCTTTGCATGTTGATTTACTGTAACTTGCTAATATAGTTGATTTAAGTTTGGATGAATGAAAAGTGTATGGATTCATTAAAAGTAGTGAAAAAGTGTTATTAGGGTATTTGGATCTTGGATAACTGATTCACGCCCCCCCCCCCCCCCCCCCGCCCCCCTCAGTTATTCTAAAAGAATTCTAAGAGTATCTTATGTTGTTCTCAATTTTTGGCATATGAGTGGAAAGATAGATTAAACGATGATTTTTTTCAAAGAATAATATCTTTAAGTTCAAATATGTTATAGGGAAGAAATTGTTAAGTTCAAATCTCAATCAAATCTTGTATATATTAAGACTTACAAAAAAAGAAAACCTCAAATTGTTACAAAAATTCATTCTAGTTTTTGTTTAACAAAATGATATGGAAAATTCAATTTCAAAAGAAAAAAACATGCATACTCCTAGGAGAAAAATGCTCTCTAGAGTTTGTATGAAGAGGAGATTTAATTCTTTGGGGAAATAGAGCATATTCTCTGTTAATTCTCTATTATAAATTTCAATCAAAAAAAATATAAACAAAGCAAAAGAAAAAGATATTTTTTCTTATATCTAAATATTTGTTTATCCCAACTCCTACCTGCTTTACTTTATCTCATAACTTTGTATACTAGTACTAACTACCTAGCACCCTTTTAAATGTTTTTTTTAATCTTTCTCTTCCCTGGTTGGACATTGAAACAACATATCTCCCAACCTGCATTAAGAGTACCCCCCCCCTAATGAGGGTAGGCTTGAGTTAATGTCAACTTAAACTTCTCTTTTGCCTCCTATCCACTCCCTTCCATGGCATACTTCATTGGAAGGCTTCTTGACTGTACTTGTGTGTCAGGTAGATGTGTTTGAAACCTTATCAGTTTTGTCTTGTCATAGGGGGCAGTCACTTCAGCTGAACAGTATTAGTGGTTGCATTAAAACCTTCCCTTTTTCTCCTATGACTTTCATGGGAGTGGGTGGCTTGGAGAGGGGATAGACCTGTCATTTAAACCCCATTCATAACTATTCCAACTACCCCCACACTCCCTACAAGTTGACGTAGATAGTTTAAAGTTTGCTTTGTTTGAAACCATGGTCAGGCAGAAATTGTAGCCTCTACTGCCCACGTGCCCTGTCAAGAGAGGTGGGTGGACTGCACATTCACCTAATGTTGGCATCGCATCCACCTCAAGCATATCTTTTCCCTTCTTGGCATGTGCGGTAGAGGGTGCCTAGGCGTATGCCATGGAAGGCATGGATAGCACCATGTTGTCCTTACGATGCTTGGTGGCATTTTTTTTCTTAGCGTTGATAACATTGTATTAAATGTTTTTGAGTTTTGTTGGAATTTTTGTATTAATAAAAGTTAATTGAAGAGATTATTAATTAGTTCATTTTCAAGTTAGTGGTTATATTGTTCTTGAATAAATGTTAGTTAGAGTGTAGGTTACTTTAATTTTGTATAGTTATTAATTGAGTTAACATTAAATTTAGTGAAGGTTATGTAAGTAAGACATAAAAAATGATTGGATTTAAATTTACATTAGTCTTAGTTAAAGATTAGTTAATGCTACTTAGTTTAAATTTAATTTAATCTTTAGTTTTAATTTAGTAGTTGTAAATTCTAGATTAGTATGAATTAAATTTGTATAAGTATATTTTAGGTAATTTTAAATTAAAGTGTAGTTAGTATAATTAATAGTAAACCTTATTCTTATTGTATGTAATTGCAGGTTAGCTTAGATTTTGGATGAAAGTTTTAAAAACTTACTTAACATTTGTGTTAGTGAACAAATTGTCCTTCAAGAAAATGCATACAAATCTGACCCTGAATGCCCAAGTGAAAGGACAAACTAACACCAACAGTTTGATAGGTTATCACTGGGTCGATAACCTTCCTCTAAATTTTATTGGGTATAGATCCCCGTATAAAATATACAATGAATTAAACGTGAATGCTTTCACCAAAAAGCATAAAAGGACATCAAACATCTACCCGTAAACACAGAGTAGATGCGAAAACCTATAATACTACATGAAAAGAAAGAAACGAATAGTAACTGACACAAAGTTCATTTGCTAAACACTGTGTGTGTAACGAAAATGAAACTATGTCATTCATCTCCCTAAGAGAATTAAAATCAGAGCCTTACAGAATATTTGGAATGTCAACGTAAAAAAGAAACAATGACAACAAATTGTAATTTTAGGGAAAACTGGAAATGACTCAAAGTCCAAAATCAGTGGAAGGAAAAATACATTATCAACAAAGTATAATATGTTTAACCTTTAGCCTCCCTTCCCTGACTATAAAAGAGCACAAAGACTCCTTTACACATTGCAATCTGACCATTATTTAAAGAAAAACAAAAACTTATTTCGCAATATTACATCAACTATCAAAATCCTATCTCAATCTCAGACACATAGTTCTAGAAAAGAAAAACAACCCATGCTCTACCTCTCACAGCCTCTCAAGAAAATGGAATCATTTGCAAAATCTCCTTCCTGCCTCAAGCCCAAAGTCTCCATTCTAGAAGAAGCCAGAATGGAACCTCTTCTAAATACCTCTATCCTTTATTTATTCTTCTCATTGTCCATCTCCATTTCTTTTAATGTAACTGGTTCTTGGAAATCAATATTATTTCTAAAGTCATTCCCATGGAAACTTTTCAATTTTCCTCTACCATTGGTTTTTCTTGATAAACCTTATTTAAAGTTTATGTTTTTCCACTTTCTTTCTTTTTTTCTCATTTATATTTTGATAATCTTATAAAACATTGATGCAAATACTTTATAAGAATAATTTGAAATATTAAATGAGACTTGGACAAGTGGCACATTCTTATATTATTCCAATATGAAAATACTTTTGATTCTGGGCGGATTTGAAATAACTCTATCAGAAACAATGGGTCTTCGTGCGGGAGGCATAACTATTTATCCCACCTTTAGATATTCCTAAATTTTGGATATGTTATCCAGATCCTAGCTCTCCACATTCTCACCAAGGCGATTTTGAAAATAATGCCTGAGTCAAAAGTTACAAATATCTGTTTGAGGGTCTATATGACCGTCAAAAAATCTGACTTCCTAAAGTTGATCCAAAAAGCAAGCTTCTCTTCATATTTTTATGCAAATTCGTGGGCTACCTTCAATTACTTTGCTAGATCATTGTAATGCACATTTATATCTAAATGGTGTGAACTTCATGATAGGAGTTGTGTTTGAATGCTTATATTAAGAATCATTGGTAACCTTTATAAATTGCTTCAGTCTGTCACAACATTTCATGATTGAGCAACTTTATTCCCTTTGATCAGATCTAATTGACATTAATCACGTTCACACTTGACTAGAGCACATTTCCACTATCAGTAGCTAGTATACCTAATGATGTTGCATTGTGGCTATAATCTCCTTAAGACACAGAGTTACTATGCTCGAGTGGATGCTGGTTTTCTTGCAATGTAATTTTCTTCATTATTTTCCTATCACACCGTGTGGAGATCTTGGTTGATCATGGCATACAACATGTAAAACACTTGATTTTCCATTGACCCTATGGAAGGCTTATATGTGATTCAATAATTAGCATTGCCATCTTCAATCTTCATCCTCTTGATGCAAACTTTCAATGTACAAGTCCTTTGATTCATCATTACTAATCTGGGAGCCCCATGTTCCTCATTTTATGATGGAAGTGTGATCACTAACAAGCTTCAAGTTATATTCTCATGGGATATCTGCATCCTCTATAGCTTATTAGATTATCAATTTGCACCTTGAGATTACAATTGCCCCCCCTCAAGATCTTCATTTGGAGCTATTAACCCAACTTTGAGAATTTGAGACTATATTTCAGAATCTAATTTACATCTGTATCTAAATCTTGAACCATTGAACCATATCAACGAATCCATATGAAGACCAAAATGGACTACTTTAAACCTTTGAACCACTTATGAATGATATCTCGAGAATTATGTATCCCCATCTTTGAACACTAAAATTTGAATTGGAATCAAGAAGGATTAGATAGATTTGATGGGATTTCTAGCGAAGTTTGAATTTTGAACTCAATGATCTCGATACCCCTGCCATTGGGTCACCAAATTTGAAGACATTGAGCTAAGACATTGTCTCTAAATCTGTATGTTGAATTGATTAACTGCCTAGAACTTCTAAACCATCAAACCACTTTGAAATTATTAACCTAATCTTCATCTTAATCTACACCTCACATCTTCTAAAATCATTGGGGTAAGTCCAAATCACAAATAGAGGCTGAGTTCTAACCTTTTCAAACTAACCAATTTGCATTTTCAAAATCATTTGAATTGTTGAACTGCTTTGAACTACTTTGAACTTCAGTTCGAAGTGGTTCAAAAAATTTGAACTTGAAGTTTTGAAACTGTGATCATATTGAGTGCTAACAGGGGCTCTAACTATGGGACTAATTTTGATGCAAAATCAGAGTACTCTAGCAATCTCTGGGAAAGAACAATGCCTTGTCCATTGGGCAAATAGGGTCAGCAAGAGAATATCGGGAGCTACTTGCAGAGAGGGTAGAGGGGAGCAGGGCAAAACTAGCAAACCAAAACCAACAACCAACACCTAAACTACTAGCAAGCACGAGGCTTGCACATTATTCCAACTACACTACACACAAAAAAAACTTATTTACAATATTTACAAAGGTAGGAAGGAACCTACCATAAAGATCGAAAGAAAGAAGAATCAAGTGAAACTATTTACCAGCTGAGAGAAATAGGAGCCTTTCTAAATCAGCAAAGCATACCTCAATGGACCGGCTCCAAACCATTGTGTGATGATGACTATTTTAGTGCCAAACTTCAAACTAACAGCATGAATGCATATGTTGATCCACCTCTCTTTTCCAAAGAGCTATAACTCATCATAGTATTCAGCTCCACTTAATAATTGATCTCTCACACTATCAGGGTTAGACTCCACTTCAAGATGAAAAATATGAAATGAAAGGGCCTCAGCAAAAAAAAATGTACAATCTTCAGGAACATTGTCATGCAAATTCAATTCTTGTGCATGGTTATGATTAGTTCACAACCATGGTGATGCATCCTTTAGCATAGGATCAAACCTTGGATATATGTCTTCTTCATTCCTTTCAAGGAACCAGTTATCATCAAATATATCATAAATCCCATCCCCTTCTCTTCTTAGAGTGTCATCACATATCTCAGCCTTACCCAAATTAGCAACATCATGCATAGATGAATGAAAAGGAAAATTTCCAATAAATACTTCATTCTGAAATTGATTTGAAAAAGTACCTCAGGCATCATCCAAGAAATGATCCAGCTTGAGTGATGACAAAAATGTACCTATGATTCTTTCTTCTCCATTGAGAATTGCATTCTCCAATACATTAGCTGAACCACCACTAGATTTAAGCCCAACTTCATATTCTTCTTTCTTAACAAGAAATTCAGCAGGGGCATCTTTGTCTAGAGGCATCTTTGTCTCATCTTCATGAAGAATTAAATCACCATCAAGAGGATTTGTTTGAGAGACGTATTCAGGCTGAAGACATAGCATGAATTCAGCAATGACCTCTTCTTGTTGATCAAACGATATTTTTTTCCATGCTTCAGCTAGACAGTTTACAGACTGAGTGCTAATTTTAGCATTTTCAAAATGAGAAAGAAACTCTTCTTCAAGCACTTTCACCTCTTCATAGTTATGTATTTCATCATCAAATGGATAAAGTCTTTGCAAGGGCTGGTCATTAGCTTGTAAGCATAAGGAATCATACTCTTTCTTCATGACAATAGGAAATTCATCTTTAGACTGCATGTTATTCCAAATCTTATAATCAAGAAGATTTTCCAAAGAAAGTTGATTGACATCAAAGGTGAAAAATTGAAAATCTAAAGGCAAATTGTCTACTTTCTCATCAATAAAAACTTCAGTAATAGGGAGACTATCCACATAGTTAAAACTGAAACTCTTAGGATGAGGAGAAAAAGATTTGAATACACCTCCATTGAAAACAACATCCCCTACAAGGTTTGCCATTGCAACATCTTCATAATGAAAAGATTCAAAGAGAGGATCTTTTTCCACATTCTCCTCCAAAGAACCAATACCCTCACAATCTTTTGTGACATTTAAAGATTCACTTTCAAATAAAATGTCCCAAGAAATTATCTCAATAGAACCTTTAGGAAAGAACAATCACCATGACCTTCTACTGTACAAATTTCAGCATGAGATAAAGAAAGATCTTGATACAAGATTTCACCATTATTGTTTACCTCTTTTCCATTATTGGCATGAATAATCTCATCTGCTGAAGCTAGATCAACCAGAGGTTGGAGTATTTCTGGCCATACTTCTTGGTCACTCATGACAAATAGATTTAGATACCTGGGTGAAACTATGATAATGCGAGGTTTATCATCATTATCTTCCCTCAAATGCTCCTTCAACCAAACTACTTCCTCTTCAAGATTTATCTCCTCTTTGTATTCCATTTCAGCTATCTCTTCTCTTTCACATGCATCTCCTTCTTCTTCTAAATATTGCATCTTGGGTCTTTTCTTGATTAGGATAGCACCATAGAAAGACTTCAACCAGCTCACTTGCTTTGCTACTTCTTTTGTAACTTCTCTGATGGGATTATCTTTGAAAGGTGGGATAAAGATGAAGATTTCAGAGGTATCTCCATCCTTTGCTAGAACCCATTCCTTCAGGATTTCTTGATTTATAAGGAAGACTTTCTGGAATTCTTCCACAATAGAGCCGCCAACCTCCATCCTCAGGGAGGTACCTTCAGATTTTTGAGAAAAGAAAACACTACAACTACGATTCTTTCCCTAGCAGAGTCACCAAAAATCTGTTAGTGAACAGATTGTCCTTTGAGAAAATGCATGGAAATCTGACCCTGAATGCCCAAGTGAAAGGACAAACTAACACCAATAGTTGGATAGGTTATCATTGCGTCGACAACCTTCCTTTGAATTTTATCAGGTAAAGCTCCTCGTATAAAATATACAATGAATTAAACATGAATGCTTTCACCAAAAAGCATAAAAGGACATCAAACATCTATCTTTAAACACAGAGTAGATGCAAAAACCTATAATACTGCATGAAAAGAAAGCAAAGAACAACAACTGACACAAAGTTCATTTGCTCAACACTACATGTGTAATGAAAATGAAACTATGTCATTCATCTCCCTAAGAGAATTAAAATTAGAACGTGCATGATGACGGGCCACACCACCCGTACCAACTCACAACCAAAAATGCAACAATATGGAGATAGAGAGATGAAAAAAAAGCTTCATAAAGCATCAATTAATACTTGAAATCCATTAGAAGAGATTACATTTGAAGAGCTTCTATACAAGAGATTACACTTGAAGAGCTTCACCTTGAGAGCTTCTATTTCTCCAACTTCTACTTCTCAAGCTTCCTTAAGAGAGATTACATTTGAAGAGCTTCCATTCAAAGAGCTTACACTTGAAGAGCTTCTACTTGAAGAGCTTTACCTTGAAGAGCTTACACTTGAAGAGCACTTACACTTGAAATAGGCACTTACACCCCAAGGCATGATTTATCCACAACATTCTAGAATTTCCACAACCTTCTACAATATCCACAACCTTCTAGAATTTCCACCTAAATACAACTAAGCACCACCGTGTGGCCCAATTACAAAATTAAATTTTCTTTATGGATCACAACAAATATTAAATGCATGATTTAAAAAACTTTCCACAAACTTCTAAGATGCCACCTACACACCTCGATTAATGGAATAACAACTATTTTTCCTATTTATGCCACTCATGCACCTTGAAAATAGAAATTCCTTTTTTTATCATTTTTTCCTATTTTATTTTTTTTAGTATTTTTCCTTCTATTTTCATCACTTTCTCTATCCTCCAAAAAAAAAAAAATTCTCTTTTTTTTGTTATTTTTGTTTTTTTCTAATAATTTAATTTTTCCATGCAAGATGCTCCTGTATCAGACTCCCTTGGTAGATAGGAAAGTGTGTCCCACACTTTGACACCAAAAGAAAGATATAGAACCATCTTCATCTTCACCACAAGCTTCCACCTCAATAGGGACAAGAAAACCAACATGCAAATCTTCCACACATTTTTTTTTTGCTGATGCATGATGCTCCTACATCCAACTCCCATGGTAGGAAAAATTTTGTGAATATAGATTCACAAAATGAAGTAGCCACTGTTGACATTTATTTTTTTTCCTCTTCCTCCAACACATAGCTGGAACAAGTATCTGGTGCCGATATATTTCCTTCTTTCTTCTTTTCCAACACCTAGCTGGAACAACTGTTTGCTGCTAAATATGCTCCTTCGCAATGAACTCTATCAAAGTATAAATCTCATACTCATCCAATCTTGTTGAATTAATCACACCTGTAATAAACCTAGCAATACCATACCAATCTTCCTTTGCATACCATACATGACTAGCAAGATCCTCATGCAAACCATCATCAATATCTTTTAAACTCATATCATATACAACATCCCATGATTCATAAGAATTTACCTCATTGACATCTTCATCTTCATTTTCCTCTTTCATGTCATCAACAATGCATGTAACTGCTTCACTTGCTTGATCTCTAATGAAGACACTATACTTTTCCTCCATTGTTACAATCTTCAAATCATCTTGATCTACTTCAAGTTCATAAATCTTGCCATCTTCATACTTTTCCTCTTCTCGTTCATCTTCTTCAACTTCTTGGTTCACAAATAATTTTCTCTTCATCTGCTTGCTCTTCCATTGGATCATCTTCCTTTTCCACATCCAAATAATTATCAACATCTCTTTTCTGGTGACATGCTCTTTGTTTCTGCAACTCAGCTTCTAATTCATTCACTTGCTTTTGCAAATCAACTAGCAATGATTGTTTATTTCTTGCTCTAAATTTCTCAAGTCGAGGAATCCTCAGAATCCATCCAATCAAAAAAGTCATCTTCTTCTTTCTCTTCTCCATAATCAAGTTTTCAGAAGACAAAACTTGTCCAAAACAAGAACATTGTGCAAACTGCCTCACAGTCAGTGCTCTGTCTACACAATCAAGAACTTCTTCACAAACTTCACCCAACTCAAGGTCCTGGTGCAAACTGCCTCATGTTCGGCACTCTGTCTACACACTCAGGAAAACCTTCTCTAATAAACTTCACCCAACCAAGGTCCTGGTACAAACTACCTCACACTTCGGCGATCTTCTTGTACACTTAGGAACTCCTACTCTGATACCATTGATGAAGGGCATGCTTCGCTACCACTAACAAAGGTATGCTCTAATACCACTGATGATGGGCCACACCACCCGTACCAACTCACAACCAAAAATGCAACAATATAGAGATAGAGAGATGAAAAAAATGCTTCATAAAGCATCCATTAATACTTGAAATCCATTAGAATAGATTACATTTGAAGAGCTTCTATACAAGAAATTACACTTGAAGAGCTTCACCTTGAGAGCTTCTATTTCTCCAACTTCTACTTCTCAAGCTTCCTTAAGAGAGATTACATTCGAAGAGCTTCCATTAGAAGAGCTTACACTTGAAGAGCTTCTAGTTGAAGAGCTTTACCTTGAAGAGCTTACACTTGAAGAGATTCCTCGACAGCTTCCCTACAAGAGATTACACTTGAAGAGCTTCTCCTTGAGCTTCATTACAAATGAACATAAGCCTTCCTGAAATAGGCACTTGCACCCCAAGGCATGATTTATCTTCAACATTCTAGAATTTCCACAACCTTCTACAATATCCACAACCTTCTAGAATTTCCACCTAAATACAACTAAGCACCACCATGTGGCCCAATTAAAAAATTAAATTTTCTTTATGGATCACAACCAATATTAAATGCATGATTTAAAGAACTTTCCACAAACTTGTAAGATGCCACCTACACACCTCGATTAATGGAATAACAACTATTTTTCCTATTTATGCCACTCATGCACCTTGAAGATAGAAATTCCTTTTTTTCTCATTTTTTCCTATTTTATTTTATTTTATTTTTTTCCTTCTATTTTCATCACTTTCTCTCTCCTCCAATTTTTTTTGTTCTCTTTTTTTTTGTTTTTTTCTAATAATTTAATTTTCCCATGCAAGATGCTCCTGCATCAGAATCATGCATCAGTGCAGAATATTTGGAATGTCAACATAATAAAGAAACAATGACAACAAATTGTAACTTTAGGGAAAACTAGAAATGACTCAAAGTCCAATTTCAGTGGAAGGAAAAATACATTATCAATAAAGTATAATATGTTTAACCTTCAACCTCCCTTCCCTGACTATAAAAGAGCACAAAGACTCCTTTACACATTGCAATCTGACCATTATTTAAAGAAAAATAGAAACTTATTTCACAATATTACATCAACTATCAAAATCCTATCTCTATCTCAAACACACAGTTCTAGAAAAGAAAAATAGCCAATGCTCTACCTCTCATAGCCTCTTAAGAAAATGGAATCATTTGCAAAATCTCCTTCCTGCCTGAAGCTCAAAGTCGGCAGTCTGGAAGAAGCCAGAATGGAACCCCTTCTAAATACCTCTATCCTTTATTTATTCTTCTCTTTTTTTGTCTCCATTCCCTTTCTCGTAACTGGTTCTTGAAAATCAATATTATTTCTAAAGTCATTCCCATGGAAACTTTTCAATTTTCCTCTACCATTGTTTTTCTTGATAAACCTTATTTAAAGTTTATGTTTTTCCACTTTCTTCCTTTTTCTCTCATTTATGTTTTGATAATCTTATAAAAAATTGATGTAAATGTTTTATAAGAATAATTTGAAATATTACATGAGACTTGTACAAGTGGCACATTATTATATTATTCCAATATGAAAATAGTTTTGATTATAGGAAGATTCGAAATAAGTCTGTCAGAAACAATGGATCTCGGTGTGGAAGGCATAACTATTTATCCCATTGTTAGATCTTGCTGAATTTTGGATATGTTATCCAAATCCTAGCTCTGCACATTCTTAACAAGGATATTTTGAAAATAATGCCTGATTCAAAAGTTACAGATCTCTGTTTGAGGGTCTATATGACTGTCAGAAAGTCTGACTTGCTAAACTTGATCCAAAAAGCAAGCTTCTCTTCATATTTTTATGCAAATTTGTGGGCTACCTTCAATTACTTTGCTAGATCATTGTAATGAACATTTATATCTAAATGGCATGAACTTTTTGATAGGAGTTGTGTTTGAATGCTTATATTAAAAATCGCGGGTACCCTTTATAAATTGCTTCAGCCTGTCACAACATTTCATGATTGAGAAATTTTACTGCCTTTCCTCAGGTCTAATTGACATTAATCATGTTCACACTTGACTGGAGCACATTCCCATTATCATTAGCTAGTATACCCGATGATGTCGCATTGTGGCTATGCTCTCCTTAAGACATAGAGTTATTATGCTCGGGTGGATGTTGTTTTTCCTGCAATGTAATTTTCTTCATTATTTTCCTATCACACCATGTGGAGATCTTGGTTGACCATGGCATACAACATGTAAAACACTTTATTTTCCATCGATGCTATGGTAGGCTTATATGTGATTCAATAATTAACATTTCCATCTTCAATCTTCATCCTCTTAACGCAAAATTTCAATGTACAAGCCCTTTGATTCATCTTTACTAATTTGGGAGCCCCATGTTCCTCATTTTATGATGGAAGTGTGATCACTAGAAAGCTTCAATTTATATGCTCATGGGATATCTGCATCCTCTTTAGCTTATTGGATTATCAATTTGCACCTGAGATTACAATTGTCCCCCCTCAAGATCTGCATTTGGAGCTATTAACCTGACTTTGAGAATCTAAGACTATATTTAAAAATCTAATTTAGATCTGTATCTAAATCTTGAACCATTGAACCATATGAACGAATGCATATGAAGACCAAAATGGACTGCTTTAAACCTCTGAACCACTAATGAATGATATCTTGAGACTTATGGATCCCCATCTTTGAACACTAAAATTTGAATTGGCATCAAGAAGGATTAGATAAATTTGATGGGGTTTCTAGTGAAGTCTGAATTTTGAACTCAATGATCTCTATACCCCTGCCATTGGATCACCAAATTTGAAGACATTGAGCTCAGACATTGTCTCTAAATCTGTATGTTGAACTGATGAACTACCTAGAACTTCTTAACCATTGAACCACTTTGAACTTCTGAACCTAATCTTCTTCTTAATTTGCACTTCACATCCTCTAAAATTATTGGCCTGAGACCGAATCACAAACAAAGGCTGAGTTCTGACCTTTTTGGACTAACCAATCTACATTATCAAAATCATTTGAATTGTCAAACTGCTTTGAACTACTTTGAATTTAGTTTGAAGTGGTTCAAAAACTCTGAACTTGAAGTTTTGAAACTTGATCATATCGAGTGCTAACAATTTGTTAGTTAGTTAAGTGTTTAGCATGTTTAGTATTAGTATGTTTCTTTTATATAATGGAAAGTTGATGTATCCTTTTATATTAAAGTATTCTTTTTAATAAGTAAATTTTTTTTTTGTTATATTACTAAGAATTGCTAGTTGTAGGAAATACTCAAGTGGTAGGTAAAGTTAATAGGTTGATCTTTTATAGATTATAGAGTAAGGTGAAATGGTTATTAAAATAAGGTGTACTTAATTCTAAGAAAATGTTACTTTAGTTAATATGACATCTTAATCACGATTAATTAGTTTTACAATAATTGAACACCCAATCAAATGGTTAGTTGTCAATTAATTTTCTTATATTATTGATTAAATTTAATAGATTGTAACATTATGGTAAGGTGTATAGATTGAACAAAATGGCTTTTGATTGAAGTATAACTAATTGAATGAAGGATATTATTTTAGGGGGTGTCTTATTTAGGAATATCATTTTAAATTGATTTATATCATATAAATGGACACACAACCCAATCGTCATATAAATGATATTTTTTTCTTACTCGAAGTTGATGACTAAAATTTACAAAATTTAAATTAATTATAATTAAGTTCTAGAGCTTTCCATTCATGGAGTTTGGTTTAATTAATGTAATTATTTGAGTATAAAAGAAAAAAAAATTGCATGGGTTTTGCCCTATATTTTGGGCATGACATTGACCCAAGAATGGCCTGGACACATCCCAAGAAAAGATCTTAAAATAAATCTCATGATCACAATAAATCTTGCAAGTCAGCTTGTAGAAATCACATGCTAATGCTGACACTTGACATACACTTTGTAACTCAACACATGAAGGAATTGCTATAGTAACTTGACAAATGAAGGAATTTCAAGGCACATGAAGGAATTGCTATAGTACCTCGACACATGAAGGAATGGCTATAGTAACTAGGTACATGAAGGAATTGCTAGGCACATGAAGAAATTACTAGGCACCAACTTGTAGAATGAACAAAAATAAGCAAGATAATGAGGAAACCCTAGATGCTCCCACATTAGATATAACACTTTGAAAAATAGTTCTTCATAACTTTTGTTTGCCTAATTTGATGGGTGATCACCTAAACTATTGGGTGATGTGATCCCTTGTCCATTTGATGTGTTGCAACTATCTTTCTTTTTCTATCTCTTGTTCATCTCACCTCTGATGTGTTCAACATTTGTGTTGGCTTTGCCTTTATCAAATTCATAACTTGGTGCCTTTGACCTAGTTGAACAATGCTTACTAATATGACTAGCCTTCAAATAGTCAAAACATGTAGTTTGACTCAACCATCTTTTGTAGTTGTCTCTAAAGTGTGTCATAATGCACTTCTTAGGGATATGTCCATATCCTTGACAATAATAATATCATTGTCTTGCGTTATAATCCAATTATAAAAGTTTTTGTTGTTTCTTACCTATTCTAACCTATTTGATGATCACATGTATTTGGATCTGCATTCAAAATCCCTATGTCCATACTTCTAACAATTGTAGCAATATCCTTCAAATCTTGGTGCATGCATGGATTTGGTTCTACGTTCATGTTCTTCAGCTTAACATTTTGGTTTGTAAACTTGCTCCTACATACTTTAGCAACATATCTTTTCTTACCACAAAAGTGAAAAGTAGGTTTGGAATTCTTACCTTTGATGTTCCTTTCTTTAAAAACTTTAGATGATTATCCTTCTTTAGTGCTTGCATAGCCTAATCCTGTTACATCATTTTTGGATCTATGAGATTTTAGTAATTGCTCAAAGTACTTGATGGCTTGATTTTTCTTGTTGGAACTTTTAGCAATTTCTCTTTCTCTTTTCAGATCATTCTCTAGTTGTTCATTCTACAACTTCAATGTGGTTATCTCAATATCTTTGGCACTCAATTCATTATGAGAATTCATAGTTTGGCTCAAGGTATCCAATTACATGATTTAGATCTTGGTTAGCTCTATTGACTTCTCTTCTAGTCTATTATTCAAGATTCTTTTTTCTTCTTCAATCATGGATTTTTCTTCCATGGCTTTCTTCTTTTGTTTAGTCACCCCACATAGTAGCATAGCTTGTGATTCTTGCTCTATCTTGATATTTCTAATTTCCTCAGCTTGCCCTCTATTCTTTTTCATCATATCTGCAACTACTACATCAAATTCATTGTAGTCTCCATTTTCAAATAGCTTGGTAGTGTTGATCTCTTTATATTGTGTGTCATTCTCTGCAATAGAAATTTCTTTCCTTCTCTTCAATGATTTATTTAGGTCCTCTCTTACCTCATCCAATTGCTGTAGAATGAGTTGTATCTATATATCTTGATTCTCAATAGTCTTTCCTAATTTGTAGACTTCCATTTTCAAGATCTTTCCTCTAAGCTACAAAGATTCTCTTTCAGATAACTTGGCTCTGATACAAATTGTTTAAATTACATATGGGAAAGGAGTAAACTTTGGGTGGGGGGCAGGGGGATGAATTAGGAGTTTAAACGTAGACCTATAAACCTTTCACCATTCATTAGATGTATTTAATATTTAAACTGAAATGACATGTAAATCAAATGCATCTAAAACATGTAATCAAGCACACAAACTTAACACCAGATATGATTACCAAGAAACCCTCCAAGTGAGAAGGTAAAACTAGGTTGAGGATAAAACCCACAAATCTTTACTACTGTAGCAATAAAGTGTAGCCAATTAAGGTTACAATGGTTTGACCATGAATCATGACCTGCCCTATGAAAGGCCTACCCTATTAGAGGCTTACAAGAATTGTTAAGTCCTACATTGTTAGAGGATTTAAACGTTGTTAAAAATGTGCCTAGTTAGAGGACTTTAGGTCATTCACTTGGAATACCACCTTGTTAAAGGATTTGATAAATCCTATTAGGACTACTCTACTTAGGATATTTAATTGAAATCACCTATTAGAATTTCTCAGTATAGATCTTATGACTAGAACTTGCTTTCCTGATAATAGATCAACTCTGTACAATATCCTTGATTCTATAAGATCAAATGTATCAATGTTCTATCCTTCTCTATCCTTTTTTCTTCTCTAACTGATTCTATAGTACACTCTTACTACTAAGTTGGCTTGAATGCTCTACAAACTCTCTTGTTCACTATTCTAGTTCTATCATTCACCCCTTGTACACTCTTTTTGAAAGTTTAGAGCTTCATCCTCCTCAAAAATACTTGAGTGGCTTAGGGTTAGGTACGAATCTATGATTGAGAAGCATCTATTTCAATTCCCTAATTCACTTTATGTAATTGTATATGCAATTTGCATATAGATTTGCCCTTATCTCCAAAACATTGTAAACTATCCCTAGGTTAGCTAAAAAATGGTTTCATAGTTGTTTGTTCCATTACAAAAAAATATGTCTAATCTATGCTACTCAACATATGAAGTCTTTGATGCTCAACATACACTATAATTATGCTTTAACTTGGCACCTAAACTACTCAGCACCTACTATTTACTCGACACTTGAATCACTAAGCATAGTCTATTTTCTCAATGCTTGAGTGACTCGAAACATGAGTTACTCGAAACATATTGCAACTCGACATGGTCTAATATTTACATGTACTCAACATGCATTACTAGTTTGGCATGAACTAAGTAAATGGCTTAAGTGTGTTGACACTCACTTATCAAAACAATTCTAAGATCAATAGGTACATGTATGCACAAATCTCTTGCAAGTACAATCTCTCTCTATATTTTTAGCTCCAAAAGAAATTTATATCTTTGATTTTCAATTTTACAAATAAATCCCTTTACAAACATGATTTTATTTTTTATATCATGCATGTGTACTAGTAAATGATGAAAATGTTGGACATGAGGAAATTGAAGATGAATCAATAGATATGGAAGAAGGAACATCTAAAGATTAGATAAAATTGTATTTAATAGTTCACTTTTTACGTATATACACATATGTACACTAATAAGGGTTTGTATCTTAAGTTTTTATTTTAATTTTTCTTCTAGCTCAAGATCAAGCAACCAATGAGAATGTTAATATAGTGCAAAGATTGAAGAGAAAAATTAATCATAGAGACATAGATCATTTAATTGAAATGGATATGGAAAGAATTTGAGAATATGATAGTCAAGCTAAATATGCTATGAAGAGGAAATTGAATAAAAAGTCTGAAGAAATAATTGAACAATTTGAGAATCTTCGTATAGTGAAGAAAAATCAACTATTAAAAATTTTGCTTCTTAAAGAAAAATTAAAAGAGTCAATGAAACTATTGGGTATAGACACAAGTATGAAAAAGAGGAAGAATTCTACACTACAAAAAGATATTGTTGAAACTCTTAAGGAAGGGTTACATTTTATTGAGAGAAAAACTTGATTTGCAAATAAATCAATTGCATGAAAAGTGATACTAATATCTATTTTAAATAAGAAATTATGGGAAAAAGGATAGATCTCTTCACTATCATCTCATATTGAGTATAGTCATTAGATGATATTACATTATCTAGAAAGGGGAAACAATTTGGATGATAGTACATTAGAAGGAAATAGGGCATTAATGTGTAGAGTTCCTCAATCTAAAAGGATTACAGAAATAATTAAGAACTTAGTTATTCAATTTTATATTAATAATATTCATCATTCATGAAATAGAAGAGATATCATCAAGTAGAGGATTGGGCTTAAGGAGTATCTTCAACATGAAAAACATTGTTTGTATATCACACAACATGAATTGTGTCTCTCATTTTGTAATTCAAATCCTAACACAAAGATTGGAAAAACAATGTTCAAAAGATTGAAACCCTATCTTGTGAATAAAACTAGATCTTTTATTTGGACTGGATGTTGATGCTTCCTGTATGGGGGAGTATTTGTGATGGACAAAGTGAATTAGGACTCTTTATTGACATTTTTGTAACTAGTGTCTCTTGACACTCGAGCTGAATAAGTATAAGTTGATCATATAATTTGATCTATAGATGTTTGTTGCTGAAACCTTTGGCATTGATGTCAATGGGGGAGAAGTTTGACATGAAAAAAATCATACTATGAGGAGAGTTTGGCATCATACTATGAGGGAGAAGTGTTGCAAGAAATGATTATAGAAGAAGTTTGATATTATGCTGAGGAAGGTGTTCAACATAAGTACATTTTTTGTAATAATAGTTTAGTACATAGTGCATTGAGGTATATTAATGGGGAAGTGTGATTGATAAAGAAGACTATTTATCTTTTGTTGGTATTTTTAGAACTAGATGTTTTTCATCTATTTTTACATCAATGAAAAAGGGGGAGATTGTTGGAAGATTGATGAAATTTTTGGAAGATTTGTTTTATGATGATATGTTACACTCATGACTGAGTTTTTCATTGATTTCAACATAACATGTTTGATGCCTTCTATGGTATCAGACAGATGAATAGCAAAAAGATCAAGTTGATATGGATGACTAGTAAAGCATAATAATCACTCAAGGTTATGGGAGATACATTTGAGTACCTAGCATATTCAATTAACATCGGAAGTAGAAAGGACAAGTCTAGATGAAGTTATGTAAGTTTTTGTGATGAGATAGAGTTTATAGAGCCATGTTTAGGTAAACTTGTTATATCTCTTAGCAGAGTTGATATCTTGAGGATCGAGGTTGAAGACTTGGAGAATACATGTTAAGGATGACATGGCTAAGCTCACTCATAATGATATTTTGTATATGGAAAGTTATTCAAGTTTCAAGGTAGAAGATTTGTGTTATCACTAAGTGTAACATGCTCTTAGTATGGTCCTATAATAATCAATTGTGAAGGAGTAATAGCCAACTCAAGGAATTGTTTAATGGACTTGGTATAAAGGAAGAATATTTTCCTTTATCATGGCATAGATTAATAAAAATTGTGAATGTTCAAAAAGTGATAGAAAGTGTAGAATGTGAAGTTAAGTAGAGCAGTGTGAAAGTGAAGGAAACTTCATCATCAAGGTTTTGCTGAGTGATTTTTGGTTTGGTATTTGGATCTAAGGTTCATGAACTAGTCTACAAGGTTTGACAATGATTGGTCCAATTGATAGGATAGAGGAAAGAACAAGCAAGGAAGACAAATAATAGTAAATTACTTATTTGAGCAGTGAGATCATCTTGTAGTTGAAATTGCATGTTTGAGAAATGACTTCTTCTTGCATACATTTTACCACAACTCCTAATAGGGTTGGAATCTCCTAATAGGGATTCAAAGTCTCCTAAGAGGGACAATTATAATGAGTTTTCTCATTGACTCCTACTAGGTTCCATCCTCTAACAAGGAACATATATATTAGTATATTATCTAGTGGATATCATCCCCACTAGGGTTTTCCCTTGGCCAAGGTTTTCCTAGTTACCAAAATATGGTGTCATGAGTTATCTTTATGTATTGCATATTGTTACTATTCAACATTACTTTATTTCTTTTTAATGCATGGTTTAAAGTTAGTAATAATATTTAGTTGGTGACTAAAGGTTGTAGATTACTGATTCATCCCCCCTCTTAGTGATCCCTATATTCTAACAATTGGTATAAGAGGCTAGTTCCTTTGAAGAGGCTTAACATGTTAAGTAAGATCCCTATGGATATGGAATAATTGAATAAGAACCTTAAATAAGCTCTTGAAAAAATTGATCTCATTATTGAAGAAATAGATAAGCTAAAGGATATATATGAAAACTCCAAACTATATATTGGTCATTTAAAGGAAAATATTGAACATCTAAAATTTGAGGCTAAATCTATTGAATCTAGAACCACTAATGATAACTATTCAAAGTTGAAGACTAAATATAAGATCTTGAAACATGAATTGAAGATTACAAATTTAAAGTTGAATTTGAGAAATGATCCTAGAAAAATTGAATTTGATTTGAGGACGAAAAATGTAGACCTGAGAGAAAGTCTAGCAAAGAAAACATCTGAACTTGAAACATTGAAAGAAAATCATGAAGAACCCCATAAGCACAATGCTATTGTGAAAGGTGAATTGAGACAACCCAAGAAATAACTTGATAAGCTTTATTCTAGAAGACAAAAGCTTGCTGGTCCAATGTCCATTCAGAGACTTTCTTAAGATAAGACTAGTCTTGGATATCTAATTAACATGTCTGCAAAGAAACCTAAGATTAGATCAGATCCAAAAGCAAAAGACAAATTTGATGATAAGATTGAATCTAGACAATCTTCTGCTAAACCTAATGAAGTTGATAAAATCAATGAAGTTGAAATCTTGGATGAACCAAAGAAAGGGGAAACTCCCAAGACAACTAGGCATGGATTTAGAGGTAAGTATTTTTTATTTAATTGTTGTCACTTAGGTTTGCACCCTTGTCCAAGGCCTATGCACGAGGACAACCTAGTGAGACATGGAAACAACCTCCAAGGTGTGGGACTTGAACTATGAGGTTGAGTCTCCAAAGAAGGCTGACTTCCTCTTACTATCAGGGTGCACCTAAATACTCTCGAAAGGAAAAGGGGAAGAAGGAGATGCAAAAAACAACTCTACCCTACCTAAACTATGGAGGTGATGCACCAAAATAAAGTATTTAGACCCATTTCTACCCATATATGCACTACTAAACTAGAATAAAACTAAGGATATACACATACAGACTTGTTTTGATCTAATAACCACATGCAGATTAGGAAACCAAACTGAATAACACAAGGAAAGAGAAATCTCACTTATATATTATCCAATAGGCAAAAATAGATACACTATACAGGCTACAGATCTCAACAATACACCAATGAGAGGCAAGAAGGATGCACATACACATTAATGGCTGAAGGAGATAAAACAGAAAATCATACAGTTTAGAGGCATAGGGAATTTTACACTAAGAATTGCAGAGCAATATCAAAGAACAATAGAGAAGGGTCCCCCTTTAGAAATGTACAAAATTTTCCTTTATAGTTCAGGCATAACTGAGGAAATTGGCTCAGCATTAATTGCTTAACTAATTCCATCAAGCTCCCATACAAAAATATCTGATCAAAGATCACACTCGAGCATGGTTCTAAGGTACAAAATCAGGTATTCGACTAAAGAAATGCCTTGAGTAGATAGAAATGGTGCCAATGAATGATCTTGACATAGTAGATAGATCTGCATAGTGATGGAAGGTCCTTCTGTATCCTGTATTCATTTTGAGTTGGTGGCAATTGATTGTGAAATCGAATCCATGGTGAAGACACCTAATTTTATCATTTCTAGTTCATGAAATAGCAAATCAAAAAAATAAACTCAACTCTATATGCTAGCTGGGCCATGCGGGCCAATCATCTCTCTTTATTCTACCACCTGGGGAGTCCTCCCATAGTTGACCACCTTTATTGAACTAACAATGCCACCCTTTTAATATTAATGCTAACTGTGATGGTTACCCTAACTGCCAGCCGACCGTCAATCCTGATCGGGCCAGTGAGATACGTGTCATCAAGGTGCTATGTTGCCAACTTATACATTGTGCAACTTCTTCATAGTGTGATGGCGCCTACCATCGATCGTCTTGATCTGACGGCCATGAAAGATCTATCCATCTTTATTGCGCTGGATGCATGGAAATATGGCCCCACCAGGACACGTGGCACTAGGGTGCTATGTCACCAATGTTATCTCCTGTGCAGTTCCTCATAGCACGATGGTACCCACCGTAGATCTGTCTCAATCTGATGATCAAAACCACGTCACACTCTGCACAACATTTCCTCTGAAAACCACTGGGCCCGTGAAACATTGTGCTCTAACATGTACACTTGGCACCTCCTTGTTGGCCATTTGAAGCGCCAACCTGGCAGATCCAGGACTTGACCCCATGGAGTCACCACATGTCGACTAGGTGCCATGTTACTATGAGAAAATTGAGGTCATATTGCCATAGTGCCATAGCACCCAATTGATGACATGTCATCTGATTTGCACGTGGCTACCTCTGATTTTCCACCATGGCACCGAGCTTTCTAATTGTGTAGATGAGGTACAAATGGGAACCAACTATCTAATCGCTCCTGCCATCAATCTGATCCTCTGTTTGGGCGCTATGTCACCAATAGAAAACTTGTGGGTTTTCCATTGGCAACATGGCGCCTTACCACTTTTTGAGACTTACGACCATTAGAACATGCTCGCCCGCCACCATGAACACTTCTCAGTCCATCGTGAAACTTTTCTAACCCATCAAACACTAGGATGTGTTCGCTGAATGTGGACCCACCAACACAACATGTCATCAAGGTGCTATGTTGCCATTGTAAATCATTTGTAGCTTCCCCATAGCGCAATGGTGTCATCCGTTGATCTGCCTTAATTCGACGGCAGAGAACTTGTGGGCTGCAAAACATATGTTATAAAGTTTGAAACTTGGTATTTAATATTCCCATGGGTATTAAAATATTACTAATTAGGGAGGTGACCATTGGGTGGGGTAACATTTGAATTTTGAAATTTGGTGCGGCAAACAAAATGTGGTAACATTCTGGCAACTCATAGGGGACGCAAGCATGCTATGCATCAGATCAATGCCTGCAAAAAATCCATTGGGCTATGGAGTCAAAAAATATGAACCTAAGAACTACAAAACCCTAACCTATCTATGCGGAGATCAGAACATTGAAAACCCTAGCTCTGCAACTATGAATAGAAATAGAAGACAAAACTTTGTCTAATACTTGAGACACCTTAAAAACTGCTACCTCATAGGGAGACGGTTGTGCCCACACACTTCTTGGAAAGCAAGAAATATTAGAAAAGAAACTAAACTACTTATGTACATGGATCCAAAAAAATTTAGAAACAGGGCTTCAGATAGATCCCATTGACTGGAATGGGCAAAATCTCTCCATTTGGCCTGCTCAACTGAGATGCATTAGCCTACTTGCAACTGGCAATCAGATAGGGGCCACTCCATAGTGGGTCAAACTTGGAATGTCTTCCTAGTTTTTCTCTTTTAGAATCCCACTTTAGAACTAAATCTCCTTCTCTAAAGGTCCTAACCCTAGTTTTCTTATCAAAACTCCTTTTCATCTGCTGCTGATGTATCTCTAGGGTTTGCATAGCCTTATTTCTCTTTTTTTCTAGTTTAATCAACTCTGCCATTCTTACTGACATGGAATTATCTTCAATCAATTTTAGCTGATGAGCCAACTCCAAGGATAGGAATTCCAATGGAATTGGGAGTCTGGCCTCCCTACCATATACCAGCACAAAAGGTGAATTCCCAATAGATCTCTTGGGTGTTATCCTATAATCCCATAGAGTAGTTCTTAATTTCTTATGCCAGACCCTCTGATTGTCTTCTATTTCCCTCTTCATGATTCTAATCAGATTCTTGTTGGAAGACTCAGCCAAACCATTACCCTAGGGATAGTAATTTGATGATGTGCTCAGGTAGATATTGTGATTCATTTTCCATGCACAAATCTAGGTTCCAACAAAAGACTTGGCATTGTCCAAAATGATAGTAGAAGGAGCACCAAATCTAGATACAATTCCATAAAGGAATTCGACAAATGATGATTCTGTGGCATCCTTCAAGGTAACTGCCTCTGTCCACCTAGTGAAATAATCGGTAGTAGCCAAAATCCATTTATGACCTGCACTAGATGGAGGATTAATGGGGCCTATAAAATCCAACCCCCACTAGGTAAAGGGCTAATCCACCTGAATAGGATGAAGGGGGAGAGCTTCAAGCCTCTGTTTGCCTCAAAAGAAAGAACACTTCTCACATTTTCTCACATATCCATAACAATCATGAAAATGAGATGGCCAATAATAACCAGCCCTCATGATCTTCATGGTAGTTGTTCTTGCAGAGAAATGGCCACCATCAGGGCCATCATGAACTTCCTTAATCATCCTTTCAGCCTGATCCTCTTCAATGCATCTTAATAGGATCCCATTAAAATCCCTCCTGAATAGGATACCATCAATTACAACATAGGGAATGGACTACAGTGTATATTGTCTCCTTTTGGTTCTGTCCAATTCCTGAGGGTATCCATTCCCTGATAAGAAGCTCTTCATGTCATTTATCTAGCTCCTTGGACCATTAACATTTCTTACCTTCTGCTACTTTGTTATTACCATAGTAGCCTCTTCATCTGAATCTTGGCCTGATAGTATTTCTTTGCACAATCCTCTCCCTCTTACTAGCTTGGTAATCTAAATATCAACATCATATTCCATTACCCTAGTGATCTATCTAGCTCTCTCTTCACTGATATCTTTGCTTAATAGGAAGTCTTTTACACTGGCATGGGGCACCAAAAAATGGATCCTATTGTGGGATAAAAGGTGCTTGAATTTATTCAAGGCTCTAATGACTGCAATGGCTTGCTTCTCTATATAACTGTACTTATCTTCATATTCCTTGAGCCCTTCACTAAAGAAAGCTATGGGTTGCTCCTCATCCTTGTCATTTGTTTGAGTCAAGACAGCAGAGATACTTGACTCACCACCTAGAGTGTAGAGGATGAAATCTTTCTCAAAATTTGGATTCATGAGAGTAGGGGCTGAGGCTATGGCTACCATGATTTCTTCAAAAATATCCTTTACTTCCTTGGTCCATGAGAAGACCATACCTTTCTTAAGCATAGCTATAAGAGGTTTCACCATGGTAGCAAGATTAGGAATAAACCTTCTTACAAAATTTATCCTACCAAGGAAACTTTGCAGCCCCTTCTTGTGTTTAGGAAGAGGAAGGGCAAGTATTGCCTTTGTTCTTTCTATATCAATGGTCAACCCATCCTTAGATACAATGTTTCCCAATAATTTTCCTTGGCTTGTAGCAAAGACACACTTGGCTGGGTTGAGGGAAACCCCAAACTCTCTACATCTTAGAAATACCTGTCTTAGATGATTAAAATGATCTTCTACATTCTTTGAATATACAGTTATATCAACAAGGTATACGAACACAAACTTGTCAATTAAATTTTTGAAGGCCATCTCCATTGCCTTCTGAAATGTGGCACCTGCATTTGTTAGTCCAAATGGCATCTCGCAATAAGCATATGTGCCCCACTTAGTAGTAAATGCTATCTTATATTTGTCAGATTCTTTAACCAGCACTTGATTATAACCAGAGAATCCATCAAGAAAAGAGAATCTTCTTGGCCCACTAACCTTGGGTAGAATCTACTCCATGGAAGGGAGAGGATAGTGATCCTTAAGAGAAGCCTGATTAAGATCCCTAAAGTCCACACATAGTCTGATTTCTCCATTCTTCTTCCTTACAGGGACAAGGTTAGATACCCATGATGAGTTTTTGATAGGAAATATTATATTAGCCTCTATCAACTTAGATAGCTCTTTTCTCATTAGAGGCTCAATCTTAGGATTCACTGGTCTCTATTTTTGCCTTACTGGTTTGGCCTTATCAATTAAATCTATGGTATGCTGAAGCAAACTAGAGTCAAACCCTTTTAAATCATCATATGTCCAAGCAAATACATCATTAAATTCTTGACATAGATGGATGAAGTTTTCTTGCTCAGTTTCAGAACATACCTTCCCCATATTCAAAAATTTCCATCAGCAATTGTAACTTGGGCATAATCATCCTTTTTTGCAGCTAGATTCATTCCTTTGCCTCTTGTTTGATCATCAGGATTAAAGAAACTCTCCAAGGTAATGAGACCCTTGGGAAACTTGTTAGAACTGAGATGAATGATTTGATCACCATACTCATCTTGCAGTCTTGACTGGTTTCTAACTGATAATTTTGCCTCATTCTGCAAGAAACTAACAATTTTCTCATTAGAATCAAACACCTGCCAATGAGTGTTGTTGTCAGGGATGGCAGGCCTCACTACCACCCTTATTTGTTGCTTCTTCTCTTCCTCAAGATTCCCTAGTACATCATAAGATGCACCCACTACTACAAGTCTATCAGCATGTTTATTTTCTTTCCTAGGAATGCTCTCAATATTAAATGCATTGAAGCCCTCAAGAGAATCCTAGACTCTATGTTTGTAAGACTTGAGTAGGCCATTTCTGGTGATATTTTGGTTTCTCAATTGATTAACTACCAACTCACTATCCCCATATACTTTCAAGGCTTGAATTCCTCTCTTTGGGCAAGTAAGAGACCTTGAATCAAAGATTCATACTCGGCCATATTATTAGTGCAACTAAATTGGAGCCTAAAGGAGAAGTAGTATCTTATTTGTGTAGGAGAGATCAGCATAACACCAGCCCCTGATCCATTTCTATTCTTTGAGCCGTCAAAGTACATACTCCATGTTCCACTTATATCATCATTAGTCCTGATAAGGTTAGGAACTTGAGCATCTTTCTCTATTATGTAATATGTACTAAGACCTATCTCAAGAGTCTCTGACATAGACTCAAACTAATACGTACTTGCCCATTCATCTAAGAAGACATCAAGAATCTCTACTATGGAAGTGGCAGGCTCATTTACTATGTCATTTTCATCCATCTCTAGAATAGGGCAATTCATGTTGATGGGATTGGGGTTATAAGATTCAGTGCGATGAAGGGCTTGAGGTTCTACTCTGATTAAGGCATTGGCTCCATATCTGGTCTTAAATGACATATATGACCAATAAGCAGATATGAATCCACCAATTTGAGCAGTGAAGTCTCTTGAAAGATAGATAGCAAAATAGGGCTTGACTTCAGCAATAGATATGTCTTGAATCACAGTGCAACCAGGGCATTCATGTAGGGCCATCTCCACATTCCTAAGGATACCTACAGTTTTGACAGTACTACCATCTAATTGTAACACATCCCTAACAATGGGTTCATATTTCATTCCTAAAGCATCAGCAACACACCTAGGCATTACTAAGCTACTAGCCCCTAAATCTATCATGTAATTGTGGACTAATTTTCCCCCTATAATTAGAGAAACATAGAATGGAGGAGGTCTAACCTTTTTACTTGTCTCCACATCCCCTACTGGTTGTACTAGACTTGTGGCACTCTCTATGGTAGATGGCTGATCCTTGGGTTCAATCTTCTCTAACTCTTGTTGTAGCATCCTCTTCTGTATTTGTATGGTAGCAATGGCATCCCACATGGAGATATTCACATTGGTCTTCTTCATTTTCTCTACCACATTAAATGGTGCATTAGGAACTTTGGTAGAAACTTTGAGAGTTGCACCTATAAGTGGTTGAGATGGGGCAACATAAGGATCACTTGCATCTTTCTTTCTAGAATCTTGCTTTTGCTGTTGTGAAGTACTTATTTGTTCATTTTCTGCATGTGCATGAGGTGTAGCACTTGAAGTTGAGGCCTACTTAGGAGAAGGAGGGGCAGAATTTTCCATAGCTCTCTTCTTACTTCTTCTGTTATGAGCAACGGAATCCTAGTTTACATTATGATGCTCCCCAATCTGATGATTCATTAAAGAGCAATCATCATGGCCTTGAATATATGAGGCCTCCTTGGGATGATCCTCCTTGTATGATTGCTTTGCTGCAAGTTCTTGGTCAGTTAGGGCCAAATAAGATTCTACCTTCTGGCACATGCAATAGGCATAAGAATAGGTGCAAGAAGGACAAAAATCTTGATCTTGGGCCAAGTTATTTTGAGGGACTATAGCTCTGTTCTGATTTGAGCTTGAAGCAGAAGCATGACTATTTTGCCTACCTTGATCAAAAGAGCTATTCCACTGATTAGGAGGCCTACCACCATTTGGAGCTTGATATTGCAATTGGGAAAGCTTGCCACCTTGAGCTTGCTACCTTTCCAAGGCCACCGCCTTGTTACTCATTTTTTGTATCATGGAGAAACTATCCTCTAATCTCTTCCCTTGGTCCTTCAACTCCCTCCCTTGCTCTTGCAATTTTTTATCCAGGGTCTTTTCTCTTTTATCTATATTCAGCACTAGACCTTGGAGCATATCTTTGAGTTCATCTATCCCATTTGAGGATGTGGAAGCTTGGGGAACTGGAGTAAGGGCTTGTGATGTAGCAGTTGTAGGAAGAGGGGCCATTGCTGGTTGGTGGTTGGGAACATCAGGAAAGAAAGGCATAGGGGGCCTTGGAGCCAACTTTCCTCCTTGTATTAGGATGTTCTTAACTTTTATGGCTATCTCATAAGCATTAGGCAAGGTATCTCCTCCCATAGTTTGGATTGCAGTGGCAATATCACTGTTAAAAGCTCCAAGGTAATGCAAGAAGGCATTAACAGGGGTAGGTTTCACTAAAGTAGGTATTCTATCCCATGTCTTTTGAAATCTATAGTTAAAATCTGTCATACATTCATGGGGGGCTCTTTTAATAGTACTCAACTGCTCTAAAAGTGATAGATGGTCACTTCTATCCTCAAAATGTTTGCATAACCCTACTCCTAGTTCATCCCAATTAGTTATAGAACCATGAGCTAAGCCTCTATACCACTGTAATGCTTTTCCTTTTAAAGATGAAGCTAGAAGTCTGACAGCAACATCATCCTTTATAATACCATGAATATTACAGACATTTTCTACTTCTTGGATATGCTCTAAAGGGGAGATGGAAGTTTCACCAGTAAAATTAGGTATACTTTTGAGTGCAGATACTAGTATATCATGTCTTTGGGCTAACAATAGAGGACTTCCACAATTAAAGGTGGCAAAAGCATGAACTCTTGGTTGTGCCATGTAAACAAGTGTTCTATTGATGAGTGTTGATGGAAATCTAGGCTAAGTTCGAGCAACAAGAGGAGTAGAGACAAATCTTAGAGGTATATTAACTGTTATTACACCCCTAACTGGTGATAATGAATTTCTAGTCCTCCTTCTTCTAGGATTTGAAAGAGAAAGCTCTTGATATTGAAATTTACCTCTAGAAGACACCCTTGTTTCAGCCCTGGGAATGAATCACTGTAGCTTTGGCCTAGAACCAGATTTGTTGATGTTCAGAGATGCCAAGTACTTTGAAGGGTCAGCCTCTTAAAGGCTTGAATACTGAAGCCAACACTACCTCTTCAACATTAATCTCTGAAACTCTTTCTTCTTGACATCAGTAGACTTTAAATTTTGTTTGAAAAATTGTCCCACTGGGCATGCCAAAAACTATTGTCACTTAGGTTTGCACCCTTGTCCAAGGTCTATGCATGAGGACAACCTAGTGAAACATGGAAACAACCTCCAAGCTATGGGACTTGAACTGTGAGGTTGAGTCTCTAGAGAAGGCTGGCTTCCTCTTAATATCAAGGAACACCTAACTACTCTCGAAAGGAAAAGGGGAAGAAGGAGATGCAGAAAACAACTCTACCCTACCTAAACTATGGAGGTGATGGACCAAAATAGAGTATTTAGACCCATTTCTGCCCATATATGCACTACTGAACCAGAACAAAATTAAGGATATACACATACAAACTTGTTTTGATCTAATAACCACATGTTGATCAGGAAACCAAACTGAATAACACAAGGAAAGAGGAATCTCACTTATATATTATCCAATAGGCAAAAATAGATACAGTATGCAGGCTACAGATCTCAACAATACACCAATGAGAGGCAAGAAGGATGCACATGCACATTAATGGCTAAAGGAGATAAAATAGAAAATGATACAGTTCAAAGGCATAGGGAATTTTACACTAAGAATTGTAGAGCAATATCAAAGAACAACAGAGAAGGGTCCCCCTTTAGAAATGTACAAAATTTTCCTTTATAGTTCAGGCATAATTGAGGAAATTGGCTCTGCATTAACTGCTCAACTACTACCATCAAGCTCCCATACAAAAATATCTGATCAACGATCACACTCGAGCACGATTCTGAGGTACAAAATCAGGTATTCGACTGAAGAAATGCCTCAAGTAGATAGAAACGGTGCCAATGAATGATCCTAACATAGTAGATAGATCTGTATGATGATTGAAGGTCCTTCTATATCCTACATTCATTTTGAGTTAGTGGCAATTGATTGCGAAATTGAATCCATGATGAAGACTCCTAATTTTATCATTTCTAGTTCATGAAATTGAGAATCAAACAAATCAACTCACCTCTATATGCCAGCTAGGCCACACAGGCCAATCATCTCTCTTTATTCTACCACCTGGGGAGTCCTCTCGTGGTTGACCACCTTCATTGAACTAACAGTGCCACCCTTCAAATATTAATGCTAACTGTGATGGTTACACTAATTGCCAGCCGACTGTCAATCCTGACTAGGCCAGTGAGACACGTGTCATCAGGGTGCTATGTCGCCAACGTATACATCGTGTAGCTTCTTCATAGCACGATGGTGCCTGCCATCGATCATCTTGATATGACGGCCATGAAAGATATGTCCCTCTTTACTGCGTTGGCTGCATGGAAATATGGCCCCACCAAAACACATGGTGCCAGGGCACTATGTCGCCAATGTTATCTCCCAAGCAGTTCCTCATAGTGCGATGGTGCCCACCATAGATCTTTCTCAATCTAACGATCAGAACCACATCACACTCTGCACATCATTTCCTCTGAAAACTGCTGGGCCCATGAAATGTTGTGCTCTGACATGTACACTTGGCACCTCCCTGTTGGCCATTTGAAGTGCCGACCTGGCAGATCTAAGACTTGACTCCATGAAGTCACCATGTGTCAACTAGGTGCCATGTCACTATGAGAAAATTGACATCAAATTCCCATAGAATCATAGAGCCCAACTGATGACATGTCCTCTGATTTGCACGTGGCTCCCTTTGATTCACCACCGTGGCGCTGAGCTTTCTGACTATGTAGATGAGGTACAAATGGGACCCAACTATTTGATCGCTCCTGCTATCGATCTGATCTTTCATTTGGGTGCTATGTCACCAATAGAAAACTCATGTGTTTTCCATTGGCAACATGGTGCCTTACCACTTTTTGAGACTTTCGGCCGTCAGAACATGCTCGCCCGCCGCTGTGAACACTTTTCGGTCCATCGTGAAACTTTTTCGACCCGCCGAACACTAGGATGTGTTCGTTGAATGTGGACCCACCAATGCAACATGTCGTCAAGGTGCTATGTCACCATCATAAATCTCACGCAGTTTCCCCATAGCGCGATGGCGCCATCCGTTGATCTGCCTTGATCCAAGGATAGAGAACTTGCGGGCCATAAAACATATGTTATAAGGTTCAGAACTTGGTATTTAATATTCCCATGGGTATTAAAATATTACTAATTGGGGAGGTGACCGTTGGGCAGGGTAACATTTGAATTTTGAAATTTGGCAGGGCAAACAAAATGTGGTAATAGTAATGAAATAGGTCATATGAAAAGATATTGTACTAAAAAGTCATTTAATCATGTTAAGGACATTTTTTGTCATAATTGTGATGGTATGGGTCTTACTAAAATTTATTGTAGGAATACTAAGTATGATAATGATAAAAGAAATAATAGAATGTCTTGAAATAATAACAAATCTATAGATAGAAGAAGATCTAATGACAGGACATCAAGAGAAACAAGATCTAATGATGACAAAAGATAGATTTTGTGCTATCAGTGTAACAACTTAGGACATGTAACCTAGAATTGTCATGCATTTGATGATTAGTAGAATCATAGAAGAATTCAAGCTATATGTTAGTTATGCCAAAAATTTAGACACACAATGAAGTACTACAAAATGGATAGAAACTTCAGAGATAGAAGGAATAATGGAAGAAACTTCATAAATAGAAGGAATGATGGAAGGAACTTTGGATCTAACAATGAAGAATAAAGAAACATTGTAAGGGAGCTTCAAGAAGAACTTAATGAAGAATTAATGAAAAGGAACATATATCTAAAAAGAAAAATTAAAGATGATGAGATAGAAATATTGAGTTTGATTAATTGAGTTTGATTAATTATTGAGTTTGATTAATTGAGTTGAATTAAGCTTGTTAATAACATCAAAATTTGGGAACTTCATGTAGAGACTAAATTAGAGGTAGTAAAGTTTGGAAAAGATGTATATAGTTTCTTTTAGATGGTACCTAGGCTCGCTTGTAATTTTGAGCTTATATAAACAAGTTATGATGAATTATAGAGTTATTGATATTATAGTAAGAGTTGATTTTGTAATAAAAGATGAAAACTACATTTTTGTAGAGAATTTTTTGATCCAAAGTTTTGAGGATGATTTTCATGATAGAAGGAGGCTATAGTAAACCTTGGGTGATATCTGAAGATTGGAAAAATTAGTTTTTGCAGTTATCTAATTGCAAAACACAAATAGCAACTTTCTCATATTTCTGAAGTATGCAATTAATGTAGTTTCGATTTGATGCACAAATGAAGTATAGAATTGATTTTACTTCATTGTGAACATATTCAAAGTGATTTGCATTCTGAAGTGACTTGTCAGAGTGATTTCAAAGCAAGCCCTATTTTTCAATAAAAGACATTTTTTTCTTTTTTGCAATATTTGTTTGATAAAGGATATTGTTGATAAGAATTATAGATATGTCAATTGTTCATAGTGTTAAGAATAAGGATAGACCTGTGTTTAAGGTAGTTTCCATAAAACCCAATGATGGAAACCCTAATTCTACATTGTCTATCATCCCAAAGAACATATTCTATTTGGAAAAAGCTATTTGAATTGCAAGTTCAAGTATATTGGTAGTATATATATGAATAAGCATATGGAAATAGACTTTAACCATGACATGATAGAAAAGGATGGATTTGAACATTTGAGTGAATTGGACGTGTTTAAGTATCATTTTTACCATGAACTAGATATAGATGAATGGACTCAAATTATAGTAAGTAGAATATTTGATGGAAAATTATGGATGCAAGATAATGTAGTAGACATTTCTATCAACCTTATACATAAGGTAACTAGTCTTACCAAACAAAGAAGTGTACCCATAGGAGAGAAACAAGTCAAGAAGAATGTAGAAAGATACATTAAGGTAGTCTATAATGGAAAAGCTATGATAATCAGCTCCATCAAATAGGACGATGTGAGATTTCTTAGAAAAATAATAGCTTATTCAGTATGTGCAAGTTCTAAGATAGATGGACTTTCAGATCCAAATTTATATATGCAACTTACAAGATTTGTGTTGAGAAAGAATAGGTGAATTTGAGTGAAATTATAAGAATGCAACTCTTGAAGAACCTTAAGAAGATTAAAAGGACAAAGAGTGATCTATTTAGGTTCTAATTATTGATTAATCACATACTATTTCATGCATTGAAGAGATTTCCTTACTTGTTAGTAACAGATATTATGAGTAGTGATAGATGCACTATGGAAAAGATATGAGAGGTATGTAGAAGACACCTTGTAGACAAGGTATTGGATAGTGGTAATCTAATTATGAGAACACTCAAAAATGAGATGAAGCATATAATTAGGATGCCACCCACAATTATGGATAGATTCAAGGATCACATTTGTATTTTAGTTGATACAGACTATACATACATTCAAGTAGTGGAATCTTGGGAAACATTTTTCAATCCTTTGAGCTATGAGTTGAGTTATGATGTTGTAGTTGGTTACATTGATTTATTGTTGAATCTTGAGATAGTTCAAGCTAAGTATAGATTTAGTACATTTGATGAGATTACACAACATGCTCATTAAACAACCTTGGAAAATGCATCTCACAAAAAGGTAGAATCAATTATGAAGAAGGCATTATTTAAGGCCAGAATGATAGAAAGTGAATATGAGGCTATAATACAAACATTGAAATAAGGTGTATTGAATATTCAACCCTTGTCAATTTTTGATGCTGAGACAACGTCAAGATAGGCTATACATTATGTAGTAGTATTCGATGTTTAACTTAGTGAGCATAAGAGAAATTTAAAGAGATTAGCTAAAGTAGTGTCAACAAAGACTAAGATAGTAAAAAAGATGGCTTTAGGACCTGAAAAGAAGTAGGAGGCATTGTTTACAATTGACTCCAATAGTGATGAGGAAATTGAGGAATAGGAAATTAGGAAAGCTAAGATGGTGAATCCACCTAAACAAGTAGAAGGAAAAGCTTTGCAACCATGGAAGCCAAAAATTGAAAAGATAAACACAACAATTGCAAATGAGGGAAACTTTGTTCATATGAACAAGATTTATGATCTCTATAATAATTTTGAGAACAAATTGATATACCTATTGTAAGACATATCACTACAAATGATCTAAGTATGAAAGATGTCAAAAGAGTCATGAACAAGAAACTCTATGAGAGACTTATTAACAAGAAAACTCTAGCAAGGGAAGAAGACCTTGAACTTTGGAAGTCTATGCTCAGGACCATCTACAAGACTGATGATGGAGATCAGATTAAGTGATTACTAAATAAGCTCACTCTTACTTGAGGAACAAATTAAGGCCATTTTTGTTCATGGTTGGTGAGAAGGATATGTTGAGGAAAGAGATAGTAGTAGCTATTAGTAAGATGTTGTTAGAATCACTTACAATGACTCCTCTAGTTCCTAGAACTATGGAAGTATCAATAAGTGGTGATACCATGAAGATTGAACAAACCAATGTTACTCTTAACAATGATAGTACAAATCCATTTGGTGGTTTTGAAGAAAATGTACCTAATACCAAGGATGTAGAAGATAACCTAAAGAAAATTCAGGGAGAAAAGAGGCTTATATAAATTGAAAAGAAAAAGATAGAGGAAGCCAAGAAATAATTGCTTGAGAATGAAAGGAAAAGAAAGGAAGAAGAAGATAATAGAAGAATTGTAGAAGAAGAAAGGAAGAGAAGGAAAGAGAAGAAAAATAAAGGAAAGAAGACAAAGAGAGGAAAGCCAAGGAAGCAGTAAAGAAATAGTGGGAGGATGAAACTAAACCATCTAGTTCATCTACTCTACTCCCTCTTACCAGTTTATCTACTGATGATGATGTTCAATCAGATCTAATCTCATCGTTATCCAAACTAATTGAAAAAAATAGGAAAGTAAAGAATTTAAAAAGAACACTGATGGAAGTGATAGATAGTACATTGATATTTTAGCAATCAAAACTAGATCTCAAATAGAGAGCATAAGTAGTGCTAAAGCATTTTGATGAATAGTTTACAAATTCATTGAATGATGTAGAGAAAAAAGCTTAGATTTCCTATGATGCTAACTTGTGCCAAAATATCAAGAATGACTTAGTCAATCTTGATACTTGCATAAAATAACTTTGGAGATGTTGGTAGGAAGGGAAAGCTTTGTATGTTAAGTGTACCTTATCATACAAATTGACTAAGAATTTTGACAGTCAGTTAGAGAAAAAGTTAAATAAGTTAGTGACTTTATCCAGCCTAATCTAGCACCCATCTAGTAAAGTTAATGATATTGAAAGTCTAGTTGCTAGTGTTTACAGGGAGATTAGGAATCTGGAGCTTCTGAAAGAGAAAATATTAAGCAGAACATCTAATTTTAGAGAATCTATTACTCTGAAGTTATCATTTTTTGAGAAGTAGCTAAAAGAATGTGTCAAGCTCAAGGACACGCATACTAACTTTTTGTATTCAAATATCAATGCAATTGACATTGCCTCATATGCATTATGTGAAATTTTGTCATTAGTAGAATCCACAAAAGAGATGCAAAAAAAAGGTATGGAGAACTAGAAAACTATTTTTGGAGATTGCATGAAGTTTATTTTAGCATAAAGGAAAGGAAAATAGTTTTGACAATTTTGGAGAAGAATCTTGACTATTTTTGACATTTTTCATTGATGTAAAATGGGCAGTAATAGTAGAGAAAATTATGAAGTAGATTATTGAGAAATACATGAGTAGTATGAAGTATATTATAATGGGGAGCATATATGTAAAGTTGTAAAGTTTTAATAGATATGTAATGTTTATTCTGATAGTTATGTTTTCTGTCACTTAGCTAATTTTTCATACTTTGTTGCCATCAATGCCAAAGGGGGATATCATCTAAGTATATAATTTGGTTTATAATAGTGTATTTTTTTTATAACATATTGTAGACATCATATTGAGGTAAGCAAAGTTACATGGAGATAGTATACATGCTGGTGATGATACGTATAATCTTAGAAGTTTGTTTGTATTGTACCAAATAGAGTTAATCATGTTTTGACGAAGCAAGACAATGAAATTGAAGGAAAGAATTGTTTTGATTTCAAAACAATCACTTGTCCAATTAGGGAAAACATCTTAGATGTTTACTCTAACTTGGAAAAGTGAATTTTTTTCTTAGCCAACCTAGTAGTATTTTATGTAAAGGAATGGTACTTATGTGATACAAAGAGAAATTGTGAAGTACTTGTATTGAAATTCTATCAAGTAAGATTGCAAAGTGAGCAAGCTTTTGTGTAAGTGATATATGCAAAGTTTTCTACGAGCTATCTAGTGATACAAGATCACACTGAAGATTAGAGATCAAACAAGGAAAATAATAGTAGATTACTTGTTTGACCAATGAGCTCTTCTTGTAGTTGAAATTACATGCTTGAGCAATAGGTTCATCTTCCATACATTACACCACAACTCCTAACAAGGTTGAAATCTCCTGATAGGGATTCAAAGTCTCCTAAGAAGGACTATCATACTAAATTTTCTCATTAACTCCTAATAGGGTCCATCCTCTAACAAGGAACTTATATATTAGTATATTAGCTAGTGGGTATCATAGTGGGTATCATTTGCACTAGGGTTTTTCCTTGGCCAAGGTTTCCCTAGTTAAAAAAATATGGTGTCATGTGTTATCTTTGTGCATTGATATTATTACTATTCAACATTATTTTATTTCTTTATTATGCATGGTTTAAAGTAAGTAATTATAATATCCAATTTCTAACTAAATTTTGTAGATTACTGATTCAAACCCCCCCAGTAATCCTTATTTCTAACATTTTGTAATTTAAATCCTTACACAAAGATTGGACAAACAATGTTTGAAAGATTGAAACCCTATTTTGTGAAGATAACTAGATCTTTTGAAACATGTTGTTGATATCATGTTGAATTTTATTTTTACTATCAAGGGTTCCAAAAGATGATAGAAGAAAGTGGTGGCTCTCAAAAATCTTTTCACAAATGACCAAGCCAATTCATAATGTCAAACTTATGTTACAAACCAAATGATCATTAAATAAGTGAAATAGATTGCATAAGAAGAACTTGTGAAATATGTGGTAACCTAACAAAATTTCCTTTGAGAAATTAAGATATTGATATGATGAGGATGGTAAAATGTAAGAGATATACATGCATAAATTCAGAAAAAAAAAAGTTTAGAAAATAATCAACAAGGTTGGAATATGTAGAGGATGACATATCTACTAGAGAATTTATGTCATATTTTTGTAAATTGATTCAACCATATATACATCATGATTTTTTGCTCAGTGGAAAGAAGAAGAGTTTTAAACACTAAGAGAAACTTTACCACTTAGAACAATTTTATCTATTGTTGATTTTGTAGAGAATTATAGTTTCATTTCTCAAAAACAATTTCAAGTGGAATAGAACTTTACAAAGTAGGTTACTATTATGGACCAAGTGTCTTATCAGCATGTGCAAATTTATTTGGATGTTGTGGAAGTACATATCAAGTATGAGTCATCATAAAATAGTATCACTTTTCTATTGGTGATGGAAAAGAACACAACACATAGGTAAGCACAAGATGTTCAGTCTCACTCCTAGGCATAAATTAGACGTGTTTCTCCTATTTTTGAAATTTTTTGTCAATTGACGTCAAAATTTGATGCATTAAGAGATTAAATATAAAAATACTTTAGAATAAAAATTGTAGTGTTTGGAATCAACTTTTTGAATGTGTAATTTATTTGTATATATATATATATATATATATATATATATATATATATATATATATATATATATATATATATATATATATATATATATATATATATATAGGTATGGATCTTTAAAAATCACTTTTTCAAAATGCCTATTTTAGGACCATATGACACTCATATACGGACACCATTATTTAACACAAATAAATGAATTTTTGTAAATCCTTTTAAATAAGGTTACCTAATACACTAAATATGGATGATAATAAATTTTCTTAATTTTTATTGAATATTTTATTATTCTTTTTTAATTGAATATAAAGGTAAATTTTAAAATCTCTCATATATGGACACCATAATTTGATCAAAATTTCATTTTTTCCAAAAAAAAAAATTAACTTCAAAATAATTAAATGCAAATTGATGGCATATAAATTAATTTAAGAAAAATCAAAACATTAAAAATTTATTAAATTTTTAGTGAACATCGCTATTTTACATTTAGATGCCACCTATGATTAAAAATAATAGAAAAATAGAAAATAAAATCATAACACTATAATATATATATTTCTGAAATCAAGACAGTGAGATCTCTAACAAGTTTTTGTTTCATAAAAAAATTGATCACGAAGACCCTTTAAAATTATGGTAAGATACGAATTTGTCAAATCAATGTCTTATCCAAATCTTGAGAGGTCAAGGCATAGGCTTGGTCTCAACAAGCCTATCCCAACCCAAAATTTGAGGCCAAAAAAAACCCTGCCACATGTTGTAAGAAATGGGCACCAGTTATTTGAAATTCAAAAAATGGGTACTCGTTTTGAAAATATAAAATTGATGTACAAAATCCCTTCAAAATTAAAAAAAATAATTAGAAATGGGTACTCATTTTCTAAAAGTTAAAAATGGGTACACATTTTTTTACTTTTGAAAAACATGTACCCATTTTTTAAAAATTTAATTTTTTTATTATTCAACAATGGGTACCCATTTTTTGCAAATAAAAAATGGCTACCCGATTTTTTTATAAAAATGGGTGCCCTCTTTTAAAATTGGATACCCATTTCATAAGAGGTCTCATACTACGGAATTGACTTCTATGGAATTCACTTCTGTGGAATTGACTTCTGTAGAATTGCAACCCAACTTTGTGCATTCACCCACACATTTTGTGGAACATTGTTTTATGATTTATTTTGAATATTTAAGAAACAAAGGCATAAAAAATGGAATTAATTTTTATGGTTAGACGGATGTGCAACACAATTTACATTAGCTAGATCATTTTATGCATTATGTAGATATCACCAATACTTTAATATAGCACACATTCAGATTTTTTTTGATAGTGGACATCGAAAGGGTGAGAATGATGGTGTAGGAGCTTGTATCAAATGTACTAGAAAAGAGTATCAAATGGACTATAAAGGATACCACATTAATAATTCTCATGATGTGTTTGAGTGGTGCAAAATACATTTTACGATGCTAGCAAATATAAATAACACATCATCATAAGTGGATCGAGTCATAGCATTCATAGTGTTTTGGGAGCTTTCAGGTATAACTTAATTTGAATATTATAATTGAATAAAATTTATATTTAATACATTATATGATAACTAAATTATGTACAAACATGTTTAAAACTCATTTTTTATATGCATGTATGGACCTTACAATTCAGTGTCGATAGAAGATTAGTGCATGTATGGAAGATGGTAGAGAAGACATGATTTTTGTATTTAGTTATGAGTATAGATAGTAATGTGTGGTCATTTTACAGAAGAGAGTTCTTTTTTTTTTGTCCTTATTGCATTGATGAAAACTATGATGGTTTTCTAAATGAAGAATGTGGATATGTGGGTAAATGGTATTTGTTACCACTATATGTTATCAAGATGAATGAGTTTCAGGATGAAAACTATGAAGATATTCCATTGATTTGTATTTATTATGACCATATTTCAAGATTGACCAAAGTTGGTATGTCTGTATATGTACAAGTATATTTTTTTCCATAATTTTGATTATATATATATATATATATATAATAAATTAATCAAAATTATGAAAAAAAAATTCACAGTTATGTATATATACACACACACACTCATGTACATGACACATTGAATTTATATACATATACTTTATGTAGCAAATTTTCTTGCAGTCATGATAGAATATTAAAATGTAGAAGGTATTAACTATTATTTATTATGTTGCACCATACAAAGTGAGAAGCTAACAAAGACTAAAATAAGTGATGGAATTATGTTTCCCATAGGTTAGTATATAAGTGGATCATATATGTACATCTATGTTTTTTTATGAACTCAAATTTATTGACTTGTTTGATTGATGTATATATGTATATTTGTACAAATATTTAGTAATTTATTAATCTATGTGATATTTTTAAAATGTGTATGTAGGTTTTGTTGTTGTATAGGGAACATATTTGAAGAAAATTAGAGTACTTAAGAATGAGATTCATTTCATTGATTACCAACCTAACAATAAGGCGTATCAATATAGTAACCATGTTATTGCCACTGGTCTAGCACTTCATCTAGTCAAAGGACTTATAATATGTAAGTGGAGGCTCGATATTTATGATCATAGGAAAATATTAAATGTTACTCAAAAACAAACTAACTCACTTGATATGAGCTAGAAAAAACTTGTAATTTTAAAAAAGCTTGAACATTTTGAAATTTGGTTGAACTATTTGCAATTGAAATCTGGTTGAACTTGATCATTTTCAATTTTAAATTTGGTTCAACTAATTATATATTACTTTTACTCTTTTGTTTAACTTGTCAAGCTTAAATTTTCATTTGTAACTAATTATAGAAATTAGGAACTTATATTGAACTAATTAGGACACGTGCCTTGAGGAGAAGAAATTTGAATACTTGTCTTAAGGGGATGAAATTAGGACTTGTAACTAATTATATATTACTTTTACTCTTTCATTTAACTTGTCAAGTTTAAATTTTTATTTGTAACTAATTATAGAGTATAGGAACTTATATGCAACTAATTAGGACATGTTCCTTGAGGGGGAAAAATTCAAACACTTGTCTTAAGGGGATGAAATTGGGACTTCTACGTAATTATATATTACTTTTATTATTTCATGTAACTTGTCAAGTTTAAATTGTGATTTGTAGCTAATTATAAATATTAGGAACTTATATGAAACTAATTACAACATGTTCCCCTTTAACCCTAATGCTAACCCTACCCCTAACCCTAAACTTAACTCTAATCCTAAACCTATTAGGAATTATATAACTAATTAGGAATTTAATCATATATAAATATCAATTGCATAGAAAAAAATTAACCACATATGTATACATCAATTTTATAAACCAACATAATCTAACATAATCTAACATGTAATCTAACGTAATCCAACATAACATAACATAATCTAACATTATCTAACATAATCCAACATAATTTAACATTATCTAACATAAGAAAACATAATAGAATATTAGCCAACATAATCTAGCATAATATAACATGTAAAAGAACATAATCCAATGTAATCTTTAAATATAATCTAACATAACCTAACATTATCCAACATAATCTAACATGTGAATGAAATGTCTAGAAAATGTATATGAACTTGAACATAAACACATGCTGAACATCATTATTGAATCTACAATATATGTATCAATCATCGAAAAACTAACAAAAAAAATGTATAAAATGGATGAAAGTCTAGAAAAATAACCTCTCTAGATGAAAGTCTAGATCAAATAATCTATAATATTAGAAAAAGTATGGATCGTCACATCTCCTCATAGCATGGTTTGAAGACTGACTATCAAGATGCTCACTAGGATGTACTGACAACAATATATATTCAAGAGAAATTGATATCAATGTACATAATTTCTTAATAAATTAAATATCTTTTAAATTTACAAATTTCATGTAATTTATGTATTACATTTAAGCTCACATGTGTCTAATACAAAACATTTAAAACTTGTCTATCCACTACTAACATCATCAAATGAGTCTTGATGATGTACATGATCTAACATTAAAGATGGAGTAAAAAGAGTCACGTCCCCCTAAAATACATACATACATGTGCAAAAAATTAAATTTTAAAAATATATTAAAAATATACATTTAAAAAGGCACAATGTATATGGACATAAATTACTAGTTGAAAAAACAATTGAAATTTTAACATGAACAAAAAATATATAGATTTGCCTAGGTAGATGTTGGCATCTAATAATACTTAGAATACCTAGCATTGATTGTGTCCACCAATATATCTAGATTTTGTTGTGCCTCATCAAGCTACATCTCTACATCTAGCTAAGAATGACCACTGAATGACACAAATCCTAATAATGATGATCCAAGTAGACTGAATAGATGAGATGGAATAGAAGTAGAATCATCATGTGTCAACAAGTCCATCCATCCTATGTTGACAAGTTGAAGTCAACAACATCAAGGCCCACTATTGAACTTTGACCATTCCCTACATTGGTTGAAGGGTCTGACTAGTATGTATATGTCCCTCTATAGCAATAGAGTGGTTAGAAGGTGGATCATGATGTGTACTACCACCATGACCACTACCTAATCAATGAGAGGAATGTGGCTGACTATCTTTCCCAATACAACTGTAGACATGATGTCAAGAATCTAATATGGGTATCTTAGGATTCTTTGGTATGACTCTATATGAATATAATAGCTCCTCAACAAGACTAGTCATAATATATCATTGGAGAACTCCAATGAGACCATCTAAGCTAGTTAATTAAAGGATGCCTACTACACTATACAAGTATCCTGAAGATCAAACACCAAATGATGATCTAGAATACTAATGAGACATCAAATACTAGTGAACCTTGTCACTCAAAATAGATTTGATAGCTACAACAATACCTCCAACTCCCTAAATCACACCCAAAAATTGGTTCCTATGTATGGCTTCATCAGCTAATGAGCCTAATATAAGGGAATTGGCAAGTTCCCTTTCTCTAAAAATTCACCTGTGTGTCCATGGTGGATGATAAAACTTCCTATCAACTAGTCTACCATTCCCCTATCCTAAATGTGATGGTAAAATAGTGTACTTCACCACCATACTTGAGAAAATCTTGACATAAAGCTATCATGCAAAATAAAGTGGAATTTGGTAATTATTTGGATTGTGACCATGAGCAGCAAGGAAGCACGGGTATATAAGTTGAACCATCTAGACGTAAGATGAGAATACCCCTTCACATACTTTTGTGGAACATAAAATGCAAAACATTCCCTCTTTAGTCTCTCTTTGGGCATTAAGCTATGTACTTGTTATAGTGAAAGACCTAAAGAGACATCTCATATCTTATGTCATGCCCAAACTACGAGGGCAAAACACACACAATTTTTTTTTATTTTTTTTAATAATATCTAATAATTAAACATGCTCTAAGTCTGATATGATTGAGATGGAAGTTTCAAGAAAACTTTCTCTACAACATTCTTGGTTTTAAAACTTTTGTGGAGGAATACATCGTTAGGATTCTGAAGTACATTGTTATTAGGTTGGTATAAATGTTTACTGATTTGTTATTACTGTACATAAACACTCATGTGAAAATTATTTTAATAACAATCTAAAGAAGATTGGATTTAGATTATTTGTATAACTTAAGCTATTAGGACACTAATAAAATAAATTTTCAAAGATACAATTAATACCAACATTTCTTAAATCTCCAACTTAACTTAGTTTTCAACAAAAATTTGATCGATTATAAATTAGATCTAAACTAATTCAATATTAATTTCATCTTTACCTAATTTATTATAAACTAACTAACTAAACCTATAGTTGATCTAATCATTCATAAAAGATGTCAAATCTATTAAATAGAACTTAACCTTTCAATTTAAATAAAATTTAAAGACTATTAATTAAAACATGAAATTAAACTAGCATAACTTAAAGTAGTATATATATATGAAATTTAAATGATATACTTAAATCAAATTTCACTTTAAATAATAAAAACTAAAAAAAACTAAGTGCTAACTCTACTTACTAAAATATAGCTTAATAATATAATACTAACAAATAAACTCACTAGCATATTTAACATTTAACTAAAACCCAAACTAAATTAACAAACTAACTACTAAACAACTAATCTATCCTAACTAATATCTAAACTAACCCTTAACATTCTAACAAATAAATAAATAAACATCTAATAAAACTTAATTAAAATAATTAAAATCAACTAACAAATCTTAACACTAACCTACATCTAACACACCTACCCCCTAAAACACCTACCAAAACAACCCCAAAACCTCCCTACTCATGGATCACGTCACTGACATCTGCGTCAGTCATGCCTCGATCCTCCCCACCCCACAAAGGACCCTAAGCTTGACGTGAGTCAAGGAATTTTTTTTTTAAAAAAATAGATCACTCAACTCCCCATCCTAGGAAGAATGAGCGTGCGCTTTGAGGGGAGAAAGTAGAGGGGGGATGTGACATGGGGACAGGGTGACGTCACCCTCCCCATGTCCATTGTTGACTTTTCCCCAACTATTGTGCCTAGGTAAGAGTTTAAGAAGCAATGTCAAAAAGTTTATTAGGTAGATAATAGATATTTAGGATATTAGCATATAGATTTTTATAATGGTTATATTATATATTCTTTCTTTGAATGGTTTTAATTTTCTTATATTATTCAAAACATAAAAGTATCTTAAAAGATTCTCTATCACTTAACAAGAATAAATTGGTCTTCATACAAAAACCAGAGAGTCTTTTTACTCTCTTGAGACATTTTTTCTTTTGCCTTTATTTGTCTAAGTATACATTTTGAAGTTGATTATTAACTAGGAGGGGTTATATATATATATATATATATATATTTTGAAGGTAAATCTATGAAGACTACTTACAAATTAATAAACCAAGAGATTTAGTTATCCATATAAACCACAATGCAGGAATTGATCTAGTTCCAATAATCACAGAAATTGAACTTTCATTCTTAATATAATTTCTTATCACATATAAAATAGATTAACCAAGGACTAAATTTGTCATTCAATTCACACCAAATTTTATGTATGAGCATTCACAAATCATACTTGATCAATATCCTTCCATCCCTTATACAAGGGAGTAGAATTGAATGGATTTAAACATGGTGTTAATAATCTTGTCACAATAATACTTGATTAGTTTGATCTTCTAAATAAGTTGAATTGCAATAAATCCACCATAGCATTGTTTTCTTTCCTCAATCATAATTTTAGTTTTGAACATAAAAGGAATTAGAAAATTTTGCTTACTAAACCATCATCATTTCATCCTAATTTTTGATGTGCATCCATCCAAAATAATGTGTTACAAAATTTAATCACATGACCAACAATTATGCTCAAAACACCAATTTTATTGGCAAACTTGATTCAAGGCTCAGCCGTGAAAGAATCAGGAAGAAAACCCGGCTTCGTTTCCATAGACAATAAGGTTTAAAATACAAATTTACAATAGGATCTCAATCCCAAATTTCAACAATTTTATCAAATTTTCTTCATGATCAAAACAAGGAGTTTGTAATGTTTTCTAAATCTCATTTCAAGAACCATGGAGGAAACCAATAACTGATCAGGTGACAACCAAGCAGAACCAAAAGAAAATCAAACATGCATAATCATACATGGTTTACACAGTAGGATTCACAATGAATCACGACTAGGGAAAGGTGGATTCTTCCAACTGGAGAAGTCAAGCACAACACCAATTCAGATGCCCAATCAGAGCCAATAACCAAGAACTTCCATTCTTCCATTTAAACTTGCCATACTCATACCAGGTTTGTGCTGACGGGTAGGTGCCCATAGCACCCTACCCTTTATCCCTCTTCTCATCCTGCAAAGAGACTCTACACAGGTTGGAGTCCAACTAAACAGACCTCTCCCAAAATTGATCAATTATGCCCTCTCCTAGGGTGAGTAATACCAACACACCCATGCAAGGAAAACAACCAAAATGACATGGTTTACAAATCTTCCCAACATACCCACAACCATACTACAGTGAAACAACAACAAGGTAACATGAACATGAAACAAAACATAAAAACTGAATAAGGGAGATGGGAGTTTCCTACCTTCACAAAGAGGTAATGGCAATGAACCAATTTGAGTAGAGTATCCCTTTCCTTCCTTCAAACTTCAAGAATTCCTCTCTAAATGTAGAGATTGGGTAACAACCAACTAGTCCAAGGAAGGCCTCTAAATAAGCTCCCAACTCAACCACCCAAAAGGAGAAATAACTATTACCACCCACTAGCAACTCTAGAAAATCCTAACTCAACCTACACTATGGTTAAACCCTAAGTGGAGATGAGGTGAGGTAACTCAAGATACCCATGATCAATTTTCGCACAAAGGCAAAAAGGGACTTTTTGGGGGACCTCAAAAGTCAAAAAAAGGGGCTTAGGGGTTGGAAAAGATCCCTAACCCATACCCATACCCTTTAGTTAGAATAATAACATGTTTTAAAGCTTAGGAAAGAGGTTTAGAGTTAAATAAAATTTTGGAATAAAATAGGTCCAACTCCCTACTCTAACTTGCAAAAAGCACTAATCTGGATTAAGGGATGACTAACCTAGATTAAGAAACTAATTGGGAAACCTGACACTAACTTAAACCAACTTGGTCCAAAGGTTACACAATTAACCCTAAATAGCACGTAAGCACATAACCATTTTACGAGTGTCAAGCAACACTGAAAGAACATAATTATGAAAATTAGCATTCATTGAACAAGGAAGATGCATACATACATACCACAATACAATACGTGAATTACGAACAACAAAGTTTCCAAAATTTAGCACATGGAGATTAGTTATGTTCCTCCGTAGGGTTTCTCGGCTAAATATCTGCACACTCATTGCACACATTAGTAGTCCCGTAAAATCACATGTACATATATGTATACGTATCAAAAATTTACTTAAATTAAAACACACATCAATAAAGGTTTCCTCATCCTACTTAATTCTTAATCATTTAAAATCTTTAAAATCAAAGTCTTAATCATACATTTACCGAGTTCATCAACATACATATACATGAAGCATTAAATGACAATCATCAAATATATCTGAAAATAACATCACACAACATGAAATAATAAAATATGTTTTAAGCATCAGATAATGTCTCGACATCTCGAGTCATGAATATCAAAAAATAATAGTAATGCATCGCTATGCTATGATGGGTCGAGGCGACGCCTCACATCCTCACGCACTAGGCATGAACTTCCTCCTGGAGTTCATAAAAAAGGTACGGGTACTAAGATCGCATCTGCGCTGCGTCCTCACATGAAGCTGCGACCTCATGGTAACTATCCCATTGGACCCTAACCTGGTCTAGCTCTCAGCCTCGAAGTGCTAGGGTCCGTCGGGCAATAATGTGGATAGGCTCCAGTGCTAGCTGTCCGTCTGACTCCACCTGTAAAGCATCCCAATCTATAATATGAGACTCATCATAAATGTATCCTCTAAGTACTGAAAGATGAAATACATCGTGGATGCGTGACAGGCTAGGTGGCAAAGCTAAACGGTAAGCAATAGGTCCTATCCTCTCAAGGATCTCAAACGACCCAACAAATCGGGGTGCCAACTTAGAGCCCTTTCCGAATCGAATCGGACTCTTGTGTGGTCGTACCCTCAAGAACACTCTATCACCAACCTGATACTCTCAATCTGTCCTCTTCGCATCTGCATACTTCTTCTGACTATCATGTGCCTCTCTCAGGCGCTATCTAATCAGGGTCACCTACTGCTCCATCTCCTTCACTAACTGGGGCCCAATAGATACTCGATCCTTGATCCTATCCCAACTCAAGGGTGTCCTGCACGATCTCCTGTACAAAGCCTCATACGGCGACATACCTATGGAAGAATGATGCCCATTGTTATAGGCAAACTCGAAAAGATGAAGGTATTCCTCCGATTTGACCTGATGGTCAATCACGTACATATGTAGCATGTCCTCCAAAACCTGATTCACTCGCTCGGTCTGGCCATCAGTTTGAGGATGGTACGCTGTACTAAAATTGAGCCTAGTGCCCAAACTCGACTACAACTCTCTCCAAAATGAAGAAGTGAACAAAGAGTCCACTACTTGGGGGCATAGGTTGTTGTTTGAGAGGGAAAGGTTGCTATTACTTAGGGGGGTTAGGAGGATGTTTCTCAAGGGGTTAGGAGGTTGTTGTTCAGGTGGGAGAGGAGGTTATTGATCGATGGGGATAGAAGGTTATTTCCTAAGGGGTATAGAATGTTCTTAATATACTATATGGAGGTCAATTTATGTAGTATGAATGTGTATAATTTGCAAACCTAAAATTTAAATTCAAATATGACATTTAATAAACATGAAACTTATTACAATGACATTTAAGAAACTAGAATTTTGTAAACATGAAATTGAACATATAATATGTGTAAACATGAAATAGACATAACATACATACTACATATGAATTTTATACACTAAATTAAAATATAATATTTAATAAACTTGAAATTTATTTTACACACAAACACAAGTATGAACTTAAATTTTAATATATTACAAGTTCACATGTGTACATTAAAACTTTAAATGTATGTGTATATCTATAATATCTATGTATATACACACACATAGAGGTATATATTTACACACATATACATGTACATATGTATGTTCATGCATATACACATGTGTACATGTGTGTATATATATACATCAATATATGTGTGTTTGCAAATATATATATATATAGATATATATATATATATGTATATATATATGTATATATATATATGTATATATATATGTATATATATATGTATATATATATATGTATATATGTATATATATATATATATATGTATATATATATATGTATAAATATATATATATATATATATATATATATACATATATATACATATGTATCTGTATATATACATATATATATATATGTATATATATATATATATATATTTGCAAACACACATATATTGATGTATATATATACACGCATGTACACATGTGTATATGCATGCACATACATATGTACATGTATATGTGTGTAAATATATATCTACATATATATATGTATATATATATATATATATATACAAAAAAAATATAGAGTTAAACTAAAAACATATAAAATGAAACTGAAATCATTTAAAATTTGAATAAAATCATATAAAATGGGTAAAAAATCCAAAGCATCATACCTTTTCCAAATTCTAATAGTTTTGGATGCATCTCTCTATGCTTTTGATAGAAACTATAGCACCACTATAAAAAATGACATGTGGGGTCATAGTGATAGGTATTTGAAGTTTTCATTTTTTAATATTTTTTATCAAAACCTAAATAACTAGTTTTTATTGAAAATAGAAAGCCCAAGATTGGGGTTAACAAATCCCTTTTAGGCTTGGTAGTTTTGATAGAAAGTACATAGATAGTTTCAATCAAAACTATCTATGTAGCTTCTATCAAAACTACCCAGCACCAAAAGTTTCTATTGAAACTTAAAGCATAGTTTTTTAAAATAAAAAATAAATAGTTTCTATCAAAAAATTAATAATTTTTTATATCAAAAATGACAAAATGAAAATTGGTTGTTGCATGATTTTGGAGAAATTCCTTCCTCCAAAAAAAGTGGAACACACTATTGTGGGTTCACTCAGTCAATAAGGTCAAAATGTGTTGGTAATATCAAAAAAGGGTAAAAGTATTGTAAATGGTGGTCAATATTCCATAATGACATGTTTATAAGGTCAATGCAAGATTGTGAGATCAAAATGTAAGAGTTTTTTAAAAGTTGCAACTTTAAAACTTTCCAAAAAGTACAAAAAGGTTTAAAAGCATGTAGTAGGTATGTTCAAAAGTTGGTTAAGAAATTTTAGACTACCAAAACATCTATAAAATATTTTTAATAGTTTCTATGATTTTTAATATGAGAAGATGGAAACATTTTGGAGCAATTCTAATATAGTTATGTTGATCGGTGTATTCAAGACTTGTTGTTCTGATAAGTTTTTCAACTTGTGTATTATTTCTAGGCCTACGATATTTTATGCATGGAAAACATTTATAATATGTATCTATTGATATTAGGATGAGTAATATTTATTTTGGTTTTTATTTGGAGTGATTATGTGGAAAAATAAATAAGTTATGAACATTTTTATAAAAGTAGTTGTTTGTAGATTTGAGATTGTCTAACTATAGTTAGATTGAAGCATTTGGTATAGAATAATTTGGAATAATAAGAAACTCTAAACTGATTCAATGGAAATATATGTGAATTCAATTTCATTTCTTTTTGGTTTGAGTCATTTTCATTCATATTTGTCAAAGTTATACATCTTTTAGGGAAAATTGGTTTTTAAATATCTTCGAAGGATTTGCAGGCAATTATTTGTGCTCATAGACTCATTTTAGCATAGAAAAAAATTAATAGATTAAATATTATGAACTAAGACTCAAAATCATTCATTTATAATTGGTTTAGCACAAAAATTATATTGGATTCCCTAGATAGAGTTATAGATTTTATTTTTGGTTTTTAGACAAAAAATATGGGTCCTAGTTTAGTGACTATAAATTGTAATTGTATTATTTTGATTGGACTAAGATTTTGATATGATATATTAAGAATTTTGTAAAAAATATCTTGAAAGGGTTTGAATAGATATGATCATGAAGAAAGGTTATGAATAATATACTCCCAAATAGAAGTCATGCCATGTGAATGGTGAAGTATTGATTAATGTAGGTTGAAATATATTTAGTTTTACCTCATGACATGCCTATAATAATGAAATTATTTAATGGATATTGAAGGAATCTACATGTATCCCATTAATTGGTTGGTTTTTAGCATGCTCTGTATCATATTGGTATTAGAGTTTGAAGATCTCGAGTGTGTTTAGAGCACCAAAGGCGGCAATCCAAACTAGGACATTGAATATTTGTTTTTGATTTATTGATGAGATTTTGGTTTTAGGTACTCATCCATATTTTGAAAATTTGAAGGTTTTGTGTTGTTTTTTAGATAGATATGGAAGTTCTATGACAAACATGGGAAGCTCCAATGGATGCCAAAAGATTAGGGAAAAGAGGATGGGACTCCTAGGTGAGGCACATGTGAGAGGTTTTTGTTGTGAGTTTGAAGTAGCATGGTAAAGGTAGATCTCTAACTAGTAATGTACTATGGAATTGTAGAAATTAATGCTCCACTGCAAGGAGTATCTGAGAATATGATTTTGAGGATAGTCTTGTTTCCTTGAAGGAAAGATGATGATGATAAATGCATGAGGTGGAAATGGGAAACTAAGGTGAAGGTGAAGATTTTTGGTGTAATTTATTTCTTCTAGGTTATGATTCCATGTTTCCAAGGGACTTGGAAACTTTTCATGGTTGGGAGTATGGTGAAGGATCACCTAAATTAAAAGAAAAAAAATCTTGTGGTTTCACAATGCACACCCAATTTCTCCTAGAAATGGGAACTTTCTTAGTAAGTTTTTGCTTTCCTAGACCCCTATTCTAGGGTTAGAGTCATTTTTAGGGCTCTACTTAGAGTCTAGGTCATGTCTAGTCCTCTAGCTAAAAAACCCACATGCTAGAATTAAGAGATTGAGTTTCAAAGGTGAGTTTAGTATAAAATGTGTGCACTAGTTCACCTAGCACACATGTGCACCTCTCAAGGTGTGTATGTTCCCTATGTGCACAAGCACACACTTTTTCCCTTTATACATGTGCACTTGTAAACATGTGCAGGTATGCACCCCTAAAGGCTATGCTTCATCTTGGGCTTATAAAGAGACAAGTTTGACATTCAACAGACTCTAGAATTTGTGAGCACACCTCCACAACCTAAGAGTTGTGACTCCACTTGCCTGCACAGACCAAAGAGACAAGTTAGAAAACATAAAGGTGCACATGCACACCTATCTAAGGTGTTGATGTGCACACCTCCCTGAGGTGTGTACACATGCACCATTATCACACAAATAAAAGAACTTAGGGTAATGGTGCACACATGTACACCTTGTCAAGGTGCACATCTATACACCATTTTTTGAATAGTAATTTGAAACAAAATTAAGGGTATATGCTTGCAAACACCATCAAGTTGTGCCATTTCTCACCACATTAAGGTGCACATATGTGCACCCTTAACCTAGCAAAGTCAAATAATCCCCCCTTAAGAAAAAGCACATATGCAATGTGCCTCGTAGTGCACATGCACATATGCACACTCCACAAGGGTGAACACCTGCATAGGTCTGCCACTGCACACTAAATAACCTTTTAAAGGTTATTTAGTGCACCTAGCACACTATAAAGGTGTGAAATGTGCATAAACTACATATTAGAGCTAAAAAGAGATTTTTTTGGGTCATTTTGCTAGGGTTTTGAGTTTTGGGTATGGTTTTTTGGTATTTAGGGTTTTGTTAGGGTTTGATTTTCATCCACTTAGACTAATTTCTTTATGTTTTATGTAGATAAAATAGCTTCTTCCTCATCCTTACTCGTAGAGAAAATTTCTCCAAAACTAGTTATCTTCAAGTTTCAAGGTGCACTAAAGAAATCATGCTTCCAAGATGGACAATCTTAAATACAAGATATGAAATTGGGACATATAGACTTGAATAGATTCTTAGTACTTTTTAGCAAGGCTATGGAGAGGTGTTTGATGGTCTCAACACTTATCAGATCTATCTTGGTTAATGCAGCCTCACATTCCATATCAGTGCAATCTTCAAAGCTTACCATGGCCTTGGCTAAGAACTATGTGTTAGAAGAAATATTTATGAAGAGCATAGTAAGGAATTTTTTCATAGACTTAAGACCAAGGAACATTGAGAAGGCCTTCCATCTCCCAAGAGTATATCAATATGTTAAGATTACTTATCATCAAGTAGAAAGATGGCATAGGGATAATGAGTAAAAGGCTGCAAAAATCATACAATCATCATTCTTGATTGATAGAATTCTGATGGAGGAAAGAGAAAGCAAGGTAGACATGACTATGGGTGTACAAAAAATTGGGCACCTAAACATTTGGATGGTACATTTCATCAAGACCAACAAAACAACTAAATTGTCAATTGATGGAGCTACAATAATAGGTAAAAGCTTAGATGAGAAGATGGTAGGAGTAAAGGTTGACCCTAGCTTTTATGAGAAATCATACTTGGTGTATTTATTGGTGGCAAGGACTACTGACTATTTAGGACTACTCAAGAGGGGGGAAATGCAAGAGGCTATTGCTTGGCCTTATGTGGTATACCCCCAACTAGAAAAAGGAAGCTCTCAGATCAAAGAAGAGAATACAAAATAGTGAATGATGCCTTCATTTTTGTAATCTGGTTCATGAAGGGTGATTATTTTAAGAGTAATGTATCATCAAGGATTGTAGAGATAGGAACCTACTACATCTAGTTCAAGACATTCTCCTACCTAAGGGTAGTGAGTATAACTTCAATTCCAAAGTAACTCTCAAGATATCTACTTGATAGGCTCATTTTATTGTAGATTGTGAGACAACTCACATCTACATATGAGAAAGTGAGGAAACAACATAAGAAGGCTTGGGTATGTCCCATAAAAATAGGTCCATTTGAAGGTAAGGAAAAACAATATATAATGATATTTGATGTAGAATGGGATCAATATCCCTTGAAGGACTACAATTGTCCTCATCCATATTTTGACAATATTGGTAGAGTTCAACATTTAGGAGAAAAATAGTTTGTCCATGAAGATGTAGTAGAAGGTCATTGGACAAACATGATAGATGACTATGGTATTTGAATTAGGGATTATTGTAGGATGAATCTATATCTAGCGTGAAGTACCTTGAAGATAAAGATTCCACTAAAGGTTGTCTAACAATACACTCAAGAGGGATTGGATCCCTTGTACAATTGTGACAAGATTTTTGATAGGCCAATAATTAATGCAGAGGTTGATAGGAGTGAGAATGTAGACATTGATCATAGGGTAAGACATATAATCTAAACAATAAGGGACTAGATCAAGAACCTCTTTAAGCTAGAAATAGTTCCTTAGATTGTGATCTTTCAGGCCACAACATGCCCACTTAATGGTAAAGGTGTAAAAGAAATGGTACAAAATTTCCCTATCCAACCTCTAGTCAGGCCAAAAATGGTTTATAAGCATGATAGGGAAGTTCATTACTTCAAGGGAAACAAAGGAAAAAAAAGAGGAAAATAGGTTCTCCTAAGAAAGCTAAGCCAGGTGTTGAAGAACCAAAACCTAATGAGAAAGCCCAAGAACTTGAGAACCAAGAGCTTCAAAATGAAAATATAGCTTAAGCTCATGATATTGCACAAGTGCCTCTGATGCAGCACAAATCTAGATGTACACCAAAACAAGGTGATCCAAAAACCAACAAACAACACAAAGAAAAAAAATGAACAAGAGGAATGTGATCTAGATCCAAAGAGACATAATTCTATATATTTGAATCAAGAAGTTTATATTCAACATGTATGACTATACAGCCTTCTAGGTTATGGCCATCATAAAGAAAACATATTTTAAAAGAGAGGAGATCACTAGACTAAAATGTGAATTTATATCTCTAAGCTACTCAATGCTAAGAATCCACAACTAAAATGACTTTTTCAGGCTTCTCTACATCTCCATGCTTGAACAATAATCCATCATCAAATTATAATACCCAAGATACTACCAAATACCCCTTTAAATACTTGCATAGCCACAAGTCACCCTATTACAAATACCAACTAATTAAACCCTTACATTAAATGCATAAACAAGCCACAAGTCAACTCTCAACAAATAATAAATACTCATGAAGAAATTAAATGCATGTGAGGTCAGCCCAAATAGGAAATAGATAAAGAAAACTGATACTGACACTCAACACATATAAGATCTCTTGGCACCAATAGAAACACTTGGCACATGAGGTAACACTCAACCAATATTGAATAACTCGACACACATTGCAACTCAATAAAAACTGCATGCTCAGATAACACTACAACTAATCAAGTTAACACATGAAAGATCACTTGATCAGTACTGATAGAATAAATGGGTGAATGAGCTAACTCATATGTTAACATGACCATAGAAAACTTTAACTCGATAATGACTAAAAATTTACTGTGACTTAACAATTATTGTAAGTTGGTAGCAACCAATAGAATTAGCAAGATAACATGATAGCCAAGATGCTCTTGCATTAGACTATCGAGGTAAATAGAAAAGACCTTAGATGCCCCTACATTAGACTCCCTAGGTAACTAGAAAAATGTGTCCCACATTTTGCATCCAAAATGAAAAAAATTACTTAACTTCATCTTAATGAAAGGTTTCCACTCCATTATAGATAAACCATCAAATTTGAAAATCAACCATCTATGTTTCATCCATTCAAATATTAGAATCTCATAGATCCAATCAACCAACCTACTCTACTAAGAATTGAAATGCTTCATCTACAACTTATCATCAACATCATCCTCATACATAAAACTAGATCAACAACAATATCTAAATCACATACCCAATCAACAACAATATATGAACTTAGATCCATAAAAGTAGCAGCATATAAATCCATAATAATAAAAATATGTATATCCACTTCTCCAAAAACATATAGATCAAAAAAATAATGAAAATCCATGTTAGTAACAAAATTTTTATCCTTCATCATCTCAATAGCAACATATAAGTTCAAATCCATTTTAACAACAACGACATCAAGTAAATTCACATCAATAACACTTGTGTAATCCTCAATCACATTACTAGAATGTGAATGCATCTTCTTACCACAAGTAACATCCAAATTAACAACATCTATAGTAGAATGAACATATAACTCTAGATCTACAATTATAGTAATAGATAGATCCTCAATCACATCCTCCTCAACATTAAAAACATCTTGAATAATAGAAACATCTAAATGCTTTCCAACATAACAAAAACTCACTTCTTTAGCAATCTCATTGTGCATAACAAGATGTTCTACAATTTCCATGTCAAATCTATCCATCTTCTCATGAAAACTAGAACATACATCATCTAATTCAACAAAATCATCATGTACTTCCACAATCTACCTTCTTCTCAAGATCATTATATCTTTAATGGGACAATCAACCTTCTTTCTAATCCTTATATGCCAACTCAAATTAGACTCTTCTAGATCATCAATCCTCTTATGTAAATGATTCCAAAAAGAATTATATTCACTGCTCTCAACATCATCATGATGTCTTCCATAGTTATGTACTAACTCAATGGCTTCTACTCAGGCTGCAAGTTTCCTCAACATGTCAAATAATTTTGGATCTACATATCTCCTTCCACAAATCATCTTTACACATACAAACAATAATTGAATGGAAAATCATCTACAAGTGCAGGCCAAATCAACAAATTTGCAACCCTACACCAAATTCACCAATGAGATAGCACTTCCAAAATCAAAACCCTTCTCTGATAAACTTTTACCAACCATGGTCTTGGTAAAAACTACCTCATATTTTTGTGATCTTCTTGCACACCTAGGAACAAATGGGCTCTGATACCAAATGATGTAGTGTGAATTTAGATGTACCCCAAAATAAGGAGATACACAAACTAGCAAACTAATACATAGTGGAAAATGAACAAGAGGAGCAAGATTCAGGTACAAAGAGACATAATTCCATATATTTGAATCAAAAACTTTACATCCAACATGCCTAGCTATATGGCCTTCTAATTTATGGCCATCACAAAGATAGATCTTTCAAAAGAGCACAAATCTCTAGACTAAAATGTGAACTTCTATCTCTAAGCTACTCCATGTTAAGACTCCACAAATAAAATGATTTCTTTAGGGTTCTTTACATCTCCATGATTGAACAATAATCCATCATCAAATCATAATTCTTAAGACTCTACCCAAGACCCCTTTAAATACTTGCATAGACACGAATTGACCTATTACAAATACCAATTATTTAAACCCTTACATTAAATGCATAACCAAGCCACAAGTTGGCTCTCAACAAATATTAAATAAACATCACAAAATTAAACATGTGTTGGGTCACCCAAACTAGAAATAGACATAGAAAACTAATACTAGCACTCAACAAATATAGGATCACATGGCACCAACATGAACACTCAGCCAATGCTAGATAGCTTAGCACACATTGCAACTTGACAAATTTTACAACTTGACAAACACTACAAGCTTGGCTAGCACTCAAACTAACCAACTTGGCACATAAAGGATTTCTTAGTGAATACTGGAAGAATAAATGGGATAACATGCTAACCTATATTTTATCATGATGATGGAAAATTTTAACTGTGTAATGAATTTACTATCACTCAACAATTGTTGTCACTTGGTAGTAACCAATAGAATTAGTGGAATAACACAGTGGCTAGGATGCTCCTACATCAGACTATCGGGGTAAATAAAAAAGACCTCAGATGCTCTTCCATTAACCTCTTCTAGAATAGGAAGAAGAAAAAACACCAGAGTAGGAAGCACATGAGCTATCCTTGCCTACACAAGAGGAAGAAGCCTCTCCCTCAAATGCTAAGAAAGCTAAGGTTAGACCTATGGTCCAAAGGAATAGAAGGAAGAAGATACAAAGAAAGGTTATACCTATTTCTCTTTTGAAACTATATAGTAGACTTGATGATTTTGTGAAAAATTGAATGGATATCAGTATCGATTGCCAAATAGTTAGGCTTAAATATGAGACATTAGATTTGCTAGAAGCATTCCAAGTGACCAATATTATAGAGAAATTTGAGAGAAAACAACCAGACATTGGTCTAGTATAAAGGGGAATAAAACCTAGAAGCTAGAAATTTAGTTTTGAAACTTGGGAAAATTTTGAATTTTGAACTTGCCACTAAGGTGCATTGCTCCAAAGCTAAGCCTATAGTTAGAGACCTATTCTAAATTTAGATCTTTCCATGCACTGAAAGCACATTTTGAGAATAATTTAACTCTTAGAAATATTAGAAGATGGTCAAGCTTCCATTTTTAGAACTTCGAGTACTCTCAGATCCTTTTACAACTTCCTTGTTGTTATCTATTGCTTCTTCTTTTTTTAGACATGTAAAGGTTCATGTACCCATTAATTAATATAAACAAGGGTGGAATCCTACTTAGCACCATTTAGATAGTTAGTTTGTACATAATTAGATTTTTTTTTTTTTTTTTAAACATATATTTACATGAAGATATCTCTCACTCTCAACATAAATTGAGGAAATGGTTTCTTATAAATTTTGGTATGTAATATGTATTCTAGGCCATTATTTTGATGTTCTCATTCCAAATGTAGTTATTCTTATTGGAGTGTGTTATTTTTGTTAATTATTGTGCATGATAATAATGGAGCCAACAAATTTATTTTTTGAAATTTAATTGTGTGATATTTTAGTTCTATTGTTTGCTGCATGTTGATGAATTCTGCTAACGTACAGAGTTGGAGCAGAGATCACCCTGTTGTTCCTATATAGCTTCTTGTCTTACATGAGCTCACATTTTGTGGCCTTAAAATTTGATAAGAAGTGAAACATATTTTGGTTTTACTAAGTTCCCATCAATGATTACATCAGTGGATTTGGGGAAGCATTGCTCCTACTTTCATTGGTTTCCTACCCATTCATTTCAATGATTTAACTCGCAAACATATTGCTACCATGGCTTATGTCCATTAGGAATTTATCTTTCATGTTATTTTTTTTCATCTCTCATTACCTTATCTTCACTATTTTCTTGACTAAAATTTGGTTAAATTAGGAATTCATATAGTTGCATTGTTAGATTGCATTCATTTAAAAATAGAAAATACCAAACACATATCTCTTTTCTTGGTTAATTTTGAAACAACAACTAGATTGATGATCTTATCAAAAATTGGTTCAAACCAAAAAAGGCCTTCCTATGAAAAAATACATTTATCTTCAACTTAGTAGATTTTGGTAGGTCATAGGATTGCCCAAAATCTTGGAGTTGATCCCAGATCATCTTTTCAAGAAAGGACTTCAAAAGGATTCCTATCGTTAAGCATCATGCAAAATGATAGTTCACCAAAAATAAGGATAATAATCCTTATAGGTTAGATATTTAAATTTATTTTAGTCATTTTTAATGTATTTGAGTCCATTTTATCAAGTTGTAAAGTCTAGACAAGCCAATTGTGTTAATTTATGAAAATTATGCAAGTAGGTCTTAATGTGGTCAATAAGGTCAAAATGTGTTTGTAAACTCAAGGAAGGGTAAAAATATTGTAATTTTTGCTAAATATTCAATTATAACATGTTTCTAAGGCTGACACAAATGTGTGAGATCAAAATGTAAAAGTTTCTTAAAATTTGCAACCTTAAAACTTTGCAAAAAGTGCCAAAAAGGTTAAAACGTTGTAATAGGTTGTTTAAAATGTTGGTTGGAAAGTTTTAAACTAACAAAAAATATATTCTATAATTTTAATGGTCTTTCTGAATCATTATTATAAGAAGGAATCATTTTGGAGCAATTATAATATAGTTATTTTGATTGGTGTATTCAAAACATGTTGTTTTGATAAGCGTTTCAGTTTTTGTATCCTTTCTAGGACTTGTATGATAGTGTATGGTCTGGAAAATATGTGCTATCTATATATATTTATATTTGGATAAATTATATTTCTTTTTGTTCTATTTAGGAGTGATTAAGTAGAGAAATAAATAAGTTATGAGCATTTTGGTAAAAGTGGTTGTTTGTAGATTTCAAATTCTCTAACTATAGTAAGATTGAAGCATTTGGTACATACAATTTTGGAATAATCAAAACCCATAAATTAATTAATTAGAAATATATCTGAACTCACATTCATTTCCACTTTGGATGAGTCATTTTTGTTCACATTTGTTCAAGTTATACATCTTTTAATAAAAATAGGTTTTTAAATACCTACAATGGAGTTTCAGGCAATGATTTGTGCTCACATAATGATTTATGCATCAAATAAATTAATCTCTTACATATTATGAGCCTAGACTCAAAAATTGTTTATTTAAAATAGGTTTATAATCATTTTTATTTTCCCTCTAAATGATATTGGATTCCCTAAGTAGAGTTACACATTTTATTTCTTTTTTAGGATAGAAAACATGGGTCTTAGTTCAAAGACCATAACTTGTAATTGGTTTATTCAATTTGGCTCAAATTTGGATATAATTTATTAAGAATATGATTTAAGAAATTATCCTAAGGGTTTTAAAAGAAACTTTTAGGAACAAAAGTTAAAAATAATATACTGTCAAATAGAAATTAGACCATGTGAATGGTGAAGTATTAATTAAAATGGGTTGAAATATATTTAGTTTTACCTCATGAGATTCCTCTAATAATGAATTTATTTAATGGATGTTAAAGGGATCATTATGTATCCCATTGATTGGGTTTTTTTAAGGATGTATGCATCAAATTGGTATCAAAGCTTGAAGATCGTGTGTGTGGGTAGAGCACCAAAAGAGTCAATTTGCACTAGGACCTGAAAATTTTTGTTTTGATTTGTTGATAATTTTTTGGTTGTAGGTGCTCACCCACCTTACTACAAAAGGAAGGTATTTTTTCCTTTTATGTTGACAGATATGGAAGCTTCCTCATGTCCATGGGAAGGTCCAATGTATGAAATAATACTAGGGAAAAAATCAAGTATGGGACTCTTAGCTGAGGCACATGGGAGAGTTTTTTGTTTGAGTTTGAAGCAACATAGTAAAGGTAAATCTCTAACTAATAAGGCACCATGGAATTGTACTCATTAATGCTCCACTAAAAGGAATATTTGTGATGATGATTTTGAGGATATTCCCTTGTCCTTAAATGAAAATATGATGGTGATAAAGGGGCAAGAGCACAAACCTTAGTCACCCTTTTGTATAGGAAAAGGCTAACACAAGTATAACTGTTCATGTTCAATGATATAAAAATTTGAAAATGATCTGAACTAATGAAATGTGTAGAAGTTGATCAAGTTTATGATTATAATTTTTAAAAATTATATGGAACAAGAATTGATATATTTCCATAATTATTATAGACAAGCTTTTAGTTCCTAAAAAATGCTAAAAAATAGGGGTGTAGTTCCCACTACAAAACTATATGGAAAGAAATGTATTTCCCTTTGATGTCAAAATATGTCATAGATAAAATATATATTTAGAACATTGAAAAGAAAATTGGCTTTAGGCCTATATTTTCTCTTTTACAACTATTCAAATTTCACTTGCCTAAAATAGATAGTTTTCATCTGCATCCACATTTTTCAAAATAAATCTATTTTGAATAGAACAAAAATTATGCATTCTAGAAGATGACTCTCTACTCTAGAATGTCATATAAGTATGAAATTTTTTTGTTATGATTTAAAATATTTTTCTTTCTCAAAATTGACATCTTTCTGAGTGTTAAAATACATTCTTCTAGAATTTATTAATTATAATATACTATATCTAATTAAAAAACTATAAACTCTATATGTGAATATTCTTGACTTTGAGATCTATAAAATGGTGTTTATCAATTTTTAAAAAAATATCAAAAAAAGAGAGTAAGATTTATTGAAACATCAATCTTTTGAAATAATTACATTTCTTTATTAATTGGATACAAACTAGTATAGAACATATATTTAATAAAGATTTTCAATTGGAAAAGTCAAACATCAAATATAACTTAGCTAGAAGTAATTTATCTAGATCATATATTTGAACAAAATTGAATTTTATTTATAAATACTCAAATCAAGTCATTTTGATAAGTCAACTTGAAAGGTAACACAATTTTGTACTTTTACCCAATGGCATAAAAAGTAAAATAAGATTGAAGGTAAAAATGAATATTTTTGGTGTAATTGTTGTCCTGGAGGTTTTGGTTCCATGTTTCCAAGGGACATGGAAACTTGTCAAGGTTGCGAGTATGGTATAGGAGCACCTAAAATTAAAAGAAAAAGAGAAGGTTAATATTCCTTCTATGTGATAGATTTAATTTCCTTTCAGCCATTTGTAATGTTTTTGAGTCCATTTTGTCAAGGTGTAAAGGCTAGACAAGCCATTTGTAATAGGTTATCAAAATTGTGCAAAGACAACTTAATGTGGTCAATAAGGTCAAAATGTCTTTGTAAACTCAAGGGAGGGTAAAAAATATTGTAAATGGTATTCAGTATTCCATTATGACATGTTTGTAAGCCCAACATGGAATTGTGAGATCAATATGTTAAAAACATTAAAGTTGCTCAAAATTTGCAACTTTAAAACTTTGCAAAAAGAGCAAAAAGGGATAAAAGCATGTAATAGGTTGGTTCAAAAGTTGGTAGAGAATATGTAAACTACCAAAAATTTCTATAAATTAGTTGTTATCATCATTCGAAAGCAATATGACAAGAAGTAAACAATTTGGAACAATTCTAATATTGCTATTTTGATTGGTGTATTCAAGACTTGTTGTTTTCATATGTGTTTTAGTTTTTCTATTGTTTCTAGGCCTTTTGTGGCCATGTAAGGTTAAGAAAAACATTTATAATCTATATTTATTGAGATTAGGATGAATAATATTCCTTTTGGTTTTCATTTGGAGTTATTATGTGGAGAAATAAATAAATTATGAGCATTTTGGTAAAAGTGGTTGTTTGTAGATTTGGGATTCTTTGACTGTAGTCAAATTGAAGAATTTTCTACAAACACATTTTGAAAAATTAGAATCTCTAAATGAATTATTTGTAAATATATGTGAATCCACTTTCATTTCCTTTCATTTTGAGCCAATTTCATTAAAATTTGTGGGAGTTATACATATTTTAGTGAAAAGTGATTTGTAAATATCTTCAATGGTGTTCCACATAATGATTTGTTCTCACATAATGATTTATGCATCAAAAAAATGAATAGCTTACATATTATGAACCTAGACTAAAAAAATGGTTCATTTAGAATTAGTTTAGGATTTATTTCCATTTGACTTGTGAAAGATATTGGATGCCATAGCCAAAGTTACAAATTTGATTTCTAGTTTAGGACAAAAAAATATGGGTCTTGGTTGAGAGACCATAACTTCTAATTGAATTTTTGTATTTTTATCATATTTTTCTATAATTTATTAATTTTATTTGATAAAAATTTCCCCAAAGAGTTTGGAAATAAATATCTAGGAAAAATAGTTGTGAATAATATAATCTCAAAATGAAGTTAGACCATGTGAATGGTCAAGTATTGATCAACTTCGGTTGAAATATATTTAGTTTAATCTCCTAAGATGCCTCTAATAGTGAAATCATTTAATGGATGTTGAAGGGATCAGCATGTATCTAATTTTTTGGTTGGTTTCTAGGATTTGATGGCCTGATTTTTCACCTACATAAAAATTTTGTGAGATCTTGTGAAAATCAAGAAGAATTTTCTTCGTATTTTCTTAGGGTTCCTAAAAACTTGTCACTCATCATAAAAAAACCCTAGGGAAATTATATTGTCTTTTATTTCATTGGGATTCTTTCAAAATTGAATTTTAATTATTAAATAGAGATATATGAAAAATTCTTACTCATATGATTATATACCTATTTTTGCATCATGCATCTTTTATATTTTAAGTTGTGATGTTGTGCTAGCCCTATAATTGCAACATCACACCCTTTTGATCACTAACCATGTTGGATGATGTGAAGGAGTGAAATGGTTTCCAAATAATTCATCATGGAATCAAAGTGGTTAATGCTAGCATACAAGTTAATGGTGCGAAGGGGGGATATAATGGAAAGTGCATGATCATATGTCACTTGAGGAATAGAGAAATTCAAGTTGCAGTGGTGTGAAAGAAAGGCATAAGTTAGTTTCACATAGTTATCACAACATCACTAAGCTAAAAGACATGTTAGAGTTTCCAATTGGACGGATGCAAATGATGGTAGTGGTTACCTTTTAGACTTATCTCATGCTCACAAGTGGTTAAGCTCAAGTTGAGGTGCTGAAGATTCAAAAGCTTGTAATCATGCTTTTGAAAGGTTAAGAAAAGAGTTAAATATTTTGGTTGTGATGTTGCAATAGCATGAAAAGGCTAATATTAAGAGGATATCACACTATCATAGGTTAGTTAGCATTGAATGAATTTTAAGTCATGATTTTGTGATAAAAGGAAATAGTTAAGATAAGATGGTCATCACAAGATCACAGGTGATAGAATAGTTAAGAAATTTTAAGTTACAAAGCAGTAAAAAAGGAGAAAACAATCAAATTAATAGTTGGTCCCAGCATTGCATGAGTAAAATGAAAATTGATGCAAATAACCAAAGTGTTACAGTTAAAGGTAATAATTGCATCTTGGCATGGTTTTGTTTGCTATTAATACTTTAAGTAGCGAAGTGGCGAATAAATTTTTATCATACTTTAGCAAGGTTTAAAAGGGAAGTAAGATTTTTAATTGTGATGTTACAAGAAGAAGAAGAAAATGATAAGGAAAATGCTCAATGCAAAATCCCATGGGTAAAGTAAGCATCATGTCTGGTGGTTGTGAAGAAGCATCAAGGTAAAAGTCTAAAGTATCACAACATTGAAAGCATAAAGGATAGTAAGTTCTAGAGTACCACAGAGATATGAAGTAATGAATAAAGAAGTCATTGCAAAATCACATCAGTCAGAGAGATAAAGTGGTAAATAGTTATGAAGTGGCAAAAAAACATAAAAGGAGTGTTTTTAGTTTCATAAGCCCATGTGGTAAATGAAGAGATAAAGTTGCAAAGTAGTGATGAAAGAGAATCACAACCTTGTAGGACAAGCTCATTAGTCAAGGAAAATGATACTAAAGTTGTGAAATAGCTTAAGGAGACCCCATTTGCATGGTTGTAGCCAAGATTGAGTAAAGAAAGAAAACCATTGCAAGGCAGTGACAAGGTGGTGGTTCCATCATCACAACTCTTAGTTGTAAAAGCAATATATAATTTTAAAATGACCATGTCTAAGCTAGATAAAGAAAGATGAGCTAAATATATGATTGGTCAAAAACTAAAGAATTCACCATCTTTTCAAAGATTCATAGGTTTTGATGTGTACAGATTTAATTTCCATTAATGCCAAGCTCATGATGTAGAGATAGATAAATTTGAAGCACAAAGATTTCATTACTCGTTGCATGATTTTTTGATTTTTCAGAGAATAGATAGAGTTGTAGAGTGAATTCAAATAGATCTCCAACATAAATCATTTAGAGTTTATTGAAATATTTTGAAGAGATGGTTCAAAATGAAGGAGAATTGATTACATCGGCCATAATTGAAGAACCTACATCACAAAAAAAAGCCCTAGTTTGTTTGTAGAAGAATGGATCACATTATTCTTGGTTCTAAAAATACACAATCTATAAATGATCATGCTTTCAAATATCCATTTGTATTTCTTAGAGATTATGAGGTTCTAGATAGGAATGGATATGAATTGTTCTAGTTCTTTTATAAGAATAGAACATAGAAACGTCCAATTTGGAACCCTTGGGTTAGAAATTTAGACAAACTGATTATGCTAGAAGTAAATTTGTAGATGTGGACCTATTCAGGCATTAATCAAATGTTATAATCTGATTAGTAAGTCATTCCATAGGAGAGATAGAACCATTTTCCTGGCTCTAGTGAAGAAGGCATTCATAGAGGCACTTGATATAGGAGGCCTTACTAAGAATTTGAAAAGATAAAAGAACTTTTATATGGGTCAGACAATGAAAAGACATATCCCTATGTCTAGAAAAGAAGATGGAGAGATTGCAAAGAAGAAGGAAGTAGATAAAAATGTTCCTCTTGAATTCTTTTAGAGGTATTTCCAAAATATTATCTTTGGCCTCAACAAAGTCCTAGGTATAGATGGAACCATGAATTCCCTAGGAGGACACTATGTCATGGATTTGAATATTCAAGAACACAATACCAATGTTGGGTATGACTATGTGACTTATATCATTGACAAGATACATGAGGAGATCATTGCTGCATTGTATAACATGGAAATTTGGAGAATTTTAGGTTCCCTGACTACTCTTTGATCATGCATTTGATATTGTTAAAAAAATCTATATTCCTTTGATTAAAGCTTCTTATAATGCATAGAGGAATGAGAAGAAAGAGTACGAGTGAAAAGCTAGAAAAGGGTATGGACAATATTCTACCCATACTAACATGTTATTTCCTTCTATAATTATTTTGTGCATCCTGGTTTAAAAATTATAGGATTGGCTAATGAAAGAATAGCTAGGATTGTTTGGAAGGTTGTTAAGCCTATCATTTGTTTTGATGTTGGGAAATAATAGACACATTATTGGGGGAGTGTTTTGTTATTTTAGGAGTATATTATTATCAAAATATATATTGATGCCCTCAACCACCTCACATTCTACCTGAGTATGTCCCAGGGAGACTAGGGTTTGTAGAAGTTTTCTAGAAACTAATTTCACTAAACAAAGAGTATTTAGGTGAAGCTATCAAGAAAGGAATATTTTTGTGTAGAGGGACCAACATAAGGGATTTTGAGATATAAAAAATTCTATAGATGAAATTAATGCCTATTTGACAAGCTACAAATTTCCAATTGGGCTAGTCATAATAGATGACCTCTATAGTATCATCGGGAATGCCCTAAAAAGAATGAGGGGATACAATTTACCTCATACAAAACTTATGTGGGAAGAGGATACAATTTTTGATCTATTAGATGAGAATGTGTTTAGAGAAAGGATGATCAAGTTCTGGGATGTTGTTAGTTTTGAACAAGAAATGAGGAAAGTTGATCCATCATTCAAAGGATTTTATCCTAAGATATACTATTGGGTTAGATTAGACAAATGTGTTTAGAATTTGTATGACATATCAGCCCAAGTGCTTGAGGAAATAAGGAAGATAGTTGATCTTGACTACTCTAATGAAGACATTGAAGTTAAGGTTAATGGTGACAAAGAGGATCAACCTAAAAGATCTGAGTGGTTAGAGTAGAGGAATAAGAAGTAGAAAATGGTAGAGATTCCAATAAAAGGCTCAGCAAAAGGGCTTGTGGATCTTGTCCAGTGGTAGCCAATACATTTACGATATTAGGAGAAGATACCTAATGGCTGAAGTAACTAAGGATGAGAAAAGGGCTATGAAATTGTAGCTTCAAGTTCAAATGATTGATGATAGAAGCATTAAAGCCAATGAATTTATGAGCAATGATAACTTCATCAAAATTAAATAGTTAAAGAGCCTTCTATTGAAATTTAAATAGAATGAATTATCCTTGTAAATGAAGCCATGAGACTCTAATGAGGTATTGCTTGAGATGGTTCTCTAATTACAAGAATGTGAACTTGCTAGTGAAACTCTTATTATACAAGAGGCTAGAGACTTGAGAAGAAATGTTATGATTGTCTTCCCAAGATGGTATATCGGTTCTTCTTTCCTACTAGAAAAGATGAGGAGACAAAGCAAGTTGAGCTCATTTGAAGATGAAAATTAGTTTGGAGAACTGAGAGGCTCAAGGTATAATAGTAATGCCCAAACTATGGAAATATGGAGTTTGGCTCCAAAGCATCAAAAGCATACTCTAATGGAAATCAAAGAGTCCCCTTGAAGAAATGTTATATTTTAGAATGTGCACTCCACCTCTAGTAGCTAAATATATGGAATGTAAACATTGGTGGCATTGTTAGGAAAAAATAAAATGGATGTCCTTAAAGCATAGTTGGACGGAGCCTATGAGAGGGACATCAAAACCAAGAGGCACTATGAGGAAGAAAGGAAGAAGACTTATGTCTTAGAATAGAAAACACTCAAATTGGAGAATGAAATATTAACACTAAAAAATATTGTCAACATTTTTTATAGAGGTTAAACATCAGGGCATCTAGACTAAAAGCCAAGAATTTGAGATTGGAGGAACATCAAGTTAGGCCATGGAAGTTGATGAAGAAAATTTAGAATTGGGCAAGGAGATTGAAATCAAAACAATCAAGAAATTGCTAGTTTAGAAAATAAATACATTGAAATTAGTTTCCAAAAATATGCACACCAAACTATCTTATGTTGTAAGAAGCATAATACAAGGGTTCATACGTAGTTTTCCTATTATCTCCTTCATTTACCACATGGGGTCCTCGCACTCCATTTCTTGATAGCCTTGTACATTTTTTGGCACAAAAGAAATATTTTTCTTAAGGTGGTTATTATAAATACCACAAAGATGATCAATAAAATAAGAGATCTAAATTGTTTCTTTATTGTCAAGTTGTAGTTAATCTAGAATAAGATGAAAGGAATTTCCATAGGAACACCTGGCTTTTTACCTACAATTTTGGAAAGTGATACAAAAGTTAAGGAATGGGTGGAATGGTTAATATCCTTTTATAGTATTCTAAATCATCCTAGATTCCTATCATAGTGCAATAATGAGGTAGGTATAGTAGTGGTGTATGAGTTCATTGACATGCTCTACAAATTAGAATAAAAAATATCAAAAAAATTGCAAAGGTTAAGAAATTAAAAAATTCCAAATGGAACAAATGCCTTGAGAAGTTAGATGTAGTTGGGGATGTCACTTATCCTAATATAGATACATATATTTGTATTAGGGAGGTCATAATAGACATAAAAGGCCTACCATTAGGGGAGAGTTACTAAGCAATTTTAATGATGTAGTGAAAGGAAGTAGAGACAAAAGGAATTGAGAAAACACAAGGAAAGTGATAGGAGCTTGAAGACAAACATAATTATGCTAAATACATCTGCAAAAAAGGTGTCACCTACCATTTTTTGTAATTACATCCCAAATTTTGATCAATGTTCCAAGAATTTTTGTGAGAAAATTATGTAAAATATTTGTGTATATGCTTTCAAATATATTTTTGACATGTGTCCTCCAATCTGAAGTTGTTGCAATCCTTCCTATAAAAGGATTTCCAAGATGTGGAGTGAGGGTCTGAAGTTTCTACAATTTTAGAGTTTATGCTATTTTGCAGTTGGTCTGGTTAGTCTTTGTGTCAAATTTTTTGATGTTTTCAAATTTTGAAATCTAGTAATACAAATAAATCTTGAGTGAAATTTTACATAGCTTGAGTTATTCTTTAGTTTATACTAGTCATGTATTGTTTTCAATGAAGATTAATACAAAGGAAGGTTCTACAATATCTGTGTCTCTAAATTTTATCTCCATTTCCATGTGTCCATAATTTTGAGATTGAAATTAACAAGGTTCTTTCATTTTAATGCAACTTGGAAGGATTGTATATCTTTTTATTGATTTCTTTTAATTCAAGGAATTAATAAAATGATTTCATGAATTGATAGGATTTCTAGATGTATGGGAGTGATATTATAAGAATCAAATTCAGGGTTAACTACTAATAAATTTAATTGTAAGGTAATTAAATAGGTCACAATTTTGCTAGATAGACTCTATATAGAAATGCGTAAGGCATTGATAGTTAGTCCAAATAAAACTGAAGAATTCATGTGGTTGCACAAATCACATTTTAAAGAAAATCAAATTTTATTTTTCTATAACAAATAATCAAATTGCACAATTCTAATCAACATGGGCACGGTGAGAGAGAGGGATGGAGCGGGCGGGAATTGCAATTCGAATCACATTGTTTCAAATCTGGAGAAAGGAAGGAGACAGGAGACCACGTCTGTAGGAGGGCATGCAGCAAGGCATGTAGCAAGCGCAGGGCAAGAAACGGAGGGGAAAGATGAGGATGCCTCAAAGGATGGGGACCCACGGGTTTTGATGCCCCATCCAGGTGAGAAGATTCCCCCTCCCCCCCATGTGGGCAGTGGGCCGTCTGGGACATGGGGACGCTGGTTGAATCTATTCGGGATAAAACCATTAGGTAAATTGTCTTTCCCAAAATTCATTGACAAATCTGATAAGGAGAAAGGTATTTTTGCTCTGGAAATTCCTAGGGAAATTATTGACCACAATATCCTAAGCATGGCGAACACTCTGGTAGGAAAATTTGTAGGGCCAAGACCTAATATTGATGTAGTGAGGACATTTACCAGGAGAAAATGGGACCTTAAAGGGCATGTAGATGTGACTGCTATGGCCAAAGGCTTCATGTCTTTCGAGTTTTCTTGCTCGGAAGATTTTTCTCGTATACTATGTGCTGGGAACTGGTCTTTGGGCAGATCCAACCTAATATTGCAAAAATGGACATCCAACTTGGATTTGAACAATGATTTCCAATCTCAGGTTCCAGTTTGGTTAAGATTTCTAGAACTTCCTTTGGAATATTGGGATGAGGATGTCTTTGATGGCATAGCCAGGACCTTTGGAGAGCTCCTCTCCATTGACCCTGTCACAGCTGCTAAGAAAAGATTGAACTACGCAAGAATCTGTGTAGGAGTCATCGAAGGCTAGGACATGCCTCAAGTTTTAGAACTACAATCTCGTCTGGGAAACAGATCTCAAAAGATTGACTATGAAAGTGTGCCTTTCGCTTGTTTCCATTGTAAGAAGGCTGGCCACAAGGCTGGATCATGTCCACTTTTCAAAGGGAAGAGTATGGTGGGAAAGGCTCGTCCACAAGGGGGGATAAAAGATTCTCTAGATCCCAAAAAAGAATGGAGGAAAAAAGCATCGCAAGTCAAGGCAAATGGAGAGGCAGAAGAAAAAACAAATTCTGCTCCTAATGCGCCCCAAGAGGAATCAGGGCCTCCTCGGGTGACTGGAAACTTAGGAGGGGGAGAAGAGGAAGGAGTGAAAGACGATTCAACACATCTCCCCAATGTGAAGGAATCTGAGAAGAAATCTGAGGAGATAGGTGAAAAAATGACTCTCCCCCCTCTGGATTCTCAGGAGGATGACTTAAAACTATCCTTTGTCCTGAACTCCATGGAAGAACCAAAGGAGGGGGAACCCATGTCCCAGGACCCTAACCCGGTGTGTTGTCCCCCCCCTTCAACAGCAAACAGAATCATAGAGAGGCTGTCTGCATCGACAATGGAAGATTTCACGAGAATTGATGCTTGGCTAGACAAAGGACTAGAGGGAGAAGAGAATCCCTGGACGGAAGTCAGGAGTAGAAAGAAGAAGAATAGCAGGGACCCTTCTTCGGTATCTCCCCCTTCTACTAGAAGCATGGCCAAGGCTGATCTCGGCCACAAATCTAACCTAGTGGGAAGGAAAAACAAGAATGAAATCAGGAAAGAGGAAGCCAGAAGAAACATTAAGGATGGTACGCAGTGCACCATCCAGGAAGCATGTTCAGTAGTTAAATCATGAAGATCTTATCTTGGAATATTCGTGGACTGAATGGAATCCACAAGCAAGAAGTTATTAGAAACATGATAAGGGACCAAAGGCCTGATGTGTTTCTAATCCAGGAAACTAAAATGATGAAGGAAAGGATGGAAAATATTAAGTTCGACAATAGCATGAAGGGCATAGCCTCTAACTCTGAAGGAGTGTCTGGAGGACTGCTGTTACTTTTCAATGATAAGTATTTCAATATAGTAGCTGAGTATGATGAAGATAACATTCTTTTCTGCAGAGTACAACATTTGCACACCAATGATTCCTGGTATTTAGTGAATATTTATGCCCCCAATAATAAGAGGGATAGAAAAAACTTCTTGACCAAAGTTGGTAATATGGTGCAAGATTGTGACATTAAGAAAGGTATAATCATGGGAGACTTTAACACACCGCTAGAAGATAAAGAGAAAAAGGGAGGTATGCCCCCGGATTGGGAAAGTAAATAGGATCTTTCTAACTTCATAAATAATTTGGCCCTTATGGACGTAGAGCTTAAGGGCGAATCTTTTACCTAGTCAAACAAGAGAAAGGGCCATGATTGCATTCAGGTAAGGCTGGATAGAGCTCTTATATCTTCGGACTAGCTTCAATCCTTCAGCTGCAGACTATCCCTGCTTCCCAAAATTGGTTCAGATCACTCTTCCATTTCTCTTGTTGTTTCCCCTCTGGTACATAGGAGATACCATCCTTTCAGGTTTGAGAAAATGTGGACCTCTCACCCTGACCTAATGGATAATATCAAGCTATGGTGGGGGATAGAGGTGGAGGGCTCAGCCATGTTCAGAGTCACCAGAAAACTTAGCAATGTGAAGAGGATGATTAAAATTTGGAACAAGTCTGATTTTGGTCACATCTTCCATGAAAAGAAAGAGTTATTTGATAATCTAACTATTATCCAAGATTGCATTTAGAAGGAAGGTTACACTGAGACCAACAGGGTTTCAGAGCTCAAAACCGTGTCTGAAATTCATAACATTATTAATAAGGAAGAAAAATTTTGGAGGCAAAGATCGAGGATCACCTGGCTAATGGAAGGAGATCGGAACACTAAGTTTTTTCACCTAACCACCCTCAAGCACCGTGCTAGTAACAGGATCTATGGTATCAGAAAGGGGCAGGAGCTGTTAACTAAAGAATCTGCCATCTTGGAAGAAGCTGTTTCCTTTTTCTCTAGCCTTCTTTCTGAGGACCCAATGCTTTCCAATTTGGACCAAGAGGATTTGTTACACTGTATCCCTCAGCTCATTCAACCTATCCATAACAAACAGCTCTATGCTATTCCTAAGGCTTCGAAAGTTAGAGAGGCTCTCTTTTCTCTGCCTGCTAACAAGGCTCCAGGCCCGGACGGTTTTCCCACTTTTTTCTTCCAAAGGTTCTGGCCGGTGATCATGGGAGAGGTTGTTCAGGCTGTCCAAGAAGTCTTTGAAGCCAAATCTATTCTCAAGGAGCTAAACTCGAATTTTGTGGTTCTCATTCCTAAATCCCCTGGGGCGGACTCGTTGGACAACTTCAAACCTATTAGTCTGTGCAACTCTCTCTACAAGATCATCTCTAAAGTTCTCACTTTAAGAATGCTCAAGATATTTCCCATGATAATCTCATAGCATCAATCGAGTTTTGTTCCAGGGAGACAAATTTTGGATTCTGTCCAGATGGTGCATGAAGTCATCCACTCTCTTGAGGTATCCAAATGGGAAGGTATGCTTCTCAAACTGGATCTTTCTAAAGCTTATGATAGGGTGGACTGGTCTTTTCTTGGGAAGGTCCTCTCAACTTTTGGCTTTGACAGAAAAGTTTGCAAAATTATCTCTCAATTGGTCTCCACCTCCTCCTTGGCTGTTCTAGTTAATGGAGTCCCTTCTAATTTTTTCAAACCTTCCAGAGGCCTCAGACAAGGAGACCCCCTTTCACCCATATTGTTCATCATTTTAGCTAAATTCTTAGGAAGGTTTATAGACCATAGAAAGCGTCAGGCTTGTATCAAAGGGATCCTTCCCTCCTCTAATTGTGTTCCCTTCACTCATCAGCAATTTGTTGATGATACTATCTTGGGGGGGGGAAGCTTCTGTCAAAGAGGCCAGAGCCCTGAAGAAGATTCTTGATACTTACTCTAGTGGGATAGGTCAGCTGATTAATTGGAACAAAAGCTCGCTCTTTTTCATCAATACCTCTGAGTTTAGACAAAGTAAAATCGCCAGGATTCTGGGTTGTGGGGTAGGCTCTTTCCCCTCTACCTATCTTGGTCTTCCCTTGGGATCCTCACCCCCGGAGTCTTTTTGGAATGATATTTTGGACAGATTCAACAGGAAGATGGCTGGTTGGAAAGGGGTCTCTCTTAGTCAAGTGGGGAAATTCCTCTTAGTCAAATCTTCTCTTCAAAATCTATCAATCTACGCCCTGAGCCTCTTTGGAATTTTGGGGAAAATAGCTGAAAGAATGGAGAAAATCCAGAGAGACTTCCTCTGGAATGGTAATGAAGGGAAGAAAAGATATCCTCTTGTTGCTTGGGAGAAGGTTTGCGTCCCTATGAGGTACGGAGGTCTGGGCATTAGAAAGATCACTCACCTCAATAAGGCTCTCCTAGCTAAACAAATATGGCGGATCTTCAGTAGCACCGGTGAATGGAGGGACACCCTGGTAAATAAGTACCTTAGAAGACCCACTCTTCTTTTCACCCTTTTTAATGAAGATATCCCAAAAGGATCAAACATTTGGAATGGGATCATGAAAGCTAGGGACTTGGCTAAGGCCAAGATATCATGGAAATTGGGAAATGGGAAGGACATCTAGTTCTGGTCGGATAGATGGCTTTCCCAAGATCCACTTATCAATAACCCTATTTTTGAGAGATGGATTCAAGCTTGTACTGATCAAATTGGGTCCAAAGTTTGTGATTATTGGAATGGCTAGGAATGGAGTGACCTATCCCTCATCTCAGAGGACTTGACTCCTATAATGCTTATGCTCAATTCCATGATTCCTATCAATTTGGGGGATGAGCTGGTCTAGAGGGATAATCCTAATGGAAGATACTCTATTGCCTCAGGCTATAATTCCCTTTGGAGCTTAAAAGAGAAGGCCCCTTGGACGGAGGCTTGGATTTCGGGTCTCACTCCAAAGATCAACATTTTTTACTGGCTGGCTCTTAAGAACAAAATCCTTACTCATGACAATCTCATGAAGCGAGGACATGTTATGCCCAGTAGATGTCCCTTGTGTAAGAATCAGGCTGAGACCGGAAATCACATTTTCATCTTATGTGACTATGCCAGGGAGGTGTGGAATGTCATCACACATGATAATGAAACCCTCTGGTGCAAACCGGATAATCTCATGGATTTTTTCCATTAGTGGAAAGGTCTTTGTAAGATTGCTGGTCGACAGGATCACTCGGACTGGATTTTACCCCATTTTTGCTGGGGAATCTGGAAGGAAAGGAATAATAGAATATTTAGAGACAGAGAGGAGCCGGATATAATCCTTGGCAGGAAGGTCTTGAAGAATATAAAGGAAAATCTCCAAGTGCTGAAGGAGGAAGAAGAAGAAGAAGGGGACAGAAAGATAGCTAAAGAAAAAGACAGGAACCTCAAAAGGCAGGATGCTAGCTGGCTTCTCCCCCCAGATGGTTGGTCAAAAGCCAACTTTGATGGGGCCTCCAAGGGTAACCCAGGCCCTTCAGGCTGTGGTGGAATCATAAGAAATAGCTATGGGGAGGGAATAGCTGCTTTTGCTTCCCCGCTGGGAATCCAGACTATTCATCTGGCTGAAGCAAGAGCTACGAGTAAGGTGGTCAAGTTGGCTTTTGAAGCCGGGATTACTAAACTCTGGCTTGAGGGGGACTCCAAAAACATTATTAATACCATTAATGGTATTTCCCCTCCCTCGTGGATGATTGCGAACATAATTGCTGAGACTTGCACCACTCTCACAAAGTTCGATAAGGTCCATGTCACTCATGTTTACAGAGAGGCAAACCTAGTCACTGATTGGTTTGCTAATAAAGGGGTTAACGCCACCAATAATCTGTGCTGGCATGCCGGAAAAGATTTTCCGGCGGAGGCAAAGTTGCTCATCGACCAAGATAATATCTTGGGAAGGACGGCTCAAATACAATGCAATTATGGATAATAAAGATTTCTTAATAAATGGTAAGTGCCATTATTGGCATCGTGATTTGCACCAGCAAAAGGGGTTTCCTCTGACATTTCGACACGTTCGAAAGGATGATACCATTATTTTCAGAAAGGGGTTTATTCATGGGTATCATAAAAGAAACATCACCATTTTTTCGAATGCAAATAACTTGCACAGATCAGAGTTCATGAGAATTGTGGAAGTTGATTAGGTAAACATGACGGGTGAGAGGAGTAGAAAGGAGCCGGTGGGGGAAGTTCAGAAGTGGAAGAACAAGGCCAAAGTTTGGAGAGAGCTTGAAAAGGGTGGGGTTACTAATTTCTTCGAGAAACTTCATGGCTCGGATCCTGAGATCACTAACAGCATGGTGAATTCGTGGAATAATGGTAAGGTTAAGGTGAACGGGGTCTACTTTCAAATTACTGAGGATGTGGTTGCTGAAGTCACGGGGATTCCGAAGGAGGGGCATAAATTTTTCAGAGACAAGAAGATGTCTTCTAATGCTATCAAGGATTTTGTGAAAAACACTAAAGAGCTGAACAAGCTGGGCAAGAAAGAGACATTTTTTGTAATGGATACTATAAAGAAGCTCTGGAGGTATGTTCTCTACGCTGTCATTGAATATATAACCTTAGACCCCAGGTTTGATAGGGTTAGGACTCACCATTTTCTTATTCTGAATCATTTTCGGCATGGTAGTAAGATCTCCTTCCCGTATTATCTTTTTAATTCGATGAACAAGGCCATTTCTAGTTTTAAAAAGAAAGCTACCGTCAACCCGGCACTGCATGAGGGTCTTCTGCTTTTGATTCATGAGCATTTCCATGCTCAAACCATTAGCAAAAACCCTATCCAGGGGGTGAATGTTGACAAGAGCAGCTCCAGTTTTTCCTCAGATTCCGACGATGTCGAGAGCATCAGCTCTGATGAGGTTTTTGAGCATTCAGGTAAGAAGACTAAAAGCCATAAGAAGGATTACCCCTCTATCAAATTACCCAGCAGAAAGAGCCCTAGAGGTCATACCCCAACTAAAATTGGCTCTGCTGAGGAGGAGGAGGAAATGGATACTGATGATTCTGACAAGGTTTGGAAGGAGGAGCTAGATGAGGAGAAACTAAGAAAAAGACAGAAGAGGGAAGGAGAGAGCATGGAGTGATCCAGCAGTCAGGGAAAGGATTCTCTGCCCATTCCCCTCTCCCCTATACATCCTCAACCTCCTTTGGAGGAAAATGATAACTCTGGACAGATTGAGGGGGAAGTGCAAGTTAATAACAGAAGGAAGGCTTGGAAGAACTTCAATGTGAGAACGGCCACTATGGGAATTTATAGAGAGGTGATGAACCCCCAACTCCTGGTGGACGACCTTGAGAAGCCTAGACTCAATGAGCTAATTGACCTGGCTATGGTGGCTATTTCTGATAATGCAAGAGAAACGGGTATGATTCTGTTGAACAATGCCCGCAATAGAATGATCAACAACTTCAGATAGATTAAATGGCTTTTCCATGAGCTTGAGGATGTCAGAGATAGGGTTTCCCAAATGGAAAAAGTCAAGAGCAAGACAGGTGCTGAAAGCCAAGGCGACCGGAACAGCTGGGAGACTCTGATGGAGAGGAGAGTAAAAAATATTGAGAACTACAATCACAACTTGGCTAGTCAAATGATCTCCCTCCTCGCTTCGATCAATGACAACATCCTCTCTCTCTTGGATAATCTCAAAGACAGGAACCAGATGGAGGAAGATGATAAACAGAATAGAGACAAAGATAGGCTGGATGTGGATAAAGCCAAGGACAGCACTATGGAGCAGGATCTGACGAACGCCCAGGATCATAAGGTAGAAGAGCAACAAGAGTGCACCGAAGCTACCCAGACCATGCTCGAGATGGAGAAGTAGTCTGCTAGGTTTGGTCTCTGTCCTTTGGTTTTTGTTTCTCCTGGCTTTGGCTTTTTGTCTGGTTTCCATTTTTTCTAGTTGGTTCTCTGGCCTTTCTAGTGGGCAGCTATTTCGGGTTGGGCCTTTGGGCTTATTTCAGCCATAAGGATTATGATTTGGCTGGGCGATTTTTTGCTTATTTTCAGCCTTTCTTGTTGATTAAACTTATGGGTTTCAGGATCCCTTAAAACCTGTTTACCTTATCAAAAACAAAGAATCAAATTGTTGGTTATTACTTGTTTGTAATACTTTTCCTCTAAATTGTAGTTAGCTTCTATAGTTAGGGATTAATTAAAAATATAAGAGGAATTTTTTACCACTATCTTCTATAGGGGATAGATCTGAGGAGAAGAGTGTAAGTGAATGAACTATGGAGAATAATATCATATATCCAATCATTTCCATCACTAAGTCCACCTTCCTTGGCCATAGAGAGCCTAAAGTGTAGAGTCATCTATGGTTTTGTTTAGGTTGGTCCAAATGTAAAGAAAATTCAATTGAATATAGGGAATAGATAGCCCTTAGACAAAGTCTTGTCTTTTGCACCCTAGTATTGGCTATTCTCTAGCCTAGTAGTTTTAAAACACCAATAGGATGCTCTACAACAAATTGGTACTAGAGCTAAAGGGGGAAATCCACACTAGCAAATCTTGGGTATTTGAGTAGAGTGCTAAAGGGGGAAATCCACACTAGGAACTTGAATGTTAGGTTTTGATTTTTTGATGAGATTTTTGATTTAGGTGCTCATCTATCTTCTCAAAAAAAGAAGGTTTTGTGTTTGTTTATTGATAGATATGGAATATCTATCATGGCCATGGGAAAGTCTAATGGATTCCAAAATGCTAGGTAAAAGAGCAAAGATGGGACTCGTAAGTGTGTCACATCAGAGATTTGTTTTTGGATTACCATAACTTGTAATTAGTTTATTGGATTGGGCTTAGATTTGGATATGATTTACTAAGATAGTTCTAAACAAGTTCTCTAATGAGTTTGGAAAGAAGCATTAAGGGACAAAGGTTAAAAGTAATATACTAACAATTAAAAGTTAGACCACATGAATGGTGAAGTATTGATTAATTTGGGTTGAAATATATTTACTTATACCTCACTAGATAGCTCTAATAATGAAATTATTTAATGGATATTGAAGCGATCATCATGTATCTCATCGATTGGTTTATTTTTAAGATGTTTTGCATCATAATTTCTATCAAGGCACCTAGCAACAAAGTGATTGAATTTGTTTCATGAAAATTATATGATAGTTAGTTTACCTTTGTATTTACTTTTTCCTCTTCTATATTTTTTTGTAATAAGGGCTTCAAGTTCATCAATCTCATCATTAGAACTATCACTATCACTCTTCACAGTTGGTCCTTTCTTTTTGCTAAGGACCAATTATGACTTAAATGTTGATTCAATAGTAGTAGGTGTGTAGTTATCAAAGTTGAACATTCAAAAGTGATAAGTCTTCCAATTTCACCATATAACATTAAAGTGTTCTTGTGTTGGAAATATAAGATTGGCAAGGTTACTAAGAGGGGAGGGGTGAATTGAAAACCAATAAAATTTTATCTTACTTCACCAATTAATCCTTCATATAATATTCTAATATAATTGCATGCATTAAAGAATAGAAACAATAAAACATTCATAACAATTTGACATAGGATATGGTGACCCATAAGCCTTTCAATTAGAAAGTAAAACTAAGGTGGGGATGGTACCCACAAAATTTAGTACTACAGTATGAAGTTAATCTATTAAGGCTTAGAGTTTACCACTTCTGGTGATCTTCCCTATAAGGAGAAATAAGGACTATGAGGCCCACCTTGTTAAAGGATTTCCAAACATACAATGAAGTATGCACTTAGTTAGGAGATTTAGAAAACATTTTTAGGTCTACCTTGTAAAAGGATTTGACTGATGCATTTGTTATGATGAACTAGTAGTTGATCTCTCATCTAAAACTCTAATTTGCTAGTTGAGATTCCTTGTATTGCAATGATTACCTGACTACGATAGATATATCTTTGTTGTCCATTATGCTTCTTGTAGCCTTCTTTAATTTTTACTCCTAATTCTTATATTATTCTTCTCATGTTCCTTCTTTGGCTATGATATAGTGCATTACTTATATAACAATCCATGTCAAAACTTACTAGAGTAAGTGACAATACCAATTTTATCATAATTCACAAAGTTGACCCAATTGCTATAACCTAGATTCAGAAGATGAAACCAGTGATGTTCTGATACATGGAAAATAGTATTAATGCTTGACAATATTTGGCACTTAGTTGAAATCAAAGCTCATTCCATACTGATAACTTCTAAGTAGCTCAAACTTAGTTAGTACTATGTGACTTGATGAATACTAAGAAAACTGGTAGCTACTGCATAACTCAGTTGACATGGCATGACTTGGTGAACACTAGATTCACATTATTAACATTATGAGCTTGGTAGACACAATAAAACTTTGTTAACATACTAGAGCTTAGTTAATACCATGATCTTCTTCACTTCTTCTGAATGGCTCAGTAGCCTTTTCTATGCTTGGTTTGCATTATACATTGTCTCTGAAGTTCAATAAACATTTTTTAGCTAGGAAAACATTGTAAAATGATTATTTGGTTTGAGAGAATTGAATAACTTGGTTAACATTGCAAATTGAATGATAATCATGGCAGAAGCTATAGAACTTGGTTGCAATGTAACCATTTTGACTAACTATTGAGTTAGTTATAGACAAATTGAGCTTAATGTGAACAATCTCTCCCTTTGGCATTAGTAAAAGAAACACTCATCAAATGAAAATCTAAACTTCAAAACTATAAGTCATAAACTACCATTACCATCATTTTGTGTCTTCTACTTGGTTTCACTTCCTAAAGTTATACCTAAGTAAGATACTTTGTTTTTCTAATTTTTCAAAGTTTTTTTTGTAAAGATATTTTCTTCTCATCTATAAAAGTATCTGCATAATACTATACTACTCCCTCATACATATATCTCTCTTATGGACATACATCTAGAGTATAGTGTACTTTTCCTCTTTTTATATTAAACATATTTCTTTCTCCCCCTTTTTCACATAAATGTCAAAGATGTATAATATATATATATATATACCAAAATGTCACAAGAAATAAAAATGTACCTTTAGAATAAGTACCATTGTCTTCCCCAAATTCTCCTATAGTACCTTACTTCCATGAAATGTGGTCTTAACCTTTTTTAATTTTTTCATCATGTGATCAACTATGGAGAAGCTATTGTCATGGATGAGTGTCTTTGCATGTGTAATGTGCTCGTTTAATGCATCCATGTTTGGAAGAATCATACCCTAGGTTTTTGTAAGTGTGGCCCTCATCCTGGCTTCTCCTTTCAAAAATTCTACCTACAAATTTGTCTGATATATAATCTTTGTGTAATGTCTTGAACTATGATTTGGGTCAAGTGATGGTGTATACTTTCCTTAATATCTTCATCTATCTTGGATAGTTTTTCCTTGATCTCCTTTGTGAAGATAGATGTGTCACTTACCTTTAAAAATAATGAAACAATATTATTAATAGAGGTTTCTAGTGAAACAAGAATAGTAGATAAATCTACTTGATCTATGGCAATTTTCTGTGTAACTTGTTCCAACACTCTATTCTCAAATTTTCTTTTAGCTCTTTGTAGCAATCTATCCTATTCATTCAAGTATTCATTATATTTGTGGACAATTTTTTCTATTGTACAACTTGTTCCTATTGGTGTTAATATGTATTCACTATTTACACTTATGTTTACTTAGGTGAATGCATTATTTTATTATTTTACATTATTTTTTAATTTTATTTTTTGAGATACTTAGGATTTTACACACCTTTTTTGAGTTTTCATGCTGACAACATAAAAGTATGCAACTCTATTTTAGCACATGGTGTCTACAACACTATTTTGCATGTCACACCCTTGTAGGCTTATCCTGTCATCACCACACTTACTTTCGTCATTAACGAATGATAACCCATATCTGATGGAGATGTGCCTAGTTGTATAACATATCATGGTGTTTATTATGGGGTAGATTTATCTCAAAGGCCTTTATTTACATGCACTCCTAGTGTACTCTTGACAAGGAAAATTGAATATATCATCATTTTAATCATACTCTCTCTCTTCATCTATAGTTGCTTGTGTTTGAATTCTTAGTTCCTAGGTGAATTTTTCCCTAAGGAAAATTCTTACATGGTATCAAAGCTTGGAGATTTTCTCATCACATAGTCATTTGAGATCAGTATTGCTTCAACACCTCAACTCAAATTTGGAGTACTGTAGAAATTGGAAGTGTTTAGAGCCAGATCTAACTTCACTATTGTGTCCAGAATGTTGAATCAGTGAAAATTGACTATAAAATCGGCTACCTTAGCCCAAAGTCAACCATGAGGGAATTCTTTTTTTTAAATCAAAATCTAGAGGCCTCGATTTGTAGTTCAAGTAGGTCATTTGTAGATTTCATTATTTTATTTTCAGATCTGTATTTTTTTCTCTACATTTTCAACTACAAGTTTTTGAAATTTTTTTCGCCTTCTATGCACCTAGTAGAGAATTTTTTTTTGCAAAATTGGGCTATCAGATCCTGGCTCTGTACAATATATTTTATTTGTGGCAAGAAATTTTTTTTATTAGTCATAAGCCATAACAATCAATACACATAGACCATGGTGTACTACATAATATATGCAACAACTGAACAAACCCTTGGCAGGTGCATCACACATTAAATGATGAGTTCAAAATAAATTTTGATTGACCAGGCATATACCTTTCCTAATGGTTTCCCTCACTTGCCCTTCTTTTGTTTATGATTGGCCACAAGGTTTCCTTTTAAATAAGGCACAAGCCACATATAGGATTGATGTGGGATAATACATTTTAGACTTACCTGGCCAATGATACAAACTCCAAATACCCCTTTGGTGTCAGAATTCATTTTCTAGTGTATTTGATCATCTCCAACCCTTATGTGCATATTAGATTCTAAGATCAGACAATTTTTGCAGGCAATTGGATTGGCTCAGCACTGCAAGGGATGTTAATCTTTGTCCCCCACACTATACATTTCAACCTTTGGTGACACAATTATTTCCTAGATCACCATTGTATTTCCAACCACTCAAAAGCATATTCTAACATAGGGTTTCCTTATTCCAATCATTGCAAGAAAATTTTTGGCACTTGTCAAAAATTCTTGGAATAGTGCTCTTTATATTCTCCCACCATGATAACTCACTCTACTATTTGCCACATCAGTATAGTGTACACCATTTTTTATTGACTCATTATGTGGTGAAAATTAAGCTTACATGTGCACTACCCATTCTACACCATGTGGACCACTTTCAATCATTCACATAAGCATACAAAGACTGGCATATTGCCACATTAGTAGGCCCCAAAGTGAAGACACATCACATTTATCATACTTTTTCATATAGGTGATGTCACCCTTTTCCATGTAGATAGCCTTACATGCCATGTCATTATTCTGTAAAAGACACATGTATAGTCGTACACCCAATCATCTCACACATTAGCAAGGGGCCTATTTTTTGCCTACGTCAGCATTTCACTATCTTAAAATTGATGGTTGTTTGAACATCAAAATTGGGCATTTTTCAACTATTGTAATGACCATTTAACCATCAAATTCAAGCTCATAATTTTCCTTCCAGACCCCTCTCTAGATTTCTTTTCAATTTGGTAGCTTGACTTTGTGAGCCCATAACTTGAACATCCAGACTCTGATTTGGTGTAATTTTTTTTAAATTGGTTAGAATTTCCTAAATTTTGTAGTGGTGGTGTTTTTCTTTAGTTTTGGTGCATACAGTTTGTAAAAATTGAATTTTTTTATGACTATACTTGCATAATCATGCATTTTACAACTTCAAATGCTCTATACTAGCACATTTGGTCACTTTTTCATGTTCCATTTTTTTTGAAAGTGCATATCTTTTCATCTAGTTTCTAGATCTAAATTCAAATTCTAGGGTTGTGTGGACCAATTTCTCACTTTCAAAATTAGCCCTTTTTGGAAATTGTAAAGCTTTAATTCTTTTTTAGAATTATTGTACATCTAAAAAATAGTGCTTAGTGATAGATTTGGGCCTCATAAGGTAGTTGTAAAATCAAAATCAAAAAGTCCACTTTGATCATTTTGACAAGTGGCCCATTGTACACACACTACTTATAAAGTGCCAAAAACATCTTTTTTTGGGGGGGTCTTTTGATGGATTAAAAAGGGGGGTGTCTACTATGTTTTCATGTCTCTCTATTGTACTCTTTTCATTTATGCATCATGGGTTTTAAATGTCCTCCTCTAACTTCACACAACTATTCTACATGGAATGATATTGCATGGATTAGATTAATGGAAAAAGGATATAGTCTTTATGTTGATGGTACAATTACCAAACCTATTGATGCTAAAGAACTCATTAATTGGTAAATTCAAGACCAACAAGCTTTAGGAGTTATTGGGAGTTGTGTACATGGGGATCTTATCTTTCACATTACCAATTGTTTAGAATCTAAAGAAACTTGGGATAAACTTGAATAGTTTTATGGTAAGGTGGATGAAGAAAAGGGATTTTAGATTGAGGATGATCTACTTCTCTTGTATCCAAATAATTTTGACACAATTTAGGATTACATCATCAAAACCAATGAGTATAGAGAACTTCTTAAAGATTATGGATATTCCATGAAGTATGACAAGTTGATTCATCACATCCTAAATAGGCTACCTTCTGAGTATGCTTCCTTTTTTTTGAGTTTTAGTACTCATAGGTTGACCATGGGATCTTCTTACCAGAAGCCTTGATTTGATGCATTTGTAGAGATGTTGATTGTTGAACAATCTCACTTGAAGGATTTAAGACTTCTCAAGTCATCAAACACCAAAGCCTTGGTGGCTAGTGATGAGAACAAATTAAGTCTAAGAGGGAAAAGCAACAACAAGAAGAAGAAACAGAAGTACAAAACACAATTTGAGACACAACAATCCTCCTCACAAAAAGGTGGTTCTTCTTCCAACAAGAAGGGAAATAATGAAAAGAAGGACAAAATCTTTTTTGCATACTACAAAAAGAAAAATAATGATGAGCATCATTGCAAAACTAAAAGAATTGATGAGTTAGAAAATCTACTCAGGAAGAACAAAATGCAAGTCCTAGGTACTTCCAAGGATTCAACTCCAACCTTGTCAAAGGGTAAAGGGAAAGAACTTATGGAAAACACAATTTCTTCTTTGGAATAGATACTTGACTCAAGTGCCTCTTACCACATGGGTTCTTCAAAGGAAGACTTTTCTTCATTAATGTAGTCAAAGGTACCACACACATTCATGGGAGATGATACTAAAATGGATGTTGAAGGGAAAGGACATGTAGAAATGGAAAATGGGGAATTCAAGTATGTTCTCTACATTCCAAACCTTAGCTCCAATATCCTATTAGTTTACCAAATCACTCACCTTAGAGATGGTCACAATGTTGAGTTCCTTGCAAATTTAGTCATCGTATAAAGTCTTAGAGATGATTCATTGGTTGTAGTGGGGAAAGTCAATGATGACAAGAGGCTTTATTCCTTCTCCCACTTTGTGCCTAAGTCTCCTTCTCAATCCTTGTTGACTCACTCTACTTCACAAATTAACTTATGGCATGAGCAATTTGGTCATCTTGTCTTCCTCTCTCTTCAGCAACTTTGCTCAAAACACATGGTCAAAGGTCTACCTAATATCAACTTTTCTATGAGTGAATGTTCATCATGTTTAGTGGCTATGCATCTCAAGGAGAAGTATAATAAAGGGAAGTCTTCTTAAGCTCTAGTTTCTCTTCAACTAGTTCACATGGCTTTAGCAGGACCCTTTGTAGTGGCTTTAGTTAGCCAAGGCCACTACATCCTCATATTTTTTGATGAATTTTCAAGATTCACTTGGGTCTACTTCATTCATCACAAGAATGAAGTCATTCATAAACTTCAATACTTCAATACTCATGTTGAACACAAGTCAAGGAAAGTCATCAAAGTACTAAGGGTGGACAATGAGAACAAATATGTAGATAGAAGACTTAAGGACTTTTGTAGACTTGAGGGGATTGATCTTTAGAAGCCACCAGCATTCAGTCTGCACAAGACAAATGTTGTAGCTATGAGGATTAGGACTCTCAAAACCATGGAAAGTTTTATGATAAAAGAAAAGTCTCTTGATCCAACACTAGAAGTTGAAACCATTAGTAGTGCTACTCACATACTTAATAGGTCTCCTCATAATGCCTTAGACATTAAGACTCCTTTTGAGTTATGGTGCAGTAGAAAAGTAGTTGTGAGTCACTTTCAAGTCTTCAGTTGTCTAGCATCAGCAAACCTATCTTCTAGGAGTTGCAAAGCATTGACACCTAGGCCTTGTACCTTCATTGGTTATGAAGACAATGCTAAAGCTTATAGACTTATGGATCCAAAGACTCATGAGATCTTTGTGAAGAAGGATGTTCACTTTGAGGAAATTTTACCAACCTTATCCTCTAATCCTCTCCGCACATCATACATAGTAGAAATTGATAGTGACACTAGCGATTGTGCTTCAATAGATTTAGACATGTGGGGTTCTATCAATAGATGTAGTGTGTGGTCACATCATCAATTTAGTCCACATGCTTACATTGACATAGTATAAGGTCTAGCGAAGTAGGGTACATCTCATCTTCCAACTATAGCTTCAGTTGACGTGGGAGACAACCTTGAGGACTTACATCTTATCTTTGATGAAGGTGATCCTTATATGGTTATTGTGAGGGTTCACTCTAACCCTCATGTCCGTTCTCTACATGATCAATCTTTCAAGGTTGGCATGATTGTGGATCCTTATTAACAACAATTAGCAGAGGTCTCTTTGTTAGTTGAGGAGATAAATGGTTCATTGGAATACATTAAATAGACATCCTTTCTTGATTTTCATTTTTTCTTTTCAACACAGTTCGAAGGGGTGAGCACTAGCATCAGTACATGGATACTTGAGTAGGTTTTAGGGCCAGCATACATCTTCAAGATTGTACCTTTGGCACTATTTCTTCCTAAGGGGAGAAATACCATTTTGCATTCATGGACTAGCTTCTTCATTGGAGTAGCTTGCACTTTTTTGAATTCTTCTTTGGGAGGGGAGCCTATTTTGTCTCTCTTCCTTGTCTCATCATTCTCTTATGTATATACTAGATCTATGTCATAATGAGGGGTTATTGATTACTCCATCCATCCATGCATCCCTATTTTTCTCTCTTTTTTGGGAGAGGTTTTTTCCCACAAGGTTTTCCCTCTTTCTCTACTTTACGAGAGATTGTATTTTCATTATGTACATAAGTACCTAATATGGCCTAGTAGCTAGGTCCCATTATGCACTTCATCCTAGTTTTTGTAAGCTTATGGGAATTCCCCTAAGTTGCACTTGGGGGGGTGTTGGTGTAAATATGTATTCACTACTTACACTTACTTAAGTTTACTTAGGTTAATGCATTACTTTATTGTTTTGCATTATTTTATTTTTTTATTTTGTGAGACACATAGGAGTTTGCACACCTTTTTTGAGTTGTCATGTTGACAACACAGGAATATGCAACTCTATTTTAGCACATGATGTCTACAACACTATTTTTCATGTCACACCCTTGTACACTTATCCTCTCATCACCGCACTTACTTCTATGCTTAATGGGGGATTATCCATATTTAGTGGACATGTGCCTAGTTGTATGACATATAATCATGTTGATTATGGGGCATTCTAGATTTATCTCAGAGGCCTTTATATATAGGCACTCCTAGTGTACTCTTGACAATGCATATTGATTATATCATCATTCTAATCATACTCTTTCTCTTGGTCTAGAGTTGTGCTTGTGTTTGAGTTCTTAGTTCCAGGGTGAATTTTTTCCTTAGGAAAATTATTATAGTTCCAACACTCTATTGTCAAAGTTTCTTTCAGCTCTTTGTACTAGTCTATCCTATCCATTACAGAATTAATTATATTTGTGGACAATTTCTGCTAACTAGTCCAAAATGGGTTGTTTTTTATCAACCTCAATACTCGGGGCATCAATAAATATGCTCTTTCTATCTTCAAGAACTTGATTTTCTTTCCTCTTTTCTTTTCTAAGCTTATTTTTATTATCTCTCTTCTTTAATAGTTCACACATAGTATCCATTTGATTAGGGGTGATGGTAGAGATATCCCAATTTGGAATAACTATGTCCTCATCTAGATTAATTGCTTCCACTTCTTTGCTACCCTTTACCCTTAAATGGTAGAAACAATTTTTTTACCCTAATCTAAGACTTCTATACATGGTTGTGACTAGTTTCCAAAGGTTATTTTACTAGCTATGGATATACTTGGAATAGAAACAAATGTAGAAATAGATGGACTAGCAACAAATGTAGAAACAACACTAACAACATAAATACCTTGTTGTCGCTTGGTCAAACATGATGATGGAGGAACTTGCAACTTAGTAGATGAAGTCTTAGGTAGTTTAGTGAATAGAAAATTGAGTTGAATAGATCTAAAACCTTGGTTGGGTGCTTGGTATAATAGTGGTATCCACAACCATTCAATAGAATCTTTCTATGAGTCTTTTTGCATTAATGAACTCCCATGATTGCTACTCTAATTTTCTTTGCATCAGTTTACTTAATGCATTGTATCTCTAGAAGGTTTCCTCTAGTAGCTTCCTATTCTTCTTCATCATCATCCAAATTGACATCATCTAACTAACCTTCCTTTATTTATACTTCTTCATTATCTTCATCATCCTTGTCACCAACATGTACAAAAAAGTCACTAGGTTGGTACAACTTATAAATGTTTTTCAATTTAGTAGTAGTTATCTTCACCACATATTCAATGTCCTTAAGTAATAACATACATGTTTTGAATTTGAGAGTGAACTTCTTCTCATTTTGCTTCAAGAATTCCTTTACTTCATTCTCACTAAGATTTAACATGAGTTGCCTCAAAGTTTTCTCAAAGATGTCCTTGATAGTCTTCATTTTATTTTCCCATCTAGGTTCAATCATCTATAAAATTTAATTAGCAATTTGTTGTGCAAGCTCATCTAGTGAGTACTTCCATTTTCCCAATTTTTACATAAGCATATCCTCAACCTATTTTTTTCTCTTTTTCAGTCTTGGTCTCATACATAAGAGATTTGAAATTTTCCATGCCGGATCCTTCTTCCATATTTTTGAATTTTTTATGAAGGGTAGGTGCATATCCTTGCAAGATAATTTTCTTAGGTTCATCTTCACCTAATTTCATTTTTTTCTTAGATTTTGTTTCCCATCTTGTAAGTATAGTAGGTGAGGATTTGGTAGGTCTGGTTATGATAATCTTCCCATTTTTCCTAGAAAGCTCTTCCTTTTTAGATTTAGATTTTTTTGCCTCATCTTCATCACCATCATCATCATTTTCATCATCATCATCATCATCATCATCATCATCAGCGGGATCATTTCCTTTGCATTCTATTAGCATGGGAGTAGAACTTTCTTATTTTGTGTGTTTCATCAAATTTTCTATTCTCTTTCTTCCTTTGTGTACTGCTTGAGGTAGCATGATTAAGTTTAGCTCTTTCCTTTGCTTCATCATATATTCTAATATAGGTGGCTTTAAAATCCATAGGCTCATTCAACAAAGCTTCTATACTATCCTTGGTATCATCAATATTAACCTCATAGTGTAGAGGCCTAACCCATTCGACTCTAAATCTAACTACCTAAATTTATACTATATCATAGTCCACCATGAAACATATTTCTTGCTCATAGTTATCCATAAGATTCTTGGGTATCCTAAACCTATTTTGCATCTTCTCTTTGAATGTTTCAAAACAATTATCCATGATGCTATTAAAATTCTCACCTATTTCTGCTATATATTTATTTATCTAATATAAATCTTGAACATCCTTTCTCCATACTACTCAACCTTTGAAAGGGAAAAAGTTTTGAATAAAGAAGAATAAACATGTCAAAAGAGAACTAAAATTACATGGATTATTCTTTAATGCTTTGATGCTTTCCATGTTCTATTTAAATTGGTTCAACAACAACTTGACAAGGTTGAAGGATAGGTTATTCTTCACAACCTTGTATGAAAGATCAATAGCTTCACATGATACATTGTTCAACCAACTAGAATTGTATATTTTTTGCGCAATAACGTGTCTGGAAAAATTCAGCTCCATTTTTTCCATGATACTTAGCTTCATACCTCTTTTGTCTCATTTGGAAAGAGTTTGCTTGGCCAATTCAACCCAACCGAGGTTTTTGGTTGTCCTACCTTTGTATAGCATTGGTAGTCTAGTGATTTTTTTAATCATTTTCTTTGCTATCTAAATTGGTTCATCCCACCATAATTTCCCAATGTAAACACAACTTAGGATATATCTAATCCATTTGACTTGAAAATCCCTTTCCATATGTGAAATGTGTGTCAAACCCTTGGTTTCCAAACGTTGATGCTTAGGTTTTAGTTTACCATCCATACAAAATTCCTTGAATGCCTTATTCATTTCTAGGATTCAAAGTTCCTAAATAGAACCATGGTAAAATGAATGGATGTCATACATGAGTAATACCTTGGGCATAATTTGAGATTGTGCACCAGCTAGGTTGAATGCCTCTACAATTGCTAGACTCAACTTGAATGTAGGTTCCTTGCAATTGACTCCATTAAGTAACATTTCCTAAGTTTTCCTCTCCTTTTTTCTACCTGAAGATGTTATTCCAAGGTAGGGTTTTTGAAAATGTGAGAAATACAATAGAAAATACTCAAATTACTCAAGTTCTCTGAATTTACTCTCCACAAATAGCTTTAGAAATTTTTAGTGAAATAATTCATTTAATTTCTTCCTTTTAATGAATTTCCCTTTTTTCAATCACCATTAATTCTTCCCACTTCATACTTATTGGATACAATTAATTAATTGTGTGTTGTCTTTGATGTTACACAAATTTTATAATCATTATATCTCAATATATGCCAAGCTCACTTAGTCAATAAATATTGTTCTTAGTGTCTACCGAGCATTCTTATGTTTTCCTAGTTTAGAAGGTAGTGTCTATCGAGTTTACTTAGGCATCAGAGGAAAAATTGTAGAAAGTGAGTGTTAACTGAGCTCATTTAGGTAATGAAGAAAAGTTGGATGGAACTAGTGCCAACCAAGCTCACTTAGTTGCCAAAGGATTTTTGTAAGATTGCAGTGTTAACAAAGCATCTGTTGGTTAATAAAGGAAATTGCTTCAAAATTAGTTTCTACTAACTAGGGTTGGCTAGCAAATGATTTTCCTATTTTGTTGTATTGAGTTTAATTGATCTATCTATTGCTTCTAGTTTACTAAGGTGATAAATATTGATTATTTTAAGTTGTATTTGAGCCAACTTGACAAAATGGAAGGTATAAGTATAAGATCAACTTGTGATTTCAAAGTGTGCAAGCAAGTGTGGAAGTGTGAGTTCAAGAGAAAGTGTGAATTACGGTGATGTGATTGAAGATTTATTAGTAAACAAAAAAAGAAAATTTGAAGCATAAGTAGAATATTGTTGTGTTGTAGCATAGTAATATTTGATTAGGAAAAATCAAGTACAAGCCAAAATAGAGATCTAAAATTAGCAATTAAGTTGCATTTAAATTAGGTCATTTCATTGTCTCTCTAACCATTGTAGTAGTGATCTAAATCTTTTAACAGAGTTGGCTTACAACTATCTAAAAATTCTCTAACAAGGTGGTAATTTTATTGGATTGTTTCCAAGACCTCTAACCATGCCATAGCTAATAGGATGATTAAATCCTTTAATAGGGTCACACCTAATAGTGTGTTTTGTAACATTTAACAGGGTTGGCTCCTAAGAGGGCTCACTTTAGAAGAGTGAAAATCAATAACTAGGTTCTATTGCTAGTTTTTCTCAAATTGGATTTCCATGTTAAATGTGTTCATGCTATTTTCTTTATGTGTTTTCAACTAAGTTAAAGTAATGGTAATCACAAATAATATCTAATGGTTTATATGTTAATCTTTCACCAAGCTAATCCCATTACTACCAAGTTACAACACTCTATGTGTTTATCGAGCTCCTATAGTATTCAATTATTTGTTTACATTTTTTTCTAACATCAAAAGGGATCTAGGATTTATTTTTGTAGTAACTGATTCACCCCTCCCCTCTTAGTTACTCCTTTTATATTTCCAAAAATTGGTATTAGAGCTTATTTTTCTTTTAGAGAAGGTTTCAAGGACCTAAGCTAAAGATTAGGATGTCTTACAAAAGAGAGATCAATAAGTAGAATAGAGCCAATTTTCTAGCATGGCAAGGACTTATGAGATTAAATCTCACTACCTTTAGTGATTCAAGTTGCAAGTATCTTGATGTTGAATATAAAAGTCCCACTAGAATATTATTAGTTCAAGAAATTGCTAAAAAGAAGAATAATAATATTATGATGATTGGTGTTGCATTTGGTTTGAGTTATGCTAAATTTGATGAGGTAAAAGATTAAAAAACTAATTTTGCAATGTGAAAAAAACTAAAAGATATCTATGGAGGAGATGACAATGTAAAAAGAGCCAAAGTAGAAAGCCTTAGAGGAAAATTTTATCAAATGATAATGAGATAAAATGAAAACATTGAAAAATATGTCGAAAGAATCATGGCTAATGTAACTATAATCAAAGCATCTAGAGGAGACATCAAGGAGGAAACTATTGTAAGTAAAGTGATAAAAAATCTTGTTCCCATTTATGCAATTAGAGTATCTACTATTCTAATGCAGGAGCATGTTGGGTTGCCTTGTTATCGTACTCTCTTTTTTTGTTCATTCTACATGGGAGCTGAGTTACTATAGCACTCGATGGGAGCTAAGTTACTGTAGTACTTAGTAGGAGCCAAGTTATTGTAGCACTCAATGAGAGCTAAGTTACTATAGCAGCCAATGGGAACCGAGTTACTATAGTGCTCAATGGGAGCCAAGTTATGATAGCACTTAGTGAGAGTCGAGTTACTATAGGAATTCCTTCATGTGTTGAGTTACTATAGCAATTCATTCATGTGTTGAGTTACCCAGTGTATGTTGAGTGACTCTTCATGTGCTAAGTTACCTAGTGTATGTTAAGTGACCCTTCATGTGCCGAGTGTCAATATTTGGACATGATTTTTGTGAGCCAACTTGTGGGATTTATTTTGATCATGACATTTATCTTAAGATCTTTTCTTGGGATGTGTCTAGACCATTGTTGAGTTGGCCCTCCTCTTATGTAATGTTCTAGAATAATCCATAAGCCATTTTAAGAAGTATATATAGAGTGTTTAGGCTTAGAGTTAGGCAAGCTTTTTCGAGGTAGATTGTAGACCAGAACTGAAAGTGTGAATTTGTAGTTGGATCTTTGAATGTGAATATATTTTTAATTGGATATAACCTAGAAGGCCTTACAATGGAACATGTATATTTAATATTTGAAGAATCAATAAAATTATTTAATTCTTCTTCCTCCTTTGGTTGCTATTGCTTGTGTTTCTTCTATTGTGTTAACTCTTGCAGGGTGGTTTGGATAGCTGGGTGAGCCTTTGGCCCTAATTATTCACCCTTTGTTTGTGTCAGTTGGTTCATCCTTGTGGAGATTGGATTGTGTAGAATCCTAATTCATCTTTGGTTGTAAGGTTGTAGATCTATGGATTTGACCTATAAGTTTTAGAAGGTTACAATCTTCTAAGAACCTAATTTGTAAAGATAGTTCATGGTAGAAGAAATGTTGATGATGCTATATTGGACTAGTTGAGACAAATTATAACTAGATTAGATGCTTTGGAGACAGCCTAGAGGAGAGGAGCACATTCTGATTATGTAAGTGATGATGAAGTAGTAGCACCAAACCATAATCCAAAACTTGAAGAGGATCAAGATGAGGAAAGATTGTTACGAATATTGTCTAGGGAAAATTCAAAGCCTATTCTAGAAGTTGTTCCTTATGATGGAAAATTGGACACCAATGTTGTGTTGGATTGGATCTATAATATGGAGAAGTTCTTTGAGTATGAAAAAACTCCTAATAATAGAAAGGTGAAGATTGTGGTCACTAGGCTGAAAGGTCATGAATCATTATGGTGGGAGCACTTGCAAACTATTAGACAAAGGATAGGAAACGAGAATATCAAAACTTGATCAAAGATGGTGAATAAGGTAAAGAAAAAGTTCCTTCCTATTGATTACCAAGTTAGGTTGTTGAGAAAGATGCAAAATTTGAAGAAAAAAGACATGACTGTGAAAGAGTATACCAAGGGATTCTATAGATTGGACATCAAATTTGGACATGCGGATGATGATGTTGAGAAAATTGCAAGGTAAATAAATGGATTGAGATCTAGAATACAAGATGAAATAATTTTTGTAAAGTTGGAGAGTTTAAAAGAAGAATGATGAAAAAGGCAAGACCAAATGGAAAAGTGGTAATTCTTACCGAGGAGGCAATAGTTCTTACCGAGGAAGAGGTAATTCTTATTGTAGAGGTGGATTTCATGGTAATTGTTTTAGATGTTGTAAAGGGGGTATAGATACTATGAATGTAGATCCTTTGAAAGTAAGCAAGGTAAAAAAAATGCTATGATTCAAGAAGATGATGAGGGTTCACCAAGTGGACCTAAGGTTGAAGAAAATCTGATGGTGAGAAGAACCTTATGTATTAAGGGAAGTTATGAGGAACCTATTTTAAGGAGAAGTCTTTTCAAGACAAGATGTAAGATGGCTAGGAAATGTTACAAAGTGATCATTGATAGTGGAAGTTCTACAAATCTAGCATCAGAGGAGCTAGTTACAAAGTTGTAGTTGTAGAGGCTAAAATATCCCAAACCCTATCATGTTTCATGGATCAAAGATGAGCATAAGATATTGGTAAGTGAGAAATGCCTTGTGAAGTTCAAAATTGGAAATTACTTTGATGAAGTTTTGTGTGATATTATGCCCATGGATTATTTTCATATTTTCTTTTGTAAACCTTGGCAATATGATAGATATGTTGTACATGAGGGAAGATTGAATCAATATACTCTTTGGGTAAATGGTAAGAAACAAACATTGTTTCCTTTGGTTGAAAGAATAGATGAGGTTAATTGTACTACTCTAAAAATTTTCATTGTTAATGGGAAATAATTTGAAAAGGAAATGAAAAGGAATCAAATTTGTTTTGTCATAGTTCCTAGAGGATCGAGTGTTGGTAGTAATGACTGAGTAGTAGAAGATAGTAGTGATAGTCGAGTATCGATAGAAATTACAAAATTGTTGAATGAGTATAAAGACATTATTGTTGATGATATTCTTGATGGTTTACATCTAGTAAGAAGTATAATTCATTGTATGGATCTAATTCCTAGAGCTAGTTTGCTAAACAAAGCACCATATAGATTGACACCTACAAAGAATGAAGAAGTTAACAAAAAAGTGCATGAGTTATTGTAGAAAGGTTTTATTAGAAAAAAGCTTGAGTACATGTGTTGTATCTACTATATTAGAACCCAAAAAGAATGCAGAATGGAGAATGTGTACTGATTCTAGAGCTATTAATAAAATCGTAGTGAAATATAGGTTTCCTATGCCAAGGATGGATGACATAATGGATTGTTTGAGTAGAGAAAAGTATTTTACCAAGATTTATTTGAAGAGTGGCTATCATTAGATTAGAATTGGAGAAGGTGATGAATGGAAGACTACTTTCAAGACAAAAGATGGTTTGTATGAATGGTTGGTTATGCCTTTTGGTTTGACTAATGCACCTAGTACTTTAACGAGGTTGATGAATGAAGTTCTAAAAAGATTTTTGGGTAAGTTTATGATTGATTATTTAGATGACATTCTAATATTTAGTAAGACTAAGGAAGAACATTTTGACCATATTAGACAAGTAATGTAGAGGTTTAAAGAGGAAAAGTTGTTGATTAATATGAAAAAAGTGTTCTTTTATGCAAGAGGAGATTATGTATTTGGGATGTGTGATTTTAGCTGATAGATTGGAGATGGATCTTAAGAAGGTTAAAGAAATTTTGGAGTGGCCTACACTTGAGAATGTGGGTGAGGTAAGATCATTTCATGGTTTGGATATTTTTTATAGAAATTTTATAAAGAATTTCAGTGTTGTTTGTAATTCTATGACTAAGACAATGATAGGAGATAAAAATGAATTCAAGTGGACACATGGAACTAATAAGAGTTTTCAAATTTTGAAAAAAAAGGTTGTTGAATTACCTATATTGGCTTTTCTTGATTTCAACAAAGTATTTCAAGTTGAATGCGATGCTAGTGGTAATGCAATAGGAGTTGTATTAAGTCAGGAAGCTAAACCTATTGCTTTCTTTAGTGAAAAGTTGAATGATGCTAAAAGGAAATATTTTGTGTATGATCAAGAGTTTTATGCTATTGTCCAAGCATTGAAGAAGTGGAGACATGATTTGATTCCTAAGGAGTTTGTGTTGTATACTGATCATAAAGCTTTAGAATACTCGAGAAGTCAACATAAATTGAATTACAGACATATGAAGTGGGTTGAGTACTTGCAGAGTTTTACATTTGTGATCAAGCATAAGAGTGAAGTTACTAATAGAGTTGATAATGCATTGAGTAGAAGACATTCTTTGTTGATTGAAATGAAGGTTGAAGTTTTTGGTTTTGATGAAACGAAAGCGTTGTATGATGTTGATCCTGATTTTTTGAGGCATAGAAAGGGTGTAGAGCACCAAATCTGATAGATCACATAAGTAAGTATGATGACTATTTCATTCAAGAAGGTATGTTGTTCAAAGGTATTCAGTTGTGTATTCTTCAAAGCTATATGAGGTTGAATTTGATTAAGGAAAAGCATAGTGGTGGATTAGTTGGACATTTTTGAATTGATAAGACATTGAGTTTACTGAAAGAGAAGTAATATTGGCCACAAATGTATAAGGATGTTTAGAAATTTATAAAGAGTTGTGGATTTTTTCAAGTTGCAAAGGGAGTAAGTTAAAATACTAGTTTGTATACACCTATTACTATTACTAAGAAACCTTCGACTAACATTAGTATGGATTTTGTTCTTGGCTTGCCTTAGATAGTGAAGGGGTATGATTCTATATTTGTTGTAGTGGAAAAATTTTCTAAGATGATTCATTTCATTACATGTAATAAGACATCAGATGCTGTGCATGTTGCTGAACTTTTCTTTAAAGAGATTGTGAGACTGCAAGTGTTATTTCAAATAGAGACAGTAAGTTTATTGGTTATTTTTGGAAGACTTTGTGGAAGAAGATGCCTAATAAGTTGAAGTTCAGTTCTACATTCCATCCATAGATAGATAGATAGACAGAGGTAGTGAATAGAAACTTGGGAAATTTTCTAAAATGTTTAGTTGGGAATAATCCAAGTAACTGGGAGATGGTATTAGCACAAGCTAAATTTGATTATAATAATTCTATGAATAGGAGTATAGGGAAGACACCTTTTGAGGTTATTACTAGAACACGTCATAGAGGTATATTAGATTTGGGAGATGTTGCTAGTGAAGAAAAGAGAAGTACTACAGGAGAAGAATTTGTTGATTTTATGGAGTCTTTGCATAAGGAAGTGAAGTTGAGGCTAGAACAAAGTAATCAAAAGTATAAGGAGAATGTTGATCAGTCTAGAAGGCACCATGATTTTTGAGGTGGTGATGAGGTGATGTTAATCTAAAGAAAGGAAGATTCCTAGTTGGAACATACAGTAAGCTAAAGATGAAGAAATTTGGACCTTGCAAAATGTTGAAGAAGTTTGACAGTGGTAATGCTTACAAAGTTGAGTTACCTGATGACATGGATATACCTCCTCTATTGAATACTACTTATTTGTATAAGTATCATGAGTTAGAGGATCAAGTTGTATCAGATGATTATCATAAGACACAGATTGAAGAAGTTGAGTAGATATTGGATTAGAGAGTTGGCAAGAGCACAAGAGGAAAAGATTATTATGAATATTTGGTGAAGTGGAAGAATAGACCTATTGAAGATGCTTCAAAAAATTTTCAATTTGAGTTGGATTTGGATTAGGTTGTGACATCTCAATGATTTAGGAGAATCATTTCTTTCAACCCCAATTTTTTGATGTAGGAGCATCTTGGGTTGCCTTGTTATCCTGCTCATTTTTTTGTTCATTTTGCATGGGAGCCGAGTTACTATAGCACTCAATGGGAGTTGAGTTATTGTAGTACTCAGTGGGAACCAAGTTACTATAGCACTCAATGGGAGTTGATTTACTGTAGCACTCAATGGGAGCTAAGTTACTATAGCACTCAGTGGGTGCTAAGTTACTGTAGCAATTCCACCATGTGCCAAGTTACCTAGTGTATGTTGAGTGACTCTTCATGTGTTGAGTCACCCAATGTATGTTGAGTTACCCTACATGTGCCGAGTGTTAGTATTTGGAAGCAATTTCTACAAGATAACTCGCAAGATTTATTCCGATCATGACATTTGTGTTAAGATCTTTTCTTGGGATGTGTCCAAAATATTTTTGGTTTATACCTTCTCTTATGTAATGTTCTAGAATAATCTATAAGTTGTTTTGGAAAGTATATATATAGAGTGTTTAGGCTTAGAGTTAGGAAAGTTTTTGGGGGTAGATGGTAGAACAGAAGTGAAAGTGCAAATTTGTAGTTGGATCTTTGAATGTGAATGTATTTGTATTTGATCATAACCTGGAAGGCCTTATAGGTGGGCATGTATATTGAATATTTGAAGAATCAATAAAAGTATTTCATTCTTCTTCCTCCTTGTGTTGATTTTGTTGTGTTAGCTCTGGCAGGGTTATTCAGATAGTTGGGTGAGCCTTTGGCCTTAGTTATTCACCCTTTTCCTATGTCATATTCAAGGAATGAGACATGATCCAAGTAATAAGATAGGGTTGGATGCTCTAGTTGGAAGATTAATAGCTTTTGAGTTATTATGATAACTATGTTCCTACTTCAAAGAATATTGAATCTACATTTAAAGCTAAATTCTCACTCAAGAAAAAGGATAAAAGGTAAAAATCTAATCAATCAAGAAGCGAAGAAGATGAATCATCAAAAGATAGCTCAAACAATGATCTTGAAGATGTTGAAGCCCTGCTTCCAAGAAAGTATTCCAAAGGAAGAGGGAAGTACAAAGGTAAAGTTCCTCTTATCTACTTTTCTTGTGAAGAAATTGGTGACATTGTTGGTAGGTGTCCAAACAAGGAAATGAAGGATGAAAAGAAAAGCAACAACCATAAAGGCAAGACAGACTCCAAGAACTGCAAGGACAAAAGTAAGAAATCTTGTTTCATGGCTAATCATTCTAATAACCATGAAGATGAAATGGTTTATATTGATATGAAAGATGAACCTGATGATGAAGGAGATAAGATGGCACTTACCTCTCATGTTAGCAAAAATGATATATAGATTATCGATAGTGGCTGCTTACATCATATGATTGGTGACAAAACAAAATTTGAGCATATGGAATATGATGATGGAGGTAGTGTAAGATTTGGAAACAATGAACCTTGTAGTATAAAAGGAAAAGGATGTATCTTGTTAACTAAAGAACTTGTGTGTGATAATGCTTATTGGGTTGAAGGACTAAAGCATAATCTACTAAGTGTGGCACAAGTGAATAGCATTAAATTCAAGGTAGAATTCACGAATGGACAGGGCAAACTACTAGATGGGAAAGAAAATTTTATTGGTTTTGGCAAGCAAACAAAAGGTAATCTATTTTATCTTGATCTCATCGATTGTTCACATTTAATTGCTCAAGTAGAAGAAAGTTGGTTATAGCACAAAAGGTTATGTCATGTATACTTTGATAATTTGGTTAAGATAAGAAAACATAAAAGAGTAAGAGGTATTCCTAGTTTGAAGAAGCCTAACATGGGTCTATGCAAGAATTACCAAATTGGTAAGATGGGAAATGCAAGCTTCAAAAGGAAATACTATCAATTAGAAGAAGTATTGAACATTGTTCATATAGACTTATGTGGACCTATTGGAATAGAGAGTTATAGTGGAGAAAACTATTTTACTCTTTTTGTTAATGACTACTCTAGAATCATGAAAATAATGTACCTAAAAGAAAAATTAGAAGCTTTTCAAAAATTCAAGTGGTATCTGGCAAGAGTAGAAAAAGAAATAGGGAAATTTTTGAAATTCCTAAGATTAGACAGAGGTGGTGAATTCATTTCCCATGAATTCAATAATTTTTGCATTAAAAGAAAAATAAAAAGACAAGTATTTTCTCTTGATACACCATAGTAGAATGGTATAGCACAAAGAGGAAATAGCTCTATCATGGATTGTGCAAGAACCCTGATGATTGAAAAGAATGTTGCTCTCAAATACTAGAAGGAAGCTATTAGCACTGTAATTCATACCTTGAATAGAGTTTAGTTGAAGAAAGATTCAAACAAGATAACTTTTCTACTATGGTATGGGTACAAACCTTATGTATGTTACTTGAAGGTATTTGGTAGCAAATGTTATATATTGAAAGAATTTAGAAAAGGAAAATTTGATGTAAAAGGTGATGAAGAAATATTTCTATGATAGTCCTACAGAAGAAAAGGATGCAAATGTTTGAATTTATCTACTCACAAAATAATAGAAAGTGCACATGTTAGAATTGATGAATATGTAGAAAAGAGTGAAAAAGAAAGTAGTAATGGACATGAAGACTATAGAAGATTTGTTTAGTATGAACTTGATATCCTTCTTAATATATTTGAAAGGAAAGATGCTTCAATTCTTGAGTCCACAGAAACTCCAATAGCTATTGAGTTGTAGATAGTGCAACCTGAGTTGCAAGGGCTCAAGTCACAAATAGAGGCAATTGAGTCAGTTCAAACTAAGCCTAATGGACCTGAGTCACAGAAAAAAGGACCCAACATTGAAACTAAAATTCAAGAGGAAGATGATCAAACTCATTCAAAGAACAAGGAGCTTGTATTAGCAAGGTATATTAGAAGACATCATGCACTTAATCAGATCATTGGAGATAAATCAGACGGAACAATGAGCAGAAGAAAATTAAAAGGTACATGTCTACTTGCTGAATTTGAACTTAGAAGTGTTAAAGATGCTCCATAAAATGAATGTTGGATTTAAGCAATGAATGAAGAGATAGAACAGATAGAGAAGAACAAAACTTGGACTCTTGTTCCTAGACCCAAGGATAAAAATGTAATTGGTACAAAATGGGTATTTAGAAATAAGCTAAATGAATATGGAAAGGTATCAAGAAAAAAAAAAAGATTGGTATGAAAAGGTTACTCCCAAGAAGAAGGTATTGACTATGGTGAAATTTTTTCTCTTGTAGCAAGACTTGAAGGTGTTAGAACTTTACTAGCATATGTAACACATAGAGGATATCAAGTGTATCAAATGGATGTTAAATCTACATTCTTGAATGGAATCCTTGATGAGGAAGTCTACATTGAGCAACTAGAAGGTTTTTTAGATCCTAGCAAAGGAGACATGGTGTACAAACTATACAAAGTTTTATTTGGTCTCAAGCAAGCTCCCAAAGAATGGTATGAAAGACTCCATAATTACTTGGTACAAATTGGTTTTCAAAGGACTAATGATAAAAATAGTTTGTATATCAAGGAAAGACTAGATAAGAAGATTGTGTTAGCAAAAATATTTGTTGATGATACTTTGTTTATAGGAAATTACGATCTATGTAAAGCATTCACAAAAGAAATGACCAAAGAATTTGAGATTTCCATGTTTGGTGAAATAAAAATTTTTGTTGGATTGTAAATACAATAGAACAAGAATGGTATCTACATCACTCAATCTAAGTATATCAAGGAGATACTAAATAAATTTGCAATGGAAAATTCAATATCAGCTAGAAAACCTATGTCTAATGTACATAGTCCTTCCAAAACTGATGATTCCAAAGAAGTAGATAAGACTACTTAAAAATCAATGATGGGAAAATTGTAGTATGTAGTTCACACAAGGCTTGATATTGCTCTAGCGTTTGGAATAGTGGAAGGAATCTCATAAAATCCCAAACAAAATAACATGATGGTATTCAAGAGAATCATGATGTATCTAAAAGGTACTAAAAACTCTCGTTTATGGTACAAACTTGGAGGCAATTTGGACTTAAATGTATTTATTGATGCTAATTGGCGAGGAAGTTTTGATGATAGAAAAAACTAGTGATGGAGCATTCTTTCTTCATGAAAGACTAGTATCTTGGATAGGCAAGAAGCTAAATTGTACTTCTTAGTCCACAATAGAGGCAGAATATGTAGCAGCAATAGTCAATTGCTCTAACATTGTTTGGTTAAAACAACTATTGGAAGGAATGAAGGTAGAAATCAAAGGTCTAATTTTTATATATTGCGATAACACTAGTGCAATCAACATATCAAAGAATCTAGTAATGCATTCCAAAATAAACCATATTCCTATAAAATATCACTTCTTAAGAGAATTGGTGCAAGATAAAGGAACCAGATTGGAATATGTGAATACAAAGGAATAGATTGTGGACGTATTTACCAAGCCATTACCTAAGGATGCATTTCTATATCTAAGAGGTAAGCTAGGGGTCATTCCCCTATTTGAAATTCATTAAATAAAGTTTGGTGAATGCATCAACTAGAACCTATTGAAGATCAATCAGTCAATGTAGAATTGGTAAGGGCATATTACTGATGAATTAGTACTTAAGGTACATTATAATTTATAGAGTTGTTGTATTTGTCATGTGTTTTCAAAGAGGGGGAAGTTAACTATCATTTCTCTAAGAAATTTTTTTTTGAACCATAATAAAGTTAGAAACTAGAGAGGGATAAGTCCTCTAAAAGATGACAGATGCTAAAAGAGGGAGAACATTCTAAATGAACTTGGTAATAGTGTTGCATATAAAATTTAGTAAAAAGGAAGAGCTCATACTGATAGAGAGATTTCTCAAATCCTAAATTTTATTGTGCTATGACATGTTGTGTTTCCATCAATGCCAAAGAGGGATATTGTTGGATACAATTGATTAATTGAGTGTTTTCTTTCATATTACATAAATGTCACAACCATTGTTAGTCAGTATATGTCAATCTCACTTAGATAGCGAAGAGAGTTATTAGTGTCTATTGAGAATTCCTATGCTTTTCTAGTTTAGATTTTTTAGTAGTGTCTACAGAGTTGACTTAGGCATCAAAGAAAAAGTTGTAGAAAGTTAGTGTTAACTGAGCTCACTCAGGTAACAAAGGAAAGCTAGATGGAGCCAATGCTAACTGAGCTCACTCGGTTGCCAAATGATTTTCTCAAGATTGTAGTGATAACCAAGTATTTATTGGTTAACAAAGGAAATCACTCCAAAATTAGTTTCTACTGAGTAGGGTTGGCTAACAAAGGATTTTCCTATTTTTTTGTATTGATTTTAAATGATATATCTATTGATTCTAGCTAACTAAAGTGATAAATATTGATTATTGTAAGTCAAATTTAAGCTAACTTGACAAAATGGAAGGTATAATTATAAGGTCAAGTTGTGATTTCAAAGTGTGCAAGTGTGAGTGCAAGAGAATGTGTGAATTATGGTGATGTGATTGAAGATATATTAGTAAGAGAAAGAAGTGAATTTGAAGGATAAGTAGACTATCCTCATGACACAAAAAAGGCATATTCAATCAAGAAGGATCAAGTACAAGCTAGAGGAGAGATATAAAATCAACAATTAAGTTGCATTCAAATTAGGTCATTTCATTGTTACTCTTTGACCATTGTAGTAGTGATCTAAATCTCTTAATAGATTTGGCTTAATAGCTATTCGAAAATCCTCTAACAAGGTGGGAATTCCATCGAATTGTTCCCAAAACCTCTAACCAGGCCACTCCTAACAAGGTGATTAAATCATTTAATAGGGTTACACCTAACAATGTGTTTTGTAACCTTTAACAAGGTTGGCTCCTAACAAGGCTCACTTTAGAAGAGTGAAAATTAGAATCTAGTTGCTATTGGTGGTTTTTCCCAAATTAGGTTTCTACGTGAAGTCCTAGTCTCAAATGTATTCATGCTATTTTCTTTATGTTTTTGTAAATAATTCAAAGTAATGGTAATTATAGATAATATCTAATGGTTTATATGTCAATCTTTTATCGAGCTAATCCCATTACTAATGAGTTATAGCACTTTGTGTGTTTACTGAGCTTTAGCAATATTCAATTATTTGTTTGCATTTTGTTCTAACATCAAAAGGTATCTATAATTTATTTTTGTATCAATTGATTCACCCATCCTCTCTTAGTTATGCATCTTATATTTCCAACAATACTCACTCAGTGATAATATATCCTCCACTCAGTTTAGTGTTTAATACTATGAAGACATCCACATCTTGATAGAGTCACCATCAGTTGCTACAAACTACCAACTATGTTTCTACAACCAGAAGCAATATCCAACCCAACCTTGCTTAGTAAAGTCTTGCATGTTGGCCTCACTCTATAAGGTCTCCTACTTTCCATCATGCTTAGTGATCCCTGTGAATCTAGAATGCATATTTGTATCCTTCTTGCTAGAGGCAACTGATGCTAGATTACATCATCTAAATTATAGCTCCAATGATCTTTATAGGGAACTAAATTGAAATGATTAAGCCACCCAGCTCATTGACTTGGGTATCAATTACTTCATGATTCTGGCTTGCATTCTCTAGATATTTTGGTACCCATTGCTGCCTCATTTTATTTCTAATATTTCCATCTTTGGTTTTCTTTTCATCTTCAATTTGACCATTGTTTATATAGTTCTTGGAAAGATGTCCAAGTTATGTACAAATAAAGCATCTCTTTATAGTATCTCTTTTCCTCATGCGATGTTTCACACTATTTTCTCCAATGTGTCCAAATTCACCACAGTAGTGACATCTACACCATGTCTGGTAATCCCATCCAAATATTGCTTTCACAATTTTTTCTACTAGGCTTCACTTCTTGGTTTTTCAATCTAAAGATGTGTGCCCTTGTTTCTTGTAATTGTGACATTTACCTTGAAACTTATGTTTCTCCGCCGATTGATTTTCTCTATGACCATGTTTATTCCAAATCTAACACTTTAAATTGAATTTTTCTTTACCATTACTCCAACATTTGTTTGATGTATGACTTATCTTACCACAATGATTGCAAGTAGACCTTTTATTCTTTTGAGCTCCTTGTTGAGATGACTCATTTTCTTCTATGTATCATACTCCATCTTTTCCTTTATGTTTAGATTGACTTTGTTCACTTAATTGATTCATGCTTTCCTAAGATTTTATCATTATTTTATAGCTTTTCTTTTAAATGTTAAGATCATTCTATAGTCTTTCATTCTCTTATCTTATATTCATGATCTCTTCATGTGCACTAATCAATTGATCAATGAAGTTTCCTTGCTAAAGGGATAGTTGTTGAATTTAATTTTTCTTTTCTTCTATCTCTACTTTGGATTTGTATTTTTCTTCATGACTTCACATAATCTAACTGATTGGATTTCTTACCTTCCTTTCATTTTTATGACTTCTTCTTGGAGATTGCAATTATTTTCTAGTAGGTCTTTGATTGCTTCATTAGCTTCATTTGAATTTCTTTCTAGAGACAAGTCTTCAATTATTTATTTAGTGTAGAGATTGTCATTCATTTCTACTGCAAGATATTTCCTTCTTTTCAATGATTGAGAGAGTTTCTCTTTTTCTTTGTTGAGTTCACTAGTTTCCAATTCTATATCCAACTATTCATTATTAATAGCCTCATCCAGTCTGTATACCTCCATTGCCTCTGATCTTTATCTCAAGTTGTTTAACTTTTGATGTGAGAACCAAGAGCTCTGATAATAATTGTTGGAAATATAAGGTAGGCTAAGGACCAAGAGCTCTAATACTCTTCATAGTTTTTCATTTCTTTTTGCTAAGGACCAAGTGTGACTTAAATGCAAATTCAATCATAGCTGGTCTACAGTTATCAAAGTTACACATTTAAAAATTGGTAAGTCTACCAATTACACCTTCTAAGGTCAATGTGTTGTCTATGTTGGATATATAAGGTAGGGAATGTTACTAAGAGGGTTTGGCTGAATCAAGAACCAATAAAATTTTATCTTACTTCACCAATTAATCCTTCATATAATATTCTGATCATATTATATGCATCAAAGAATGAAAACAATAAAAAAATCATAACACTTTGACACAAGATATTATAAGACAAAAACCTTCCAATTAAAAAGTAAAAATAGGGTGGGGATGATCCCCCAAGAATTAGTACTTCACTATAAACTTAATCTATTAAGGCTCACAACTAACTAGTACCAGTGATCTATCCTCTTAGGAGAAATAAGGACTATGAGGTCCACCTTGTTAAATGATTTACGAACATATGATGAAGTATGCACTCAATTAGGAGATTTAGCAAAGAATATTAGGTCTACCCTATTAAAGGATTTCAATGATGCACTTGTTAGGATGAATTGGTGGCTAGTCTTTGATCTATAAGTCTAATTTGCTAGTTAAGATTACTTGCATTGCAATGATCACCTAATTGTGATAGATAAATCTCTGTTGTCCCTTATACTACTTGTAGCCTTATTTAACCCACACTCATTATATTATTCTTCTCATGATCCTTCATTGGATATGATACAATTCATTACATATATACCAATCCAAATCACAACTTACAGGAATTGGTTATAATACCAATATCATCATAATTCACAAAGTCAACCCAATTTTTGTAACTTGGGTTTAGAAGAAAAACTTAGTGATGTTATGATACATGAAAAACACTATCAATGCTCACAAATCTTTGGCACTCAGTTAAACTTGGAGCCTAGTCCATACTAATCACTTCCAAGTAGCGCAAACTTGGTCAGCAATGCGTGACTCAGTGAACACTCAAAAAATTAATAGCTAATAGACCACTTGGTTGACACTGCATGACTTGGTCAACATAAGATTCACATTGTTAACACTGTGATCTTGGTAGACATAGTAGAAATTCATTAATATACTAGAGCTCGGTTAACACTATGATCTTTAGCTTCTACTATGCTTAGTTTGCACTTTACACTTTTTTTGAAGCTTTGTAAACACTATGTATCTTAGAAAACATTGTAAACTAATTACTTGGCTCAAGGGAAACTAAATTACTTGTTTGAAACTACAAACTAAATGATAAGCATGGTAGCAATTGTAGATCTTGGTTGCAAAGTAACCATTTTGACTAAGTGTTGAGTCACTAAGATACAAAATGACCTTAATGTCAATAGCCTAGTGTGAATCTTAGTACTTGGATTGTAGTTACTTTAACAAAATAAATAGGAAATGGAGTCCTCAATACATTTCTTATCCCAATTTCATCTTTGATTTCTCCATTTGCACCACAAATAGAATCAACAACTTTGTTGACTCTTGTGAAATATATATATATTCTCTCATTCCATCATTCTCATGTCATCAAATTTACCTCTTAGGATTTATCATTTGTCTCTCAAGGCATTTTCATCAACTCCATATGTGATCTTCAGCTTATCCCACATTTTCTCTACACTATTGTAGTCTTTTAGGTCATCAAAATAACATATCTTAGGGCTAAGGCTTAATTGACTATATTATTCCGTCAGCTTTAGTCATTCAACATTCAAAGGAGTATTGGTCACTTTCACATACTCATTATGCATAAAATTGAAAGTAGCATCACTAATATTGGATAAATGCAATCTCATCAATGCAGGAAACTTCTCCTTGTTTATCTTGTGTGCATCTCTCTTGTGAGTCATGATATTTAGCTTTAAATACCTTCAAAATTTTCTCTATAAGAACTAACCTCTGATACCAATTGTTAGAAATGTTTAGAATAACTGAGAGAGGGGGGTGAATCAGTTATACAAGGTCCTTAAGTACTATTTGAACAATTAAACATAAAAATACTATTTTTTTGCTTATCATGATGTTGTTTATCTCTACTATTACTTAGTCTCTACTATAAACAGAATTACTTTTCAAAATATAGCATGCTTTGTTGAATATAAAATGTAAAAGATATATAGCATTAAACATAGATTTGACACTTAGATTTTTATGTGGAAACCCAATTTGGCAAAAATAGCTAGCAACATGTCACCATTTTTTCACCCTTTTAAACTGAGCTCTATTAGGAGCCAACCCTATTAAAGGTTACAATACGCACTATTAAATGTGACCTAGTTTAAGGATTTCATCATCCTATTAGGAGTGGCCTTCTCCAAGGACTTTGAACATTCTATTTAGAATGTCACCTTGTGAAAGGATTTATACAAACTATTAAGTCTTTAAAAATTACTATTAGGTCAACCTCTATTAAAAGGATTCCAATACAACTTGTTTACAATGATTAGAAAGAGAACAATAGAGTTTCAATAAGTGTGATTACAACTCACTTTGCAAGTTTGGATATGTGTTCAGTTTAGGTGTCGATTCACTAATAAGCTCTCAATTATCATATTTTTTCTTGATTCTCTCAAAAATCCTTCAAGGAATTGGTCTACCCCTTTCAACAATACTTAAGCCTTCTTTCATAGATTTCACTTATCACTATCAACAACATCTATGTAAGCAATCTCTTATAGCTTCACATTAACTCTCACACTTCTACATCTCTCATCCACCTTGATTTGTATACTTATCTTCACATATGTACTTGCACACATCATTAATTTATTCAACTCTTTACCTCTTTAAATAGGAAATTCTTGCTTTATCATTTCCCACAATCACCATAGATCATGGGATTTATGATTAGGTTCAACACAATTCACTATAGTTTTCCATCTTCTTGATCTTGTTCTAAAAAACTTTCTAGAATCTATCTTTTAGGTCTTTACCTAATCCTCAACTTGAATTTAATAATCCAACTCATCAATCTTATTTCAACATGGTTTACATCTCCCAAGAAATAAACTAAGTCAACTGGGAATCACAATTTCCTCAAATTAATCTTCAACAATATTACTTGGCAATTACTAAGTTCTGACACTTGGTAATCACTAAACACTCGGTCATTCTAAAACTTTTGTGGCTTAGCATTGACTAGCTTGCTCAATCAATATTGATGCTTAGTTAACACTAGATTTTCTTGGCACTAACTATGGCTCCTTTGACATTAGAATCACTGAACATTCCTTATTCATTTTATCTATTGCTTGGCTTGGCTTAAGTTTCTTGAACATAAAAAATCACTTTTCTTTATCAAAGTATATCCAATCAAATGTCCATTGTACCTTCCTTTTCATAACTCAACCTCTTTCTAAGTTCTATTATTATGATAAATTTCTCAAATCATACTCATCAATCAAATAGATATGACATATAGATTAGGTAGCAACATATCTCATCAATATATTTGATATTAATGACAAAAGAATAATTGTTTCAATTTTAAGTTACCAATAAATCTTATATTCATATCTCAACACTCCACTATCACACAATTTGTCATATGCTTCTCAAAGTTTACAATCTCCATTTTATGTCACTTTTCACTTATAACACAATCTCACATTATTTATCAACACTCTTGGTAGAATTGATTATAGGATTCTATATTCATCACTAGTTAACACAATGTTAGCGTACTCCCTGAATTTTGATGGAGGACACTTATCATTCCTCATAATATGTGCCACACTTCCTTTATTGATGTAGATATAAAGGATGATATTTCTAAACTAAGGTTTCATCAAATTTTATTCAAAAACTTTGAAAAATAACTTAACTCAACACTAAAACTTTACTTACTAGGTTTAGTGCACCAAGTTAGTGGACAAAAAAGTGGATGCCCAATGAAAAAACCAAAAAATATCAATAACCTGATCAAGTTTTCATTAACCCAATCAATTTATTTAAAAGTCAATACATGCCAGTCTTGGTATCCAAGCCTTGCCATTTTATTTTAAAAACTCGATAGGATTATAGAAAATTTTATTGGGTTTTCCAAAAAATTACTTTGTTAAAACATGATCAAATTTCTTAAAACTTAGTCAGGTTTTAAGAAATATAAATAATTTAATGATGCCCATGTTTGAGGGTATTTTTATATCCTCAAACAACAACAACATATTGGATTGGAAAGGCATAAGATGAAACTTGATCAGGTTTGAAAGGAGAAAATATTTCTTCCTACATTTTCATCTATGGCACCCCACAAACAAGGTAATTCTTCACTCTTTTCATTATTTATGTAGTTATCCACCATATTTTGTAATGTGGTTTTGTAATTTGTAAGTTTTGGTAAAAAATTCATAATTTGTAATTATTATTTTTAAATGTAATATTATATGCATTAATGAATTCAATAAAATGAGGGAGAGGTAAAAGACCACCTTCAACAAAATCAAACCCACCACCTTTAGTTACACAACCATAAAAACTTTCCATCGATTGCGACATAAACACAAAACCCTCCACCCATAGTGACACAACCATAGAACCCTCTACTCAATGTTCTAGTTCAAAAACCACCACCACCTCCAAACCTTATGTGCATATCATTACATCATTTAATAGCTACACAGTAGGAGCTACTAAAGTTCCTTACAAAAAATAGTAATAACATTACCCAAATGGTCAATAGGTTGCACTCATCTACACTTTCTCACCACTCTACCCTAGCGAATAACCTTGAAGAAATGACCCAAAGGTGAATCAAGTGTCTAGGGAGGTTATGGAATAGGGTACATAGAGGGATAGATGTCATGCATTTTATCTTCATGGGTTATCATATCATCAAGTTAAAGATAAGGACTTAAAGAAAGGTATTATATGTTATCTTTTCACAAATCCTATATGTAGCAGATCCATATTACACACAACCAAAAATTTCCCTATTCATTGGTGCACTCATACTAGAATGAGATCATGTATTTGGGATGGGTTGTGTATGGTATTTGACCTATCCCCATGTAATAATTATGAGGTGACTCTATATTTTTTGAGAAAGCTATACTGTGATTTTATCCTTAGAAAAAAGCCAAATTAATTTGACATCTTTGAGTTTGAGTGTAGAGGGATAGGCACCACATAGGATAGATGTAGGATTCATAGGGTTGTACTACAACATGAGAGGATATGTACATCATGAAAAACCATGCCTCATGTTGTACTCCCATCAATTGTAGAGTATTTTATTGATTTATAGACTCTTCATGCAGCTCCATCATTAACAAATGTTATTTTTTAGCATGGGTCATAGTTAGGTGGTTTTCTTACACCTATGACACCAAAACCATCATTAGGTGCACCTTAAGGGTTGTCAAAGGGTGCAACAACTCTTTCGTCATCACATATGGTAGCTCAATCATCACATCCTATGAGAGCTCCACTAGCATCACCTATAACACTAACATCATTTCCACTTATGTCACCTACACCACTAGTATCATCCTTCCTTGTGCCACCTGCATCATCATCATGTGCATCATTACACTCTTCAGGGAACAAAAATATTTTTTTTAGTTTCAAGTGCATGTGTGATGGGATAGATATTTAGGCATCTTAGAATGGACTTCCATCTCATCCATGTGCACATAGTGGGCATACTTGTTATTCATACAAAGGTGAGGATTTCACACTAATAGATGATTTGATAACAATGGTATTTGGTAGAAAGGAGGCATAGGCTTATTTTTTTGAGTTTTGACATGATATTATTTAATCACCTAAATATCGATAAAGTAAGTAGATTGATATTGAACAATATGAAATGTAGGGTTCAACGAGTGGTACAAGAACACCATGAAGTACTCATTTTGCTAGAGGTGTGAGGTTGGGTGCAATAAAACCAAGCTAATTTTTTTTTTAAATATTCTTAAAAGTAAAATAATCGATTTGATTTGAAATATTGTGTCTTAATTGGTATGATAATAACAACACAAAGTTCTCTAAATGTTGTTTCTTAATTATTTTATAATGAACACCCATCTTACAAGGAATCCACTAAAATATCCATATCCAAGTTAAGTTGACAAGGACATCTCATCTAATTACATCATGTGAAGTTGCTAGCACAATAAAACCTTTCCATCTTCCACACTCATCATTCCTCTTCCATGTCCCATAACTGTCATCTCTCTTTTATCCAACTCACTTATAGATCCTCTTCCATTTCCTACCACTATTTAAATACCTCTTATAAATTCTCTTCCATCTCCTACCATCATTCAAATCCATCCAAATTCATAAAACTCATCCAATTTCCATCCACATATCTTTCTCATACCATACCCAAACTCCATCTAATGAACCTCAGAAGTGTTGTAAATATATATGATAGGCTAAGTTATTGAGAGGGGAGGGGTGAGTCAGTAACCAATATTTTTTTTGTTTATTTACCAATTAATCCTTCATGTGTATTATGATCTAATTACATGCATGGGAAAACTGAAAGCATTAAACATTCATAACACTTTGACACACAATATGGTGACTCAGAAACCTTCCAAATAGAGAGTGAATTTGGGGTGGGGATGATACCCACAAGCTTTAGTACTAAAATATAAAGTTGGGTTGTTAAGGCTTACAATAATCACTTCTGATGATCTACCGTATTAGAAGCAATAATCACTATTTGGTCCACCTTGTAGAAGGATTTACAAACATACAATGATGTATGCACTTGGTAAAGAGATTAATGAAAGACTATTAGGTCTACCTTAGAAAAGGATTTTAACTGATCCACCTATTAGGATGAAATAGTGGTTGTTCTCTAATCTACAACTTGGTTTGCTAAATAAAATTCCTTTGTGTGTAATGATCACCTTGCTATGATAGATAAATCTTTGATGCTCCTTATACTATTGTAGCCTTTGTACTTCATAGTTCTACTCTCCTCTTCTTATTATACTACTTTCATATTTCTTTTGGATGTGACATAGTAAATTACATATATACTAATCCAATTTATAAAAATCAAAAAAGTTGGCTACAATACAATTTTACACAAAATAGAAAAGGTTAGCCCAACTGGAGGAACTTGGGTTCTAAAAACTAACTCAGTGAGGTTCAAATTCTCAACATCCACTATCAATACTTGGCATCATCATGCTTTAGTTAGACATAGAAACTCATTTCATACTAATCACTTCCAAGTTGTTAGAAGTTAGTATGCATTGGTTACTCAATGAATACTACAAAAAAAAACATATAAACTAAATCACTTGATTCATATTTCATAGCTTGGTCAATGGCATCACTATGAGTTTGGTGTAAACTAAATCACTTGGTTAACACTAAGTGACCCAATAAACACTATACTCATATCATTGAAATTGCAAACTTGGTAAGTACTACATAAGTTAGTTTGCACTAAGAAACTTGGTAAACACTAAAAGGCTCATTTTACACTAATAAACACCAACCTAGTCGAAAATACATAGCACAAAATAAATATGGTTCCTTGAACTTGGCAAAAATTGTAGAACTAGGTAAAATTTAAAATACTTGGATAATATTGTTAGTTGTACAATAAGCTTGGTAGATAATTTCTATCTAAATAAGTGTGTGTCACTAATAACAAACTTGATTGTAATGTCAACAATCTCCCCATTTGGAATTAGTGACAAAAACACTTATCAGTCAAAACTAAATTCTCAAAAACAAACTAAGAAAATTCCAAATGCTTTTTATTCTTCATCTTGTGTCTTCAACTCGGTAGCATACTCTAATTTTGAGATGTTTTAAAATTGCTTTTGTAAGAGATGTTTCTTTGAATATTTGTACATGTATATGTAGGATAGTATGATATTATGATGCTCTCCCATACACATATGTAGTTTTATATACAACTTCTCATCTTCTCCCCTTTATACATCACATCTTCTCATGTTTTACAATATGCTTTATATGTTATATATATTTTCATCTTCTCCACCTTAACATATCTTATATACGTCCTCTCCCCCTTTTCGACATAAATTTTAGAGGTGCATTCTATATAGTAATACCAAAATGTGAGAAGAAAGTAGAATATACCTATAGAATTAGTGCCATTTTCTTGTCCCAGTTTTCTTGAAATAGCTTTCTTATGTGCAATGCAATTTGAACATATACTTATAGTTCTATCATGTGGTCAGAAATAGAGAAGTTATTATCATGGATGAGGGTTTTAGGATGTGTAGTATGTTTCTATAATGCATCCATGTTCAAGAGAACCATGCCTTGTATGTCTACCAATGTAGCTCTTATCCTAACTTCTTCTCTTAGTAATTTTGTGTACATATCAGTTAAATTTGTGATCTTAATATAGTGGGTAGTGTTGTAACTCAAGTCAAGTTGCAACTATTGTGCACTTGTCTTTAAATCTTCATTAATCTTTAAAAGTTTATCTTTAATTTCCTTGGTAAAATTGGAAGTGTCCCAAAGTTATTGAATAAAGAAGTTACATTATTGCAAGAGGTATCTAAAGAGCCTAAAATTGAAGACCAATCTACTTGATGAATTGCAATCTTTTGTGCTACCAACTCCAAAACTTTATTCTCAAATTTCCTCACGGCTCTGTGTGAAAAATCTTCTTTTCCATTCAAATATTTGTTGAATTTCTAGACTACTTCTGCTAACTAAGCCAAAACTCATTGAGAAGTGTCAATCACTATGTTGAGTGCCTCTACAAGAATGTTTTTTGCATCTTCAAGCACTTGAAATTATTTCTTTCTTTCCTCTCTAACCCTCTGTTGCTTAGTTTTCTTATGAAGAACTCCTATTATGTGAATTTGATTAGGATTAAGATTACAAATATCCCAACTTGGGATATGTGTTAGAATTCTTTAAAATAACTAAGAAGGGGGGTGAATTAGTTATCCAAGGTCCAATGATGTCCAATTCAAACTTTCTAATTAAACAAGAGTGAATCAAAAGTGCTATCCTTCTTCTTTCTTATCATGCATGCAATTAAACATTAAAAAATCATGAAAAGTAAACATGCATCACAACATAACAAAAATAATTTTGATGACCCAAAAACCCTCCAAGAATAAGAAGGTAAAACTGGGGTGGGGATGATACCCACAGAATAACTATGCAATTGATTTCAACCACTTCTGATGGTTTGCTCGGTTAAAGGCTACAACAACTGTTAAATGTGACCTTGTTAAAGGATTTAAGAACATTCAACTTGGAATGTTACCCTGTCAAAGGATTTACATAGAGTTTTTAGGCTCACCCAAGTCCATGGGATTTACAGTCACCTTCTCAAAAGAATCTTTCATCCCTCTCTAAGGATCTCTTATCCTCCTCTTGAGGATCTCTTCTTCCTTCTCTTGGTGATCTCTTTATCCTTTTCCTAAGGCTTATCCACCTACCTATTAAGCTAACCTAGCAATGTAGGATTTCAATATCTAATACAATGATAAGAGAGTATTTGAAGGGTTTTGACCTGATATATATTGCAACTTCAACTTTGCAGATTTCAAATCACTCTTCAATCCTTTTCTTTGCTTGGCTTTCCTCCCTTGCAGTGCAGATAGCTTGTTCACCCTTCAAGATCTGTCTCCTTGAGTTCTTCCATTCATTATGCCAATGTACTCCATGGTCATTTGATCAATTCAGAGTCTTGATGTTTTTTTCTTACTCCTCTTGGCTTCTTTGCATGACCATATTTTATGACCAACTCCCTCTGATGCATGCGCATTTGATCTCTGACCTGTAACTCCTTATAAAGAAGTTTTGTTCTTCATTTCCCACTCAAATCTTAATTTGATCTTGAAAAAATAGTATTGTTTTCCCTCCAAATTTTTTCTTCTAGAAAATTCATGATAAATCCATTAGCATTCACCTTGAATTGGTTTGCATGGTTTACATAAAATTTTTTGACATCTACTCATCATCCTTATCATCCAATTAATTCACAAAATTAAATGTAACAAACTTATCACTACTGATCTAGTAAATCTTTGACTTTAACAAATAATGTAGCAACTATGCATCATTGATTTACTAATGCTCGACTCCTGTTGTGTTACTCAGCTTCTATTGTTGTTTTACTAGCCCTTGGCACCTATGATATTTCTGCTTTCCTTAGAACTTTAGGACTCAACACTTAAATATCCCTCGACACTTGTATCATGCTTGACACTTGTAGTCACTCGTCACTTGATCTTCACTTGGCACCTGAAGGCTGGTCGACACCCACTAAAGTTGAACTTGCTTGGCTTCTTGAAACTGAGAATCTACTTGACTCTAACTAGCTAGCTTGGCTCTCTCTAATGAACTTAGTTAATCCTTACATCTTTGATGTGTCTTAGTGTGTCCATGCTTTGTGTCTTAGAGTATGTCATCAATACACTATTTCATCAATAGCTTGGCTGATCCTTATACTTCATTACAACATCATAACTTCAACCTTTCTCTAGGTACTCTAGTTACATCTTATTGATTGCCACCTCCTTGACAATCAACCAATTGATAGTATATGGATCACTTAAGAAATTGTCGTTCCTACAAGTATCAAGTTTGACATCAATGACAAAAAAATGATTGAAAAAATTCTTTAATAGTTCCATTATTCTTCATTCATGATCTTTTCAATCATTTCCAAAAATATGACTATCTCCTCATCAAGATCAATTTTTTCTTCCATTTCTTTTCTTTTACTCAAAACGTTTGTACTTGGTTGAGGCTTGGTCTCAACTGTCCTTGCACTTATTATTTACATTCTATGAATAGAAACAATAGTATAAATAGTTAGACTAGTAGAAAAAGTAGATATTGTACTTATTGAAAAAATACCTTGTCTGACCAAAATTGATGGAGGAGTAAGTGTTAAGTGTTTGGTAGATGATGTTTTTGTTACTTCTATCAATGAGGTGTTGAGCTAAATAGGTGCAAATATTGATTGAGTGCTTGAACTTGCAATGTTTGACATAACCAAATCTACAATAGCTTTCTTTGAGCTTGATGCCTTTAATAGTTTTCTCAAAGAGTGAAGAAGTGAGACTATGACTACTACTACAATCTTTTTGTGGTTAGTGTCATCAATGTTCTAAATCTCAAGTAGATATTCCTCAGTAGCTTTTTGTTCCTATTCCTCATCATCTATATTGTCATAATGTGTTTCTTCCTTATCATTTCCTTCTTCTTCCATGTCATGGTCATCATCATCATCATCATCATCATCATCCTTATCAATAACATCAACAACATCACTTTTCTTATGAAGATTGAGAATGTTCTTCAATGTGTTGTTTGCATTCCTTACCACATGTTCAATGCCATTGATCAATATCAAGCAAGTGTTAAATTTCAAGGTAATTTTCTATTCAGTTTGCTTGATGAAGTCTTTCACTTCCTCATCATTTGGGCTTGGCATGAGTTGCCTTAGGATCTACTCGTATATGTCTTTAGTAGTTTTCATAGCATGTTCCCATGTTGGCTTGATTTTCACCATTAAATCACTCATAATCTATATGGCAAGCTAATTTGGAGAATATTTTGATTTACCTATTTTAGACATAACCATATCTTCAATTTTTTTTTCTCCTTTGTAGTTCTTATCTCATATCTTAGCAATTTCAAAATTACCATGCTAGTTCTAGAGTCAATTTTGTTCAACTTTTCTTTGAATGAAGGAGGTGGTCATTTCATGATTACATCTCCTCCTTATTTCTTCATGTATGCCCTCCTTGTAGACACTGCAGTAGATATGTTTGTAGGTTTGGTTATAATTTCCTTACCTTCTTTGTTGGCTCTTCCTCTTTTGAATTTTCTTCATCTTTTGCATTATCTTCCTCAATATCATCTCCTTTATCTATAGTCAATAGGAGAGTGAAGCTAGTTTCTTTCAACTTTTCTATTCTCTTCTTCCCTTTGTTGACCACCTAAGGGAGTTTTGTCTCAAGTTTAATTCTTTCTTTGGCTTCCTCATATGTTACAATATATGTATCTTTTGGATCAATAGGCTCATTTAGAAATGCTTCAATGATATCCTTGGTTTCATCTATATTAACCTTATAACCTAGTGGCTTGGCCCATACCGTTCTTGTTCTAACTATTTGTATGTACACTTTATCACAATCAATAATGAAACAAATATCATCTTTTTAGTGTTCTAAAAGTTTCTTAGGTATCTTGAATCTATTATTTATCTTTTCCTTAAATGCATCAAAATAGTTATCCATTATACTGGTATAGTTTTCTCCCATTGCTGCTATATACTCATTTATTTGGTAAAGAATAGGTACATCTTTTCTCCACACCACTGTACCTTTTGATGGGAAGAAATTTGGCACAAAGAAAAATAGATAAGTTAAGAGTGAACCAAACTTACAAGGATTTTTCTTTGAAGATATTATGCTCTCCATATTTTTGTTGAACTGATTCAAAATCAACTCGGCTATGTCAAATGACATATTGTTTTTTACCACATTGAATGAAAGATCCATTGCTTCACATGATACACTATTTACATAACTCAAGATGTATATATTATGTATAATCAAATGTATACCGGACTTCAATTACATATCTATAACACAATTTATCTTCATTCCCCTTCCATCCCACTAAGTAAGGATTTTCTTCTCTAATTCTACCTGACTTAGGGTTTTAGTTGTTTTTGCCTTAGTTAGCATGGGAAGACATGTGATCCTATGGATCATTTTCGTCATTATCAAAATAGGTTTCTCCAACCACAACTACCCATTTTGCATATAGTTGAGGATAAATCTTATCCACTTAATCTAAAAATCTCTTGGCATGTGAAGAATGTGAGTCAAACTCTTCACTTCAACATGATGATGCTCTAGTTTTAACATTCCTTTCACATAATTTTTCCAAAATTTCATCCATTTTATAGAGTTCCTATATCTTGAATCAAACATCAAAAATGTGAGCAAATATCATTAATCAATAGTACCTTGGATAGAATCTAGGATTGTACTTTAGTTGAATCTAGGGTTTTCACAACCATCGGACTAAGCTTGAAATATGATGCTTTCCATTCAATGCCTCAAACCAACATTTTAGATCCTTTCTTTATCTTTTTGTTGGTGGATGCCATCACTTATTGGGGTTTTTTAAGACACATTGTAATTCACATGGATCACTTGGATTACTAAAATCACTCTACACAAATAGCTCTTAAAATTCCATGATGGCAAATGAGTTTTATTTCACCCTTTTTATCAAACTTTTCCATAAATTCCTAGCACGATCATTTTGTTGATGACATACTATCTTCCACTAGGCTTTAATTAAATGGTTAGTAGGAATAGTCATGACTCTGTGTTCACACAAGTCTTAGTTTCTCCTAGCCTTGCTTAGTAGGGTTTGCAACTTGACCTCACTCGATAATGACTAGTATTTTCTTGAATGATCAGTGATCCATTTGCATCTTTAATGCTGAAATGAATCTTTCCTTCTAGCTAACTAGAATTGATGTTAGATGTCTACCTCAAAGTCCTAGTTCTAGTTCTCCTTGTGCGAGATCAAGTAGAAATGCTTGAGTCACCCAATTCTTGACTGACATGTCCTTCATTTCTCAGACTTCCATTCTCCAAAGATATCAAAATCCACTGCTATCTATAAAATATTGGTATAGCTTTGATACCATGTAAGAATTTGCATAAGGAAATAATACAATGCAAAGATCAAGAAGCTCAATAGATAGCACAAGAGATACAAATGATGATCAAATGAGAACAAATATAAGATGATTAGATGAATATATCATACAAGAGCATTGTATATAATGGCAACTAATATGTCTATGATTCATAGAAGAGATAAGCATAACAACAAAGCACATGTCCACCAAGAGTGGATTATCCTCCATTGTGCATGATTGTGCATTCAATAATGAGAGGATAAGAATGTGAAGATGTATATGACAAAGAGATGTAGTAGACAACATGTGCTCAATAGGAGTGTAAACAGCTATGTTGTCTATATGATAACTCATGTTAATATGAAAATTCCTAAGTGTCTACATGAAAACTAATATGAATATACATTATCCTAAGTAAACTTAAGTAATGTGTAAATAGTAAATACTTATTTACAATAACACCCCACCCCCCCCCCCCTTTAGGGAAACTTAGGGGAATGTACTTAAGCTCACAAAAGCTATAAAATAATGCAAGATGGGTCACAACTACTAGACCATGTTAGGTACCTGTGTATAACATGAAAGTGCAAATGATATGCATTGAAATCTCTCATAAAGTGGAGAAAGAGGGAAAACCAGATGGAAAAAACCCTCCTCCAAAAAGAGAGATAAGTACAATAAAAGAAAATGAGATAGAAGAAGACCTCATGTGAGGAAAAGATTCCCCCCATAAGAGAGAAGAAGAGGAAGATAAACCAAGTAACTTCCCCTCAATGTAAAATATATGCCAACAGTAGATTCTCTAGTCTTGGTGTAGAAACTTCTCCATGAGTGTAGAACAACATTCCTCCCCTTAGGAAGAAACATAACCAAAGGTGTATCAATGAAGCCTCTCCCATCTATAGGAAGAAACCTCAAAATGTATGAAATTTTTGTAACCTGCCCAAGTGTCCCCATGTTAATACTAAAAGGGGCCTCCTCTAAATCATGTATACTATGCTGCACTATTGAAAAAGAAAAATTAAGCTCAACTAAGGATGAATTTAGAACATGTATCAAAGACTCAAATATCTCCTCTAAACATAAAGTAACCTCCTCCAACTATTGTGTCAAAGGATCTATCCTCAAGTCAACCCTAAAAGAGTAATCAAGTAGAGAATCAAGATGAAGGTTAGAGTTTTTCTTCACAACAACTAAAGAAGGATCATCTTCACCAAAGAGAAAATGAATTTCATGAATAGTGTCTCCCAAATCTACAATGTAGGACTACACAAACAAACTAGAAATGCCTATCAGGTAGTCATCCCATGGAACTAAGTCTAGAAGACAATGAATATCCTATTACACTAAATCACTTGAATCAATGACTATTTTAATACAACTATCATAAGGAAAAACATTAGATATAATATCGGTAGGAGGAGAATCAATGGATGGCTCAAGAACTTGATCACATGTGAGAGCACCTAGTTTGAGTAGCCAAAGTTCTCAAAATCTATAGAGAAATTAATTTCATCAGCATGAGAAAAGTCTTAGTAGTAGTAGAGCCTAGATGCTTGGTCAATAAACCCTATAGCAATGCTCTCTCTTGTCTCCAAGTCTATGATAAAAACTAAATCAGGTGTGAATTCCATAGTCGTTCCTCTGTCTCAACGAGTGAGTTCTCAACGAGTGAGTTGATAGATGAAAAGAAGATTAATACTTAGGTGAGGTACACACAACACATCTTTGATGCATCCCTCCCCCTTATCAGTTCATTTCCCAATCACATTCAAGTTAATATGATTTCCCATCAAGATAGGTGGAGTATGACAATGATCAAATGATGAAAACATAGATTGTGAAGATTCCATATGATTAGAAGCCCCTAAATTGAGAAGCCATCTCCCTAAATATTGACTTGAAGTAGCTATTAAGGCTTGACCTTTGCCAGTGTTATCCTTACCTTTGTCAAAATATAAATGTGATGAAGAGGACGAAGTAGTCATTCTTGAAGGTAAACTAATTTGATTCTTCTTGAGAAGATTCTTGAGTTGATGTAGGAGCATCCAGAGGCATAAGGGCAATCCTGTGTCACCCAAAAAAATATACTTAGACTTAGTTTCTATTTCATGTGTTTTCATTTTTTGATACCCATTTGGGTCAAATAAAGGTTCTAACTCACACAGTTCCACTATTAGTGTTCGTGTAAATCCCAAAAAAATAGGAGTATGTAATTGAGCCATCGTTTTGGTGAACTAGGAGGTGTAAATTGGCTAGATGAATTTAATTGTAATTTAGAGCATTCCAGAAAAAGAATCAGGTCAAAAGGCCCCACAGTTTGAAAGTTATTGCAGTTTTTTAAGTTTTGGAGACCTCCTAAGAATGCTTCAAAGTTAGGTTAGGGGCATTAAATGACCTTGAAAAGGGCCAAAAATTGGGGAAAAGAAAATCCTATCCATAGGGCTATAGAGCGCTTTGAGAGCTTTCCAAAAATGTAAACAATTCATCAATCGGAGCTACGGTTCAAAAGTTATGCCTCCCAGAAGTTTTGTTACCGTTTCTAGATTCTTCTAGATTTGCGCTAACTTCTACTGCAGATTTTGGAGCCTTCTATTTGGTTAGTGGATGCCTACTAGCACTTTCTAGAATGTATTCATAGTCCTTAACCCTTCAGGGTCTATTTAAGGAGATTCCTGGCATTGTAAAAGGCAATTCGGAGTGGAGTTTGAGAGGAGGTACTGAAAGGAGAAATTATCTCCACATTTATGCTATTGTAAGCCCTTAGGGCATGTTTTGAAGTTTATTTTCTCTATACTGAATGTACTAGATTATTTTTCAATTAATACAATTTCGCTTTTCTGTTGTGTCCATTCTATTCTTGGGTTGTGTTCCCATCAAGTGGTATCAGAGCTAGTTTTCCTGAGTGTGTAGACAGAGCACGAACTGTGAGGCAGTTTGCACCAGGACTGTGTGGTTGTGGGTTTGAGTTAAGAAGATGCCTCCATGAAGAGAGCATGGTGGAAGGGCTAGAGCTATTAATCTTGAGGAGGTTAGAGCCCTCCAAAGGCAGGTACAAGCATTGTAGGAGGAGCTCCGTAGAGGAACAATTGTGGTCGTAATTGATGAAAGTGAAGATGACAACGAAGAAGAAAAAATTGGACCAGAAGGGGAATTTGATGGGGAAGTTCTAAATCATGCAAAAGAAAGGATTTTTAGGGCCATTACTAAGTTTGGGAAAAGACCTACAATTGAAGTGGGTGTATTTTCAAGAAATCTAAAACCAGATGAGTTGATCGATTGGATCAATGAACTGGAAGAATACTTTGAGTATGAGGATATCAGGAACCCAGATAGGGTTAAGTTTGCAAAGGCCAAACTAAAAGGCCATGCCAAAATCTGGTCGCAAGAGGTCCAATTGGAAAGAAATAGAAGAGGAAAGGAGAAGATCACAAGGTGGGATCGCATGGTGGACAAATTGAAGAAGCAGTTCATTCCTATGGACTACGAGCTTGATTTGTTTAAGAAGATGCATGGGTTAAAGCAAGTAGGAAGATTAGTCCAAGAATATACAGAGGATTTTTACTGACTCTTGATTAGAGCAGGGCATGCAGAAGCAAATAAGGAGAAGGTTTCTCATTATATCATTGGGTTGCGACCTAGCATCCAGGAGGAATTAAGTCTGGTAAGAATGACCAGCATTGAAGAGGCATACCAGTTTTCCCTATGATTTTAAGAGAAGTTGAATAAAAGGTTTGAAGGAAGGAAAAGAGGGCACAGTCAAGGAGGAAGGGGAAGTGGTAGATCATCTGGAGGTCGAAATGAAACCCAAAATAAAAATGAAGATGTGGGTACTAGTAGGAACCAGAGGAATGAGGGTTTCAACCGCTCCCATGATCAAGACTTTGGAAATTAGAGAGGAAGAGGTAGAGGAAATGACAAGGAAGAGGAGGCTTCTATGGTACCTATTTCCATTACAATGAAGAAGGTCATTGTGCCTTTGAATGCCCTCAACGACAAGGAAGGATAGATACGAGAGCTGAGGGCCAAGCTAGGGTTTCTCATGTGGATGAAGATGCACAATCATCACATTCAAAGGATGCGGAAAGAGGAGAGACCTTGGTAGATGAAAGAGTCCTACTAACTGGTGAGATTGAACCAAGAGAATGGAGGAGTCTGTTCCATACCAAATCAAAGTTTGAGGATAAATGTTGTGACATGATCATTGATGGTGGTAGCACTGATAACTTGGTATCAGAAGAGATGGTCTCTAAGCTGAAGCTTAAGAGGGAGAAACATCCCCAGCCCTATTGGATTGCTTGGGTAAAAGATGATCATAAGGTCCTAGTAAGTGAAAAATGTTTAGTGAAATTCAAAATTGGGAGTTACCATGATGAAGTTCTCTGTGATGTTATTTCGATGGATCCTTGCCATCTATTATTGGGTAGACCATGGCAGTTTGATAGACATGCAGTACATGATGGACATGCAAACACATACTCTCCGACAAAGGATGGAGTTCACCACAAATTGAAGCCCATGAAAAAAGAAAGTGAAAAGGTATGTAGCAGTGCTAGGATTTGTCTTGTTGATGAAAGGAAGTTTTTAGATGGCATGAAACATCAGCATATGTGCTATGCTTTGATTCCTAGGAAAGATAAAGAAGGTAGTAGTCAAATACCACTTAAAGTTTCAGATTTACTAGGGGAGTTTGGAGATATTATCTCTGACAATTTTCTAGATGGATTGCCACCAGTAAGGTAAATTAGTCATCAGATAGATCTGATTCCAGGAGCTAGTTTGCCTAACAAGGCTGCTCACAGGATGACTCCTACTGAAAAAAAGGAGCTAAATAGACAAGTTCAGGAGCTATTGAGGAAGGGCTTGATTCGAGAGAGCCTGAGTCCATGTGTAGTACCTATAGTACTCGCACCAAAGAAGGATGGAGAGTGGAGGATGTGTATAGATTCTTGAGCTATAAATAGGATAACGATCAAGTACGAGTTTCCTTTGCCAAGGATGGATGATATTATGGACTGCTTGAGTGGAGCTCAGTACTTCACAAAGATGATCTCAAGAGTGGTTATCACCAGATATGGATTCAAGAAGGAGATGAGTGGAAAACAGCCTTCAAGACCAAGGAGGGTCTCTATGAGTGGTTAGTCATGCCCTTTGGATTGACGAATGCCCCAAGCACCTTCATGAGGCTCATGAATGAGGTACTTAAGAAGTTCTTGGGAAAATTTGTTATTGTTTATTTGGATGATATTTTAATTTTCAGCAAGACTTTGGAAGAACATTTATTACATATTTGTAGTGTCCTTGAAAGGCTAAGGGATGAGAAATTGCTAATTAATCTGAAGAAGTGTATCTTTGCAAAAAGGGAGTTAGTCTATTTGGGGTTTTTTATATCACCTGAAGGTCTCAAAATGGATCCAGAGAAGGTAAAAGCCATCTTAGAATGGCCTACTCCAAGGTCTGCTACTGAGGTAAGATCATTTCATGGTTTGATTAGTTTTTACAGGAAGTTTATTAAGAATTTCAGTGGCATATGTGCACCCCTAATTGATACAATAAGAGGGGATAGAAAAGAGTTCAAATGGACTGTAGCAGCTGCAAGAAGTTTTGAGTTCCTGAAGAAGAAGATAACAAAACAACCTATGTTGGGACTTCCATATTTTAGAAAGGTTTTCCAGGAGGATTGTGATGCCAGTGGTAGTGCTATTGGGGTTGTATTAAGCCAAGAAGGTAAGCCTATTACATATTTTAGTGAAAATTTGAATGATGCAAAGAAGAAGTATTCTGTTTATGATCAAGAGTTCTATGCAATAGTTCAGACCTTAAAGAAATGGAGGCATTATTTATTACCAAAGGAATTTGTTTTGTATACTAATCATCAGGCATTACAGTACCTAAATAGCCAAGGTAAATTGAATCAGAGGCATATGAAATGGGTAGAGTTCTTACAGAGTTATACATTTGTGTTGAAGCATAGAAGTGGAAAATCTAACAGGGTTGCAGATGCCCTAAGTAGGAGACAGTTGTTGCTTAGAGTAATGCAGGTTGAAGTAGTTGGGTTTGATGAACTCAAGAATTTGTACCCTGAGAATCTTGATTTTTCTAAAGCATGGAAAGCTTGTAAAAGCCCATTTCTGTAGATAGAACCAAGTGGTTAGACTATTTGATTCAGGATGGAATGTTGTTCAAGGGTAGTCAATTGTGCATTCCAAGGAGTTCCATGAGGGAAAATATAATTAAGGAGAAACATAGTGGAGGGATGGCAAGAAATTTTGGTCGAGATAAGACCATTTCCATTCTGAGAGAATATTATTATTGGCCTCAAATGTCACAAGATGTGAAAATGTTTGTACAGAGTTGTCAAGTTTGTCAAGTTGCTAAGGGATTTAGCCACAATACTGGACTATATCAGCCATTGCCTATTCCATAAAAGCCATGGGAGGACATAAGTATGGATTTTGTTCTTGGATTGCCGAGGAAACAAAGGGGTAATGACTCAGTATATGTGGTGGTTGATAGGTTCTCCAAAATGGCACATTTCATTCCATGCCACAAAACTCATGATGTTGCCCATATTGCATACTTGTTCTTCAGAGAGGTGGTGAGACTACATGGTCTCCCAAGGAGTATAGTTTCTGACAGAGATACTAAATTTGTGGGGTATTTTTGGAGGACATTATGGAAGAAGTTGAGAACAGACCTAAAATTCAGTTCCACGCATCACCCACAAACTGATGGCCAGACAAAAGTGGTAAATAGAAGTCTGGGCAATTTGCTGAGATGTTTAGTTGGGGATAAGCCCAAGGGATGGGATTTGATTCTACCATAGGTAGAGTTTGCTTAGAATAACTCTATAAATAGGAGTACTAGAAAATCACCATTCCAAATTGTATATGGGAGTAGCCCAAGGACTGCACCAAAGCTGAGGAAGATAGAACAAGGGGAGAGGACAAGTGCTGAAGCTGAGAAATTTGCTAAACATATCAAGTGTCTACATGAGGAGGTTCAAGCACACATTACCAAGATGAATCAAGAGTATAAAGCAAGGGCTGATCAAAGGAGAAGACATAAGGAATTCCAAGTAGGGGGTCTAGTCATGGTGCACTTACGAAAAGGAAGATTTCTAGCCGGCACTTACAACAAGCTGAAAATGGAGAAATTTGGCCCCTACAAAATTTTAAAGAAACATGACTCAGGAAATGCATATGAGGTGGAGCTGCCAAATGGTATTCACATTTCTCCCATTTTCAACATTGTAGATTTAATAGAATATCATGATGATGCTACAGATGAGGAACTGGTGTTAGAGCCATGTTTAATTCCTGCTTCTAAGAAGGGGGAGATAGAAGACATTCTAGATCATCATGTGGGTAGAAGTACCAAAAATAGATAGTATGAAGAGTATTTGGTCAAATGGAAAGGGTGACTGATTGAAGACTCAACTTGGATTTCGGCAGCTGAGGTTTCCCATTTGGGATTTCCTCTACCATTCATAAAGTGATAGGGTCACTTTTCAATCTACCCTGCGTGTCTGATGCAGGAGCATCTAGAGGCATAAGGGAAATCCTATGTCACCTAAAAAATATACTTAGACTTAGTTTTTGTTTCATGTGTTTTCATTTTTGGATACACATTTGGGTCAAATAAAGGTTCCAACTCTCACAGTTCCACTATCAGTGTTCGTGTAAATCTTGAAAAAATAGGAGTATGTAATTGAGCCATCATTTTGGTGAACTAGGAGGTGTAAATTGGCTACATGAATGTAATTTTAATTTAGAGCATTCTAGAAAAAGAATCAGGTCAAAAGGCCCCATGGTTTGAAAGTTATTGCAATTTTTCGAGTTTTGGAGACCTCCTAAGAATGCTTCAAAGTTAGGTTAGGGGCATTAAATGACCTTGAAAAGGGCCAAAAAATGGTGGATGAGCAAAGCTGGTCCATAGGGCTATAGAGAACTTTGAGAGCTTTCCAAAAATGTAAACAGTTCGTCAATCAGAGCTATGGTTCAAAAGTTATGCCTCTAGAAAGTTCGATTACCATTTTTGGATTCTTCTAGATTTGCGCCGATTTCTAATGCAGCTTCTAGAGCGTTCTATTTGGTCGGTGGATGCCTACTAGCACTTTCTAGAATGTATTCCTAATCCTTAACCCTTTGAGGTCTATTTAAGGAGATTCCTAGCATTGTAAAAGGCAGTTCGGAGTGGAGTTTGAGATGAGGTATTGAAAGGAGAAATTATCTCCACATTTATGCTATTGTAAGCCCTTAGGGCATTTTTTGAAGTTTATTTTCTCTGTACTGAATGTACTAGCTTATTTTTTAGTTAATACAATTTCCCTTTTTTGTTGTGTCCATTCTATTCTTGGGTTGTGTTCCCATCAAGAGTTCATCAAATTTCCTTCTTGTAATAATGATGTTGTTCATGTCCATTCTTCTTTGCAATATGCACATGTAATAAACTCCTTATTATTGTTGGAAAAATACTTTTGTTGTTGTGAGGAAGATTAATGTGAGGAATTAAATTAATGTGTGGAGGTAGATTGTTGTGTGTCATCTTGTGGCTTACCCTTCCATTGCTTTCACTTCTTGTTGGAACTTTTATCACCTTTATTTCCTTGATTCCACTTATTAGCTACCAATTCATTAAACTTGGAAGATTGGAGAATTCCCATACTTACTAAATTTTTATGTTCTAAGACCAACATTCCTAAAAATGACTCAAATGAAGATTTAATGAAAGCACTTCCCCTTGTTAACTTGTGAGTATTATAACTTAACACAAAAGCCACATATTTTGGAGGAAGATGAGTTATCACATGTTTGATCTACTTTCCATCCTTGATGGGTTCACCACAATCCTTAACATGTACCATAAACATGTATACTTGGATAAGATAATATTTGACGGTGTCAAAATTCCTTGGATATAATTTTAGAAGATTGTCCTGAATGGTGTAGGCCATATCTTAATCTACTATCCCATACAATATTTCAAGTCTATCCCAAACTTCTATTGGATTAGTAATGTTCCTAATGTGATATTTGATAGGATCTAAGATAATCTTTAGCAAGGTTCCTAAGGCCATCTCATGTTTTGATTCCCAATGTTCTTTGCGAGACTCATTAGCATCATCATTACGTTTCTTTATTGCACCAGTTACATAACATAGTAAACCTTTTTCAACTAATGGTTCCTTTATCTTTTCTTTCTAAGTAGCATAATAATCTATTGTTAATTTAGAAAAAGAAAGAATCCACAAGACATACCCCCGCTTTTCACTCAATGAAAGAATCCCCACCCAAGAAAAAGATGATTTGGCACTTTTTATTTAGTGTGGGTACAATAGTCACTTGCTAATTTTGGGACAAAGTGGAACTCTAATATTTTATATTTACAACTAAAAATATGAAGCTATATATGAGTCAACAATATAAGACACAAGACCTCTTAAGGATCTAATTAATTACAAGTTCCAAAAAAGGCCAAAAATACCAAATGCTAAAAGTACTACGTCTACTCACAATTACTCCAAATTGATACCAGATCTAGAAAGTAGACAAAAAAATACACTTTCCCAAAAAAAAATGCTTGAATATGTGTTGGAAAAAATTGATTAATTGTGTATTTTCTTTGATGTTACACAAATTTAATAATCATTATTAGTCAATAAATTCTAAGCTCACTCAACTAGTGAAGACAATTCCCAATGTCAATCAAGCATTCCTATGTTTGCCTAGTTCAGAAGGCAGTGTCTACCAAGTTCACCTGAGTGTCAAAGAAAAGTTGTAGAAATATAGTTAACCAAGCTCACTCAATTACCAAAGGATTTTCATAACTTTTCAATGTTAACCGAGCTTCTATTGGTTAATGAAGGGAAATGCTTCAAAGTTAGTTTCTACTGAGAAAGGTTTGCTAGCAAAGGATTTTCCTATTTTGTTGTATTGAGCTTAATTAATCTATCTATTGACTCTAGCTAACTAAGGTAATGAATATTGATTATTGTAAGTTATATTTGATCTGAATTGACAAAGTGAAATGTATAAGGTCAAGTTGTTAGTTCAATGTGTGCAAGAAAGTGTACAAGTGAGTGCAAGAGAATGTGTGAACTATGATGATGTGATTGAAGATCTATTTGCAAAAAAAAAAGCAAATTTGAAGGATAAGTAGAATATCCTTTTGGTGCAACATATCCATATTCAATTAGGAAGGTTCAAGTACAAGCCATAATAGAGATCTTAAATCAGAAATTAAGTTGTATTCAAATCAGGTCATCTCATTGTTACTCTCTAACCATTGTAGTAGTGATCCAAATCTTGTAACAGAGTTAGCTTAATAGATATTTAGAAATCCTCTAACAAGGTGGCAATTCCAATGAATTTTTCATAGGACCTCTTGTAGAAGTTATGAAAGCCAATTTCATGGTTTGCTAAGATCACTTGCATGCAAATAACCTACTAAAGAGAAATTGAAGAAGGAAAATTAGGGCTTGGAGAATGTCAATGATGTGAGAGAATTTATATTACAATAGTGAAAAATGAAATTTTTATACAAAAATACAATGGGAGATCCTATTTATAAGGGCCTCTAGAAAACTTCTAGAACAAGCTAGAAACTGTTAGGAGATAAGTGTGACAACTGGGCATATGTCCACAAAAGGTGGATTATCCTCCATGTAGGTGAGAAGATAAGTATGACTAGGTAGGAACAAACTCTAGTGTTGTCAACAACTTCTAGATGACAACTAATAACTAAATGCATTTATCTAGCTTAAGTAAAGCATGAATACTAATGATTTACTCTAGCAACCCACCTTGAATGCAACTTAGGGGAATGCATTTAAGCTTACAAAAGCTAAGATGAAATGCAGAATGAGTCATGCCAACAAGGCCAAAAAAGGTACTGATGTACAAATGTAAAGAAATGCAACCTCTAAAAATGAGGAAAGAGGGAAAACCTCATGGGAAAAATTGTCCCCCAAAAAGTAGTAAGTACAAACATGCTTAAAAACATAAAGGAAGGCCTCAATAAGACCCCCCAAGGACAATTTCTATAACCCTAAGCATACACCACAATTGTAGATAGCATGGTCATGCAAAACATTTAGTGGAAATGTCAGCAACCTACACATTAGTAGGAATTTACTCCAATTAGATAACACCATCTTGAATCAGCTAACAGATAAAGTGCATATGCAGCTCAATGTGGTTGGTGTGTTAATGCTTCACCAGGATGGGAGAAATGTGAATCCAAACTCAGTCATCAACTACCAAAGCCATAAAACCTCTTAACTAGCAAGTATAGCTACCTTGTACTCAACCTTTTTAAATGAATGTGAATGAGTATGCTACTTCTTGCATGATCTTGTGATAGGACCAAAGCCAAGATAATACTCAGTGATAGTACTCATGAATACTAATGATTTACTCTAGCAACCCACCTTGAATGCAACTTAGGGGAATGCATTTAAGCTTACAAAAGCTAAGATGAAATGCAGAATGAGTCATGCCAACAAGGCCAAAAAAGGTACCGATGTAAAAATGTAAAGAAATGCAACCTCTAAAAATGAGGAAAGAGGGAAAACCTCATGGGAAAAATTGTCCCCCAAAAAGTAGTAAGTACAAACATGCTGAAAAACATAAAGGAAGGCCTCAATAAGACCCCCCAAGGACAATTTCTATAACCCTAAGCATACACCACAATTGTAGATAGCATGGTCATGCAAAACATTTAGTGGAAATGTCAGAAACCTACACATTAGTAGGAATGTACTCCAATTAGATAACACCATCTTGAATCAACTAACAGATAAAGTGCATATGCAGCTCAATGTGGTTGGTGTGTTAATGCTTCACCAAGATGGGAGAAATGTGAATCCAAACTCAGTCATCAACTACCAAAGCCATAAAACCTCTTAACTAGCAAGTATAGCTACCTTGTACTCAACCTTTTTAAATGAATGTGAGTGAGTATGCTACTTCTTGCATGATCTTGTGATAGGACCAAAGCCAAGATAAAATACAAAGCCAAAAGTAGACTTATAATCATCAACATCACTGGCCCAATTGGAGTTAGTGTAGTGAAAAATGTGAGGAGTCCCCAATGTTTAATGAATTTCATACATGAGTGTGCTATGAATGTATCTCAAAATACACCTAGCATCTTGCTAGTGACTCTCATGAGGGTCTTGGGAAAACCAAGAGACAAGGCCAACTAAAAAGGAGAGATTAGGATGAGTATGTGTTGGGTACAACAAGATGCCAACCAATTGCCAATATAAAGTAGCATCCACTAAAGGTGAAGAGCAAGAGGTAGACAAGGTGACACCTGACTAAAAAGGTGTTTGAGCAAGCTTGCAATCAAGCATGTCAAAGCATTGAAGCATGTCAAGAGCATACTTGTAATGATAAACAAAAATCCTAGTAGAGGATTGAGTGATGTAGAGACCAAGAAAATAATGGATCAAACCAAGATCAATCATCTCAAATTAGTCCATCAATGCACACTTAACATCCTAACACATAGACAATGAGCTACCCATGAAGATAAGATCATCAATATATAGGACAATGATCAACATCTCATCTCCAAGATGATAAATGTATACTATAGGATTGGAATGTCACTAGGTGAAGCTTCTAGAAAGTAGAAAAGTGTCCATCTTCTCATTCCAAGCTTGAGAGGCATATTTGAGACCATACAATGAGCATCAAAGTCTACAAACCATGGAGGAATCCTACACAAATATTTGATGCTAGTCCATTTAAATCTCCTTAGTGAGATCACTATGTAAGAATTCACTTTTCAAATCCATCTAAAAAATAGGCCATCCCTTTGAAGTTGTGAGGTATAAGGCAAGGCAGATAGAATTCATCTTAGTGATAGGGGAAAATGTCTTAGTGTAGTCAATACCCTCAACCTAAAAAAAACCCTTCATAACAAGATAAGGCTTGTTCTTATCAATCAAACCATCAACAACATACTTAACATGATAGATCCATTTGCATTGTAGTAGCTTTCATCCCTATTAAAGAGTACAAAGATCCCAAGTATGATTCTTCATCAAAGAAGAATACTCCTCTAGCATGACATTGTCCCACTCTAAATGTCTTGTCACTGCTGCAAATATCTAAAAATCATCACAAATAGCATGAATAAGAAGACTAGAACCTTCATTATGAGAATAGGTACAATAGGAAGTGGAAGGATCATGAGTGAGAGATCCTATAACATCAACTATGTCCCAAAACCATTTGAGCATTTTTGGAGGATCTTGTGGTGGAGGTAAATGGGGATCATGAATATCATCATCCTCAACATCTGTAAAATAGATTGGAAGAGAGGAGGGAGTAGTGGGAAGTGAAGTAGGTGCTTGAGGTGGGGTATGGACTGGAGGAAGACTCTCATCAAACTGGACATCTTATAAAAATAGGACCTTTCTAGAATTAGGATCAAACAACTAGAAGCCTTCACATCCTCATAGTAGCCAACACAAATGAGTGGTTGGCTCTTTTGTTTCATTCCTTTCCTCTAAGAATTAGGTACAAATGCCGATGATGTACTCCCAAAAACTCAGAATAATGATACATCAAGATTGACATGAGGCAAAGCCTCCTCAAGAGTCATATGTTGAACTGCCTTATGAGGCATCTAATTCTAAATATAATTGGCACAAATTCCTACATTTACCCAAAAACATGAATCCATGGACTTGGACTAGCTCATATAATTAGCCATCTCTCAAAGTGTTATATTCTTTCTCTCAAGCACACCATTCTACTAAGGGCTATAGGGCACTAAAAATTGATGTTGAAGACCATGTTCAAAGAAAAAATTCCTAAAAGCTTGGTTCATATACTCTCCCAATTATCCATGTGTATCCATCAAATAGAAAGAACAAACTCCTCTACAAATGTCTTGAAGACTTGAAATGAATCAAAGACATCAGACTTCTAGTTCCAAAAGTACACCCATGTGCATCTAAAGAAGTGATCAATGAATGTAAGCATATATTTGGCACAAGAATAAGGAGTAGGAAATAACATGAGGTCACTTTGAATAAAATCCAAAGGTTCCAAAGCACAAGTGGCTCATCCATGTGGAAAATAATCCTTATGTTGCTTGCCAAGTGCACAACCCTGACAAACACCATCTATATAGGAAATCTAGGGAAACTCAAGAACAAGGGCCTTTGTGCTTATCTGCTAAAGATATCTATAATTGAAATGGCTGAAACACTCATCCCAAAGTCTAGTTAATGAATCTTCATGTGAAACAAGACATGAACCTATGTCATTAGAAGACTCAAATCCATCAAATCTATAGAGGTAAGATGCAAAGTCAAAACTCCCAGTAGCCACAATCATGTATGTCCCAGAAAACCACATCATGTGGTGAGAACTCAACTATATTACCAGAGCCAGAGTGGAAAATCTAATAGATGGACAATAGTTTCATCAAAATATTAAGGATAGAAAGAACATCCTAAAGAGAGCCCCTGGTTAGTGCAATAGAACCAAAACCCATAAGATCAAGTTGTGATGAGTACCTAACAATAATCTATGAGGTAGCACAAGGAGCAAGTGAAGTGAGCAACTTCAAAGTTTTTTTCATGTGGTTAGAGATGTTAGAATCAAGAATTCAAGTAAGCCTTGAAGTCATAGCTCAAGCAGAAAGAGCATGAACTTTCCCTATAGGGGGGATGCAAATTTAGGAGCAGAAATATGATGCTCCTGCATGGCTTCCTCTAAAGTCTCCAAATGCTTCTAACAACTAGAAATGGGATGCCCATCCATGCCACAAAAATTGTAGTTCTCACTTGATTTCTTCTTGGTCTTGGAGGTAGACTTAGTAGACTTTGAAGAAATATTACCCTTTGGAGGGTTAGCTGGAGGTTTAGGATTAGTTTTTTGTGTATCTTTCTTCTATTCGACTTTTTGCTTGGATTTCTCCTTAGAATTTTGAGCAACCAATCCTATCCCAAAAGAGCCAAAGGCATCCACCTATTGGATCTTATCTTGTTCCTGTATCAACTAATCACAAAATGTCTCAAATGAAGGCATTTGGTGTCTACCACCCAAGTAATCCATAGTGGAATAGAAAGTGGAAGAGAAGATTTGATACTATCCTTGCAACTTTGAGAGTGTAACCAAGGAACTCAAGCACAAGCATAATAGTAGAGCAAGAGTATGATTAGAATGATGATATATTCATTCAATATTTTATGTGAAAGTACACTAGGAGTGCCTATATATAAAGGTCTCTAAAGAGCTACTAGAATGCATAGAAGTCAGCAACATGATAAGTCATACAACTAGACACATGTCCACTAGCTATGGGTTATGCTCCATTAAGTAGGAGAGTAAGTGCAATGATGAGAGGATAAGCCTACAATGTCATTGCATGCAAATTAATGTTTTAGAAAACATGTGCCAAAATGGGAGTGTGAATAACCATGCTGTCTACATGACAACTCAGTGAATGATGCAAAATCTAGTGTTGTAGACACCATGTGCTAAAATAGAGCTGTGTATTTCTATTTTATCAACATGATAATTCATGAGAGTACACAAAATCCTAATTTTCTTACCTAAATAAATAATAAAATAATGCAATGTAATAAAATAATGCATTAACCTAAGTAAACTTAAGTAAAGTGTAAATAGTAAATATGTATTTATACCAACACCCCCCCCTTAAGTGCAACTTACGAAAATTCCCTTAAGCTTATGAAAACTAGGATGAAATGCATAATAGTTCTTGACTACTAGGCCATGTTAGGTACTCATGTACATAATGAAATGTAATTTCTCATAAAGTGGAGAAAGAGGAAAAACCTCATCAGAAAAACTTTCCACAAAAAAGAGAGATGAAAAAACTAGATGCATGGATGGATGGAGAAATCAAGACCCCCCCCATTACGACATACATCAGGTATATAAAATAGAGAAATTTTAGAAGAACGCCATCCCAAAAGAGGAAAAGGGTCCCCCCCCACAAGAGAGAAGAAGAAGAGAGTCAAGGTAGTCTCCCGCCCAAATGAAGAGTGTCAATTAGTGATAGTTTCTCTGATGTAGAACCTGATCCAAGACTGTAGAATAGTGTTCCTCCCCTTTGGAAAAAATAATACCCTAGGTACAATTGAGATGCTCCCACTGTGTGTGGATAGAATCCCAATAATTATTAATGTCTTTGAAACCTATTCAACTACCCCCATCAAGGATGAATTTAGAACATTTCCCAAAGAATATACTATCTCCTCAACTAATAAAGAGACCTCCTACAACTACTATACATAAGTATCCCTAATCACATCAACCTATGAAGATTGATCATGTAGATAATGGACATGAGGGTTAGAGTGAACCATCACAAAAATTGTAGAAGGATCTTCTCCATCAAAGAGAAGATGTATATCATCAATGATGTCCCCCAAATTCACTAAGTATGACTCCACAAGTAAACCTAAAATATTTTCTATGTAGTCATCCTCTATTGCTAGAGCTAGAATATTGCATGTACCCTACTTTGATGGACCTATCACTATGGCAATATGTGCATGTTTAATATTCTGATGTCATGACCTCTCACATTAACTATTGATAGAACCCCATATGTCTAAATCTACTTAAGCACTATCACTAGTATCACTATTAGTTTCAATAATGTATGATGTGTGGAGAGGATTACAGGATAAGCTATATGAAATTTCCTAAAATTGTACATCCTTCTCCATAAAAATTTGATGTGTCTCATGATCCATAACTATGTATGCCTTCACACCATCTTCATATCTGACAAAATTACAAGGCCTTGGTGTTGTGTCTTCTATCCCCTGCGAGATATGTTTACCCATGGTTGACAACCAAAGAGTCCAAAGTGTGGCACAATTGGTTTTCTACCACATCATACCTAAAAGGAGTGTTTCTATCTAAGGTAGGATAAGGAGACCTATTAAGTATGTGATTGGCACTATTGATTGCTTTGACTTCGAGTGATAGATCGAGAGACATGGCTTGTATCATGCAACTTGCCATGGACTTAAGAGTTTGGACCCTCAATGCTATAACATTTTTCTTGTCTAGACTAAATGCTTGTGGATTTTGAAGATAAATACCATCAAGTTTGAAAAAGCCTCTAAATCTTTTGTTCACATATCTACTTTCATTGTCCATCCTTAGAACCTTCATAGGTTTCCTTGATTTCTATTCAACATGAGTCTTGAAGGCTAGAAACTTATCCAACACTTCATTCTTGTGATGAAGAAAGTAGACCCAACTATACTTTGAAAAGTCATCAATGAATGTATGTAGTGACCCTAGTTGACTAAAGTCGTTGCAAAAGGACTTGCTAGTACCATGTGAACCAACTAAAGAACAACTAGTGCTCTTGAAGACTTCCCTTTATTTAACTTCTCCTCTAGATGCATATCCACTGAACCTCTTGAATAGTCACCCTAGGAAAAGTTAATTATAGGTAGACCTTTGACCAATCTATTTGAGAAAAGTTTCTAAAGATAGCAAAAGGAAAGATGACCAAACCTTGCATGGCATAGTTGGATTTGAGAATTGGATTGATTCAACAAGGCTTGTGAAGGAGACTTGGGCACAAAGTGGGAGAAAGAATACAACCTTCTTTCATGATTAACTTTCCCCACTACAACCACTGAATCATCTTTTGGACTATGCACTTTTATTGAGTCATGGAGGAACTCAACTTTATGACCATCTCTAAGGTGAGTGATTTGCTAAATTGAGAAGAGATTATAACTTATGTTTGGAACATAGAAAACATCTTTTAACTCTCCATTTTCCATCTTTGCATTTCCCTTCCCTTCAACTTCCATTTTTGTATCATCTCCCACAATGATGTGTGGTACCTTAGATTGCTTCAATGATGAAAAATTCTCCTTTGAAGAATGCATATGATATGAGGTACTTGAGTCAAGAATAATTTCCTTTGAAGAATTTGAATTTTCCACAAGTGCTTGTCCTTTTCCCTTTGAATCTAAAGAAGATTCCTTCTCCTTGTAAGAATTAGGAAGTGGAACATTATGTTTCTTCATGATGGTGGTCAACTCATCAATCTTCTTATGATAACACTCGTTCTTCATGACCCAATTTCTTGCAATAAGCACATTTTTTCTTGTCATTGCTATTGTCTCCCTTCTTATTTGAATTTGAGGAAGACTTTCCTTGTTAATTTGATTTTGGTGTTGTCTCTTTTGCATCCTCTACTTTCTTCTCCCACTTCTTATTCTTGCCCTTTTCTTTATTTGAAGATTGACCAGCTAAATTTTGAGAACCCTCATTATTGGCCACCAATCCTTTAACTTAGGTGAATTGAGAATCCATATTGATTTAAAATTATGTTCCTCTTTATCCAATAGATCAACATAATCATCAAAAGAGACTTTCAGATAAACAAACCCTAAAGTAGTCTTTGAGGTGTTATAGGTAGAAAAAAATGTGGACTACTCAGATAGCAACTTATTATGAATGAGATCTAGATCAACTTGTTATCTTTACTATGACACCCACAATTAGTTCGCTTTGTTTCTAGTTTATTCACCTTAATGATGAAATCCTCTATAGAATCAAATGACTTAGGATCTAAGGAGACAAGCTCATCTTAAATTTTGAAAACATCATGTTAAGACACTTTACCATATAGGATTTGGAAGGTATGCCAAGATTCCTTGGATGTATGAAACTTCTGAATCTAATACATGATCTTCTCATCAAACCCCAAAAAAAATCACCTAGAACTTTTCTATCCATTTTTTTTAAATTAGTGATTTCGCTAGCTGATACTTGATCACCTATTGGTTTAGGAGGGGTGCCATCTACATATTGAGAAAATCCTTTATGCATTAAATGACAACACATTTTAATGGACCATGTATCATAGTTTTGTGGAGTTAATTTTGGAAACTTAAAATTTCTCATGATGTAGAAAATAAAAGAAAACTATAGAAAAAGAACACAACACCAAGAACACCCCCCTTTTCAATAAATCAAGAATGCCCCCCCCCCCCCCCCCCCCCCCCTCCCCCCAAAAGAAGAAGAAGAAGAAGATATTTCCAACACTTTATATGTAGTGTGATTACAATGGCCACTTTCCATTTTTGGCCATAGTGGACTTTCGATTTTTCTTTTTACAACCTCCTTATGGATTTCAAAGCTAAAACATTACAATGTATCTCAAATATACAATAATTTTGAAGATATATCAAAGTATTACAATTTAGAAAAGGACCTAATTCTGAAAGTGACACTTTTGTCCACACAATCCTATAATCCTATTCAAGATCTAGAAAGTGGTTGAAAAATAATGTACTTAAAAAAAAAACTAGAACCTATTTTCTTGTCTAGATGAGCCTGTATGGAGCATTTGAAGTTGCAAAATGTAGAATTGGATAGGTATAGTCACCAAATGATGCAATTTATGACAAATACATGCACCAAAACTAGAAAAGATATGAATGACTAAAAAATTTATGAAATTCTACTCAATTTCAAAAAAATTGCACCTAATTTGGAGTTTGGATGACTAAGATATGGCCTCCCAAAATCAGACTACAAATTAAAAAATCAATCTAGAGAGGGGTTGCATCAGCAAAAGATAGGTTAAATTTGACAATCATACAATCATCGTAATAGTTCAAAATTTCCCCCAAATGATGGTTAGCCGACCATCAAATTTAGGCTAGTGAACTTGATGACATCACCAAAAACTCCACCCATAGATGATGTTAGTGTGACATTAGGATGATGTCATCATGTATGGCTTTGTACAAATGGGTAAAACTATACAAACAATGCTAATTATACAAGGTATGACTTGAATGATGTGTAAGCTGATGTGTTGGATTCTGGCAACTTGGCTAACTGGGCTTATATAGTCAACGTCACTGACATGGGTCCTCCAGTGAATTGTCATCCATATGGAAAACTAGGTGGATCCATGTAGAGGTTTATTTATGTTACAAGAGGTGATTGTATTTATGAATATGTTATGGCTAGTGGGAAATGTGACAAATGGGTTGGATCACTATCTATTTCCTCACAAATGATGTGGACAAATGCAAAAGTCCCATAGTGTGTGTTATGTATGGTCACAAATGGTGATGCATGGCAAGGGTTTCATACACTATCCACCACAATGTCGAGCCAAATTTTTTTAACACTCAAGTTCGCACTTTAGTTTTGTAATTACTAGATTTATAAGTTTAATCACACATTTATGGTGGACTTGACTTTGAGGCTATTTAGAAAGAAGCCTGCTAGATCTATCAAATAAAGAAACCACCTCAACTAGTTTGTGGAATGTTGCTATCAAGTGTGTGGTCTTCAATTCTCCAAAAAATTGATGACTTAGCTAGATTTTATCAGTTGACCTAGTGGATTTAGCTACTACAAATTATATAATGCCTACCAAATAAATAGATGTCATAGAATATTCCTCCCAAGTTGTACGATCAGGGTGTGACTACCTGGTTCTGCAAAAACAATTTCTTTGCTAGCATGACTACACAAAAAAAAAATTAAAATAACTACAAATTTAAAAATATAGAGAATAAATTAAATTTTGATCTAAAAAATAAATCCACAAATCAATTAAATGATGATACCTAAATTTTCAAATTGGGCCTTTGGGTGTCAATTTGTAAAAAATTATTTCTCATGATCAACTTTAGCCTAGCATAGGTGAATATATGGTCGATCTTCACTGAATCGATGTTCCAAACAATGGCAAGGTTTGATTTGGCTCTAGATGCTCCCAATTTATGTTGATTATCTAGATTTGAGTTGAGGTACTAAAGCATGAATAATATTGAATGACTATGTGTAGAGAATCTCCTCGAGCTTTGATACCATGTAAGAATTTTCCTTCGGAAAGAATTCACCCAAGACCAAGGAACTCAAACACAAGCACAATAATAGACCAAGAGTATGATCAAAATGATAATATATTCATTCGATATTCAATGGGAAAGTACACTAGGAGTGCCTATATCTCTAGAGAGCTTCTAGAATGCATAGAAGTTAGCAACATGATAAGTCATACATCTAGGCACATGTCCACTAAATATGGGTTATCCTCCATTAAGCACAGGAGTAAATGCAATGATGAGAGGATAAGCCTACAATGGTGTATCATGCGTATTAATTTTGTAGACAACATGTGTTAAAATAGGAGTTTGAATAAGTATGTTGTCTAGATGACAACTCAGTAAATGATTCAAAATTCAATGTTGTAGACACCATGTGTTTACTTAGAGTTGTGTAGTTTTGTATTGTCAACATGACAACTCATGAGAGTACACAAACTCCAAATGTCTCACCTAAATAAATAATAAAATAATGCATTAACTTAAGTAAATTTAAGTAAAATATAAATATTAAATACATTTTTACACCAATATAGAGTATCAAAAAGATACACTCGTCATCTATTTTGGTTTTTCCACATCGCTGCAAAATTGTATGTAGAGATTTGAACCTCATCAAGAAGTCTTCAATAGTGGGGAAGCTAGCTGGTGTCAAAGAGGTCAACTCTACATCAATATAAAGTAACTAGAACTCATTCACTCTACCAAACAAGGTTTGGAATTTGGTCCAAACAACTCATGGAGTGGTCAAACCATCCAAGCAAAATAGTAGACTATCTAAGATGTTTACTGCAATTAATCCATGGCTTCATCCATTTTATTTATAAGGGTCCTATAGAATAGGTTTTTTCACATCTATACATGATCTTAGGCCTCATGACACGAGAAGCCTACTCATTTGTGCTTTCCAGGTGTGATAATTGTGCAAGATGAGCTGGGTCACAGAAGGATCTGACATTGAGACAAGAAGATGAAAGTAGAAGGGTTTTATTCTAAAGCAAATTATAGAAAATAAAATGCATCCCCCACAACATATAAAGCTATCCCTCAAATACTAAAGAGAACAACTATAGAAAGCACAAAGACTTAAAAAAGAACCTGGATTTTGGATGTAGAGGAGGAAACTAAAGCCTCTACTTTAACACCAAAAATGGAAGCTCAAATGAACATAGAATTAAATGAAATGAGGATCATTATCTTGGTCTCTAAACCATCTTTCTAACACTTCTTTTAGATTGGAAGAAAACTTCCAGATGCTCAAGTTATGGCCAAATAACCAACTACTACTCCAAAATACAAGCTCACTATAAAATTATAGACATGGCATAAAATTTGATGGACATATGGCCATCAACTAGATGTCACCAGAAAAAATAAAGCTACTAGGATGTTGACATGTATGGTTAGTTTGTTGATGTAAGCCTATTAGAGAGTGATGTAGATTGCTAGAATGGTGATCTCATGCCTATGCAAGATTTGGTAGCAACACCACTGGTGGAGGTTGTAGGCATGCAAAGATAGGAGGTGGCACCATCAGCAAAGGTTGTGCCTAGCTGGTACAATAGTCATCATGAAGCTACAACCAAGTTTTTGCAGCTCTGTGGTGGCACTACCCATGGTAGTGGTGCTTGGGTTGTGTGGTGGACACACTATGGTAGAGTGGTGGTCATTGAGCAGCGGTTGCGGCTCAAGATTTTAAATTTTTTTTTGCAATAAATGCATCTGTATGCCCCTACAGTGGGAAATTTTTTTTTCCTAACACCATAGTTGTCCATAATAATTTTTTTTATAAGAATTATGATTATAATAGGCCTTTTGAGTGCAATGGTAGCATCTGTTTAGGCCTAAAGTGCTCTAAAAAAATGCTCTTCATCTCGATTGAAGAAAAAATCATAAACTAGGGTTTGTGTCTCTGAATTATAGCTTTAAAAATCCTTCACACTAGAAAGTAGTAGGAAGGCTCTAATAGCATGTAGAAGCTGTGAAAGAAAACTTCACAATTCACCAAGATCACCTACATGCAAATAACCTACTAAAGAGAAATCGAAGGAGGAATGCTCGGGCTTGGAGAATCTCAACAGTGTGAGAGAAATTATATTGCAACAATAAAAAATTAAATTGTTGTACAAAAAAACAATGTGAGAGCCTATTTATAAATGCCTCTAGGGAGCTTATAAAAAAAAGCTAGAAAGCACTATGAGATAAGTGTGACAACTAAGAATACATCCAGAAAAGGTGGATTATCCTTCATGTAGGTGAGAAGATAAGTATGACTAGATAAGAACAAACTCCCATGTTGTCAACAACTCCTAGATGACAACTAATAACTAAATGCATTTATTAAAGTAAACTTAAGTAAATCATAAATAATAATAATTTACTCTAACACTTCTAACCAAGCAACTACTAATAGGGTGATTAAATGTTTTAATAGGGTCACCCCTAATAGTTTGTTTTTAAAACTTTAATAGGGTTGGCTCTAATAGGGTTCACTTTAGAAGAGTGAAAATTGTTAGTGTAGTTTTTTATTTTTTCTATTTTGCTAGGTTTTTTCTACACTTTTAATAATCTTGCTTAGGTTAATAAAGCATGTCTTATTAGGTAAATGGTTGTGAGGTGTCACCTTCCTACATGTGAGCATCCATTAGCTATCTTGGGAAGATACTTTGCTATCTTTAGTCCAATAGATGGTTGCTCCTCATTGGTTGGTTATGCCACCTCCTCCCTCTTCCTAGCCTATATAAGCATGCTACCTAGCTTGTATTTGCATCTCTTATTTTTGCATCCTCTTAATGTTATTTTGCTTCTAGAATTTGCATTAATCTCTTGGAGACTAACTCTATGATGCTATTTTAATTTTGTATCATTTGTATTCATAGTTTAGATATTTATTCTTTGCACTAGTTTTTTAGGTTATTCATCTTATCAGATTCTAACATGGTATCAGAGCTTTTCTATGTGCAAGAGTAGATTTTAGTTTCCTTATTTGAGAGATTCAGGGGGGGGGGGGGGGGGGGGGGGCAAATAAATTTTATTGTAGTTTTTTGAAAAATGAAGTATGCTCTTCTCTTGCATCTTTGCATGATCCTGAGAATCAGAAAAGTTTTGACAAAAACAGTTTTTCTCTGGGGTTTCAATCTCAAATCTGACAACCAACTAGCATATTTGGAGGTTTCAATCAGTTTTGCAGGTTTTAGCATGCCATTGATGGACTTAGGAAGCTGATCCAGCATTTGCATGTCATATTATGGTTACTGGGGTCATTTTTTGATTTTTGGAGTCATTTTTTACTGTTAAAGGCGTATGATTTACACTACAGCAACATCTTCTATACATCAGCAAAAAATGCTTTCTGGGTTTTGTTTGCAGCCCCGAAAAACCATCTGGATATCTTTTAGATTTTGCATGCAAGTTGTATATTTTGTAGAATCGAGCATGCAAAGCTACAGCCATACCCCTCTCCATTGGCAGTCACAGATTTGAATGCAGTTTTCAAATGTCTCATTCTTGCTCATATGGACTCCGATTTTGATGATTCTTGTTATGAACTTTGGCTATTTTTTTGTGCTCTATCCACTAGTGGAGTTGTTTTTTTATTTTTATGCATTTATTCTTTAGAAATTGTAGATTCTTAGCCGTGACTATGCATAGTTCTCATTTTGAAAACTTTAGAGGATCATAACTTTCTCATACGACCTTGTATCAAGGCAATTCTTTTTTTGAAAGTGCATGTTTTTTCGAGTAGATCGTAGTGGTGCTATTTTTTTTCTTGATTATTGTGCCCAAGTTTCACTTTTAGCAAATGCTCTTCATGAGGGTTTGTAATGCATTAAAATCAAGACCGCTAACTATTTCTTTCTAGTGGTATTTGTAAATGCACTAAAATAAAGTGCCGAATAATATTTCTTTGGAGGGGTTCTTTGATTGAGTAAAAAGTGTGGGGCATTGTCGTGGCTGGGTTCTCCTCTTTTTAGCATTTCTTCTCTGCATTTCTTCATCATGGATCAAATAAATATGCCCATCCTAACTCCATACAATTACTTTGAGTGAAAATCACACATTATAATTCACTTAAGAAAAGCTAGATTAAATAGGATAACTATGGGACTTGAAACTGAACTTGCTAAAGATAAAGATAAGCTTAAGTGGTTTAACAAATGTGATGAGGCATTTGGAACATTGTGTTTGTCTGTTTCTCCTGACTTGCTATTTCACATTGAGTCTTTGGATACACCAAATGAAGTATGGACAAAGCTAGAAACACTATTTGGCACACAAGATTCAATGAGGGGTCATATGTTGAAAAATGAATTAATTAGTTTGAGTCCAGGCAATTTCAACACAATCCAAGATTTCTTCACCAAATTAAAATCACTAAGGCTGCAGTTAAAACAATGTGGAATTGAAAAGAAAGATGAACAATTGATTCTTAGTATTCTCTCTAAGCTAAGTTTAGAATATTCTGTGTTTGTCTGTACCTTCTATGTTGCTAAGGGTGCACTTGGTACTCAATTCACCATGCCATCTTTAGATGATTTTGCTATCAATCTCACTTGAGAACTAGACAAGCTAATCCAGATGGGCACTCTTAAGTCCTCTAAGTCACATGCCTTGGCTACCAACCAAGGCACAAAATAACAACAAGGACAAAGTAGTAACAACAATAGTAAGGATAAGAAACAAAAGAATAGCGAGGAGAAGAAGGATCAGATATCAATTTTTTCAAAAGCAACTATTGATACACCATCTTTCAAGGGTGATAAGCCTAAGAAAGAAAAGGTCAAATGTGCTTATTGTGAAAGATCTGGTCATGATGAACATACATTTTTGTAGTAACAACTTGATCACTTGACATACATTCTTGAGAAGAATAATATTAGTGTTCCTAAGTCTATCAAAAAAAGTTCTAATGAAGGGTGTAAGAAGGAAAAAGAAAATAGCAAGGGGAAAGGAAAGGGCAAGGCCCATTTTTCAGTTGCTTCCTCACCATCCACTTGGGTTCTTGATTCGGGTGCTTCACACCTCATGGATTTTGCATCTTTGGAGCTATGTACTATGCCTTCTATTTTGATGGGTGATAACACTCTTGTTGAGGTGTGTGGGAGAGGGTTTGTTGATGTGGGGGATGATACATTCCATGATGTTCCTTGCGTACCCTCATTATCAACTAATCTCCTATCGGTACACTAGATCACTCACACAGGTTTAGGCAAGCAGATTGAGTTCACTCCTAATTCAGTGGAGATACGTGAGTTGCACAATGATTCTATAGTTGTAGTTGGGAGAGCAGATCATCAGTCACGACTCTATATGTTTTCTCAATTTGTTCCTGATCCTCCTTTGACTGTTTCACTCACTCACTCTAATGATTTGAGCAGATTATGGCATGAGCAATTTGGCCATCTTAACTTCCACTACTTGCATCAGCTTAACCAGTAGAGCATGGTCATAGGGTTGCCTTCTACTTTGACATTGGAGTCACTTGGAATACATGATAGATCTTCTAATGGGTCAGATTCACTTGAGCAGTCTTCTACCTCCACTTCTGATGTAGAGAGTGATTCAGAGGACTCACCTCCTTCCTCTCCTAGTCATCATTTACAAGTTGATGATTCTCCTCTAGATTCTCCATCTTTTGGTCCACTTTGGGCTAGACAGACCTTGTAGTTTGTAGGTGATTGGGTTGGGGATCCATCAGACACCAAGCAGACTTGTTCACAATTCCAAGATTCTCTACATATCTTCATTGCTACTATCTCAAATCCATAGTCCTTTTATGAGGCTTCTAGTGTTTCTGAGTGGGATACAGCTATGTAGGAAGAGTATAGTTCCTTGATGAGGAACCACACTTGGGATCTTGTCAAAATTTGCAAGCTTTGCTAGAGGTGTGGGATGCTTCATCTTTTGGGGGAGCCTCTTCCTCTCACTTAGGTTAATAAAGCATGTCTTATTAGGTGAATGGTTGTGAGGTGTCACCTTCCTACATGTGAGCATCCATTAGCTATCTTGGGAAGATACTTTGCTATCTTTAGTCTGATAGATGGTTGCTCCTCATTGGTTGGTGTTTCCACCTCCTCCCTCTTCCTAGCCTATATAAGCATGCTACCTAGCTTGTATTTTCATCTCTTATTTTTGCATCCTCTTAATGCTATTTTGCTTCCAGCATTTGCATTACTCTCTTGGAGACTAACTCTATGATGCTATTTTGATTTTGTATCATTTGCATTCATAGTTTAGGTATTTATTCTTTGCACTAGTTTTCTGGGTTATTAATCTTATCAGATTGTAACAAAAATCAATAACTAGTTGCTATTGGTGGGGTTTTCCATATTGGGTTTCCACGTTAAATCCTCATGTCAAATGTGTTTGTGCTATTTTCTTTATGTGTTTGCAACTAAGTTAAAATAATGGTAATCTCATATAACGTCTAATTGTTCTTAAGTTAATAGTTTACTATGCTAATCCAATTACCACTGAGCTACATCACTTTTTGTGTTTACCGAGCTTCAATAGTATTCAATTATTTGTTTACCTTTTGTACTGACATCAAAAGGGATCTAGGATTTACTTTTGTAGTAATTGATTCACCCCTCCCTTCTTAGTTACGTCTCTTATATTTCCAGCAAGTGGTATTAGAGAATTTGGTGCGTGCATAGAAGGTTTCAAGGACCTAAGCTAAAGATCAAGATGTCTTACAAAAGAGAGATTCCCAAGCTAAATAGAGATAACTTTCCAGCATGGCAAGGACTAATGAGATTGCATCTGGCCACCATCAGTAATTCAAGTTGCAAGTATCTTGATTCTGTATATAAGGCTTGCACTAGAACATTATTAGTTGAAGATATTTCTAAAAATAAGAATCATAATATCATGATGATTAATATTGCATCCGCTCTCAGTTATGTTGAATCTGATGAGGTCAAAGACTGTAAAACTACTTTTGCAATGTGGAACAAACTATAAGATATCTATGGAGGAGATGAAAATGTGAGAAGATTCAAATTAGAAAGCCTTAAAGGAAAATTTGATCAAATGAGAATGAGAGAAGATGAAAACATTGAAAAATATGTGGAAAGAATCAAGGCTAGTGTTAGTGCAATCAAAGCATTTGGAGGAGAGATCAAATAGGAAACTATTGTAAGTAAAGTGCTTAGAAATCTTCTTCCTATTTATGCAATTAGAGTATCTACAATTCAAGAAATGAGATGTGATATAACTAATAAGATAGGTTTGGATGCTCTAGTTGAAAGATTAACAACTTTTGAGTTAGATTACTATGATAACTATGTTCCTACCTCAAAGAATATTGAATCTCAATTTAGAGATAAACTCTCACTCAAAGAAAAGGGTAGAAAGACAAGATTGATTCAATGAAGAAGTGAAGAAGGTGGATCATCAAAAGAAAGTTTAGACAATGATCTTGAAGTTGTTGAAGCCCTACTTGGAAGAAAGTGTTCCAAAGGAAGAGAAAAGTACAAAGGTAAAGTTCCTTTGATCTATTTTTCTTGTGAAGAAATTGGTCACATTTCTACTAGGTGTTCAAATAAGGAAATGAAGGATGAAAAGAAAAAAAACAACCATAAAGGCAAGAAGGACTCGAAGACCTACAAGAACTTCAAGGAAAAAGGTAAGAAATCTTATTTCATGGCTAAAGATTTTGATAACAGTGAAGATGAAATAGTTTATATTGTTGTGAAAGATGAATCTAATGATGAAGGAGATAAGATGGTAATTATCTCTCATGTAAGAAAAAATGATATATGGATTATTGATAGTGGTTTCTTACATCGTATGACTAGTGACAAAACAAAATTTGAGCATATGGAATATTATGTTGGAGGTAGTGCAAGATTTGGAAACAATAAACCATGCAATATTAAAGGTAAAGGATGTATCAGGTATTAACTAAAGAACTTGTGTATAATAATGCTTACTGGGTTGAAGGACTAAATTATAATCTACTAAATGTAGCATAGCTGAATAACATTGGATTCAAGGTAGAATTCATGAATAGATAGGTCAAACTGCTAGATGGGAAAGGAAATTTGGTTGGTTCTAGCAAGAAAATGAAAGCTAATCTATTTTATCTTGATCTCAGTGATTGTTCAAATTTTTTTGCTCAAGTAGAAGAAAGTTGGTTATGGCACAAAAGACTATGTCATGTGAATTTTGATAATCTAGCTAAGATGAGAAAACATAAAAAAGTAAGAGGTATTCCTAGTTTGAAGAATCCTGACATGGGTCTATGCAAGAATTGCCAAATTGGTAAAATGGGAAAGACAAGATTCAAAAGAAAAGACTATCAATTAGAAGAAGTCTTGGAAATTGTTCATAAAGACTTATGTGGATGTATTGGAATAGAAAATTACAGTGGAGAAATTTTTTTTGTTCTCTTTGTTGATGATTACTCTATGATGATAGTAATGTACCTGAAAGAAAAATTAGAAGCTTTTCAAAAATTCAAGTGGTATCTCAAAAGAGTAGAAAAAGAGTCTATAAAGAAGTTGAAATTCCTAATATTAGATATAGGTGGTGAATTAATTTCCCACGAATTAAAAAATTTCAGCATTGAAAGAGGAATCGAAGAATAATTATTTGCTCTTGGTACACCACAACAAAATGGTATAGCAGAAAAAAGAAATACATCTATCATGGTTTGGGAAAGAATCCTAATGATTGAAAAGAATATTACTCTCAAGTACTAGAAGGAAGCTATTAGCACTACAATTCATACCTTGAATAGAGTTTAGTTGAAGAAAGACTCAAGAAAAACACCTTATCAGTTATGGTATGGCTAGAAACCTAATGTAAGTTATGTGAAGGTATTTAGTAGAAAATGTTACATATTGAAAAAATCTAGAGAAGGAAAAATTGGTGTAAAAGGTGATGAAGGCATATTTCTAGGATACTCCTATAGAAGAAAAGTATATAGATGTTTGAATTTATCTACTCAAAAAATTATAGAAAGTGTAGATGTCAGAATTGACGAATATGAAGAAAAGAGTGAAGCAGTAAGTAGCAAGGAACCTAAACACTATAGAAGATTCATTCACTATGAACTTGATATCATTCCTAATCTATCTAAAAGAAAATATACTTCAAGCCATAAGTCCCCAGAAACTCCATTAGCTACCAAGTTGCAAATAGTGTGACCTGAGTTGCAAGGATGCGAGTCACAAACACAGGCTACTGAGTTAGTACAAACTGAGCTTGATGGACCCAACTCATAGATAGAAGGACCTGATCTTGAAACTAAAATTCAAAATGAAGATGATAGAACTAATTCAAAGACAAAGGAGTCTGTATTACCAAGATATGTCAAAAGACATCATGCACTTGATCAAATCATCAAAGATAAATCAAATAGAAAAATTACAAGAAATAAATTTAAAGGTACATGTTTACTTGCTAAATTTGAACCTAGTAGTGTTAAAGATGATCTAGAAAATGAAAGTTGTATTGAAGCAATGAATGAAGAGATAGAACAAATAGAGAAGAACAAAACTTGGACTCTTGTTCCTAGACCCAAGGATACTAAAGACTATGGTTTATGGTACAAAGCTGAAGGAAATTTGGACTTAAAAGTATTTACTAATTTTTATTGGGGAGGAACTCTCAAAGACAAAAAAAGCACCAGTGGTGGAGCATTTTTGCTTGGTAAAAAACTAGTATCTTGGACAAGAAAAAAGAAGAATTGTACTTCTCAATCCATATCAAAGGCAGAATATGTAGCAATAGCATTCAATTACTCTAACATTATTTGGTTCAAATAAGTTTTGGATGGAATGAAGGTAGAAATAAAAAATCTAGTTTTTATATATTGTGATAACACTACTGCAATCAACATATCAAAGAATTCAGTGGTGCATTCCAAAACAAAACATATTGCTATAAAATATCACTTCTTAAGAGAATTGGTACAAGATTAAGAAGTCAAATTGGAATATGTAAATACAAAGGAATAGATTGTAGACAGATTCACCAAGCCATTACCTAAGGATGCATTTCTATATCTAAGAGGTGAGCTAGTGGTCATTCCCCTATCAAAAATTCACTAAGTTAAGTTTAGTGAATGCATCAACCAAATCTATTGAATATCAATCAATCTATGTAGAATTGGCAAGGGGTTATCATAGATGAATCAATACTTAAGGTACATTTGAATTTATAGAGTTATTGTCTTTGGCATGTGTTTCCAAAGAGGGAGAAGTTTACTATCATATCTCTAAGAAATCTTTGGAACCAATGCAAAGTCAAAAACTAGAGAGGGAGAAATTGTCTGAAAGATGAAGTATGCTAAAAGAGGGAGAATGTTCTTAATGAACTTGGTAATAGCTATTGTATAAAAATTTGAGTGAAAGGTAAAGCTCATAGTTACATAGGGATTTCTCTAATCACAAATTTCATTGCGCTATGACATTTTGTGTTACCATCAATGCCAAGGGGGAGATTTTTGAATATAATTGATTAATTTTGTGTTGTCTTTGATCTTACACAAATGTCACAATCAGTATCAATTAGTATATGGTGACCTCACTCAAATAGTGAAGATAGTTCTCAGTGTCTACAAAGCATTCTTGTGTTTGCCTAGTTTAGAAGGTAGTGTCTACCGAGTTCACTCGAGCTTCAAAGAAAAGTTGTAGAATGAGAGTGTTAACTAAGCTCACTTGAGTAATGAAGAAAATTTGGATTGACTAGTGTTAACCAAGCTCACTCAATTACCAAAGGAATTTCATAAGTTTGTAGCATTAATTGAGCTTCTATTGGTTAATGAATGAAATTTCTTCAGAGTTAGTTTGTATCCAAGAAGGTCAATTAGCAAAGGATTTTCCTATTTTTTTGTATTGAGCTTAATTAATCTATCTATTGATTCTAGCCAAATAAGGTAATGAATATTGATTATTATAAGTTGTATTTGAGCTAACTTGACAAAGCGAAAGGTATAAGGTCAAGTTTTGATTTCAATGTGTGGAAGAAAGTGTGCAAGTGAGTGCAAGAGAATGTGGGAATTATGGTGATGTGATTGAAGATCTATTGGTAAGAAGGAGATGCAAATTTGAAGGATAAGTAGAATATATTTATGGTGCAATAAATCCATATTTGATCAGGAAGGATCAAGTACAAGATAGTAAAAATATCTAAAATTAGCAATTAAGTGGCATTCAAATTAGGTCATCTCATTGTTACTCTCTAAAAATTGTAGTAGTGATCCAAATCTCTTAATAGTGTTACCTTAATAGCTATTTGCAAATGCTCTAACAAGGTAGAAATTCCATTGAATTGTTCTCAAAGCCTCTAATTAGAGCTCTCCTAACATGGTGATTAGATCCTTTAATAGGGTCACACCTAACAATGTGTTTTGTAACTTTTAATAGGGTTGGCTCCTAATAGGGGTCTCTTGAGAAGAGTGAAAATTAGTAACTAGTTGCTATTGGTAGTTTTTACCAATTAACATTCTACATTAAATCTTGGTGTCAAATGTGTTCATGCTATTTTCTTTATGTGTTAACAACTAAGTTAAAATATTGGTAATCTCAAATAACATCTAATGGTTCTAAAGTTAATATTTTACTGAGCTAATCTAGTTACTACCAAGCTTTAGCAATATTTAGTTAATTTTTTACATATTGTACTAACATCAAAAGGTATTTGGGATTTTTTTTAGTAATTGATTCGCCCCTCCTCTCTTAGTTACTCCTCTTATATTTCTAAAAATATGTGTACATATGAGCCTGAATGAAGCCTTTGAAGCTATAAAATAAAGATTTTCTATCTATATAAAACTTTAGGAACATAGATCACAAAGAACCTATACCAATGTGTTTATCACAAAATTCTACTCCAAAGCAAAAGAAATTGCTTGAAAAAGAGAGTCTTTATGAGGGAGATATCACTATTTGAAAATCATCTCTGTCATTGTTTTTCCTAAATCACTACTATCATACCTCCAAATATCAAATGACTCTAGATTTCACCTCTGATATACAATTTTGATGATACAAAAGTTGATTTAGGGATTTTTGACCCTTTGCATGTGATGCCTACATCTGATTTGCACCAACAAGCTCCAATCTTAACCTAAAAAAAAATTATTTCCAATGACTATGTAATGAAACTCCTATGACTCTAATACCATGTAATAATTTGGTATAGCTTTGGTATCATGTAAGAATTTTCTTAAGGTAGTAATTCAATGCCAAGATCAAGAAGCTCAATAGATAGCACAAGAGAGACAAATGATGATCAAATGAGAATGGATATCAGATGATTGAATGAATACATCATAGAAGAGACTTGCATATAAAGGCAACAAATATGTCTTGGATTCATATAAGAGATAAGAATAACAACTAACCATATATCCACTAAGAGTGGGTTATCCACCATTGTGCATAAATGTACATACAATTATAATGAGATGATAAGAATACAAAGGTGTATCTCATAAAGAGATGTAGTAGACAACATGTGATCAATTGGAGTACAAACAACTGTATTGTCTACATGATAACTCATGTGAATATGAAAACTCCTTGGTGTCTACATAACAACTATTATAAATATGCATTACCCTAAGTAAACTAAAGTAAAGTGTAAATAGTAAGTACTTATTTGCACCAATGCTATCTCATTTGCTTTCTAATATTATTAGCCTTGGCTTTCTTTTAATGCTCAATTCTTTCAATATTCATACAGTTCATGGAAAAATGACCAAGTTCTATAAAAATAAAACATCTTCTAGTAGAGTCTCTTTTCTTGATGTGGTTTTTTACACAATTCATTCCAATGTGTCCATATTCTCCACAGTAATGATATCTACACCAAGTGTTGTAGTCCCAAACAAATATAGCTTTTACAAGTTGTTCTTTTAGATTCAATATCTTAGGTTTACATTTAGAAGATCTATACCCATGCTTCTTACAATTGTGACATTTGCCTTCAAATTTAGGTTTCTCTTTGCATTCATTAGCTCCATGACTATGCTGATTACAATTGTACTATTTTTCCATTAAATTTAGCTTTGTCATTACTTCAACATTTGTCTAATGTATAATCTATCTTACCACAGTTACTGCAAGTAGGTCTCTGAATCTTTTGAGCTCCTTGCTTAGATGATTAACCTTCTTCTATGTATCCAATTCCCAATTTTCCTTCTTTTTTTTTGTGTTGGATTTTCTCATTTACTTAATTCATGCCTATTCTAGATTTCGTCACCCTCTTATTGGTTTGTCCTTTAGTGTTTAGATCATTCTACAATATTTCATTCTCTTACTTTTAATTCATTATTTCTTCATTTGCATGAGTTCACATAATCTTATTATTTTTTCATAGGCATTGAATTTCATTATTATTTCCTTCTAACTCTTCTTTGTCTTTTTTTTGTCTTCCATGAGTTCACACAATCTTACTAACTAATTTTATTTCTCTCTTCTTAGCTTTCTTACTTCTTCTTGATGTGTACCAATACTTTCTAATAATTCTTTCTTTGCTTCATTGACTTCATCTAAATTACTTTTTACATAAATGTCTTGAACTCTTTCTTTAATGTAAAGTTTGTCATTCATTTGAATCACAAGATCTTTTCTTCATTTTAAGGATTGATAGATTTTCTCCTTTTCTTTATTGAGTTGCACAATAGAAAATTCCAAATCCAACTTTTCATTATCAATAGCCTTGTCAAGTCTAAATACCTCCATAGGTTTGATATTTGCTCAAGCTATTAAACTTTCTCTAAGAACCACAAAGCTCTGATACCAATTGTTGGAAAATATATATGATAAGCTAAGTTATTGAGAGGGGATAGGTGAATCAGTAATTGAGAAAATCTTTTCCATTTCTATCAATTAATCATTCATGTGTATTCTGATCTAATTGCATACATGAAAAATTGAAAGCGTTAAATGTTCATAACACTTTGACAGGCAATATGGTGACCCAAAAGCCTTTCAAATAGAAAGAAAAATTGGCTTGTTAAGGCTTACACTAATCACTTCTGATGATCTACCTTGTTAGGAGCAATAAGGACTACTAGGTCCACCTCACAAAAGGATTTACAAACATACAATGAAGTATGCACTTCGTAAAGATATTTTAAAATGATTTTTAGGTCTACCTTTTGAGGGATTTTAACTTATCCACCTATTAGGATGAGACAATGGTTGATCTTGAATTTTCAACTTGGTTTCCTAAATGAAATTCCTTTGAGTGTAATGATCACCTTGTTGTGATAGATAAATCTTTGTTGCTTGTTACACTACTATAGCCTTTGTACTTCAAACTTCTTCTCTTCTCTTCTTGTTATACTACTTTCATATTTCTTTTAGATGTGATACAATACATTACATATATACCAATCCCATTTATAAATCAACAAAGTTGGCTATAATACAAGTTTACACAAAATACACAAAGTAGGCCCAACTATAGGAAATGGGTTCTAAAAAATAACTCGGTGAGATTTTGATACTTGGTGTCCATTATCAATACTCAACATTGTCAAGCTTTAGGTAGACATAAAAGCTCAGTCCATACCAATCACTTCCAAGTAGTTTGAACTTGGTTTGTAATAGTGACCCAATGAATACTACAAAACATGTCATATAAATTGAATCACTTAATTCACACACCATAGCTTGATCAATGTTATTACTATGAGGTCAATATAAACTGAATTCTTTGGTTAACATTGAGTGACTTAGTCAACACTAGATTCACATCACTAAAAGTATGAACTTGGTAAGTACTATATAACCTAGTTTATACTGAGAAACTTGATAAACATTAAGAATTTTAGTTTATACTAATAAACACTAACCTAGTAGAAACTACTTCATGCAAACTGAATACTATTCTTTCTACTCAATAGCAACCATAGAACTTGATAAATCTTGAAATGCTTGGATAATGCTATTAACTATTTGATAATCTCCTTAGATACTTCCTATCCAAATAAGTGTGTGTCACTAATAAAAAACTTGACAAGAATGTCAACAATGAGTTCATCCTCTATATACCCATCCATAGTAAAGAACCTCCATATCAAATAGGGTATCTTGCAGGAGTATAGAAATCATGAATCTCTACTTGTATTTCTTGAAAAGGTGCCAAAAGCTCATTTGCATATCTCTTTTCCTTCCTAGCCTCTTTGTTTTCAATTTAGGCCTTCTAGCCCTTTTGAGCCCCAAATTTTCATATCTTTCAACTATCCTTCCAATCTCATCCTTCAAGTCCTTCTTATCTCTTCTTGCAATTTCTCAAGTTGATGATGCCACACTTTTTTCCATTAACTTTTGCCTTGACTGCTATGTGGTATCATAGCCTACACACGTATCAAGTTTATGATTTTAGTTGAACTCATTATGTGTCTTATTGATTCCTCTTATGTTATATTTGTTGCTTCTTTAGGTACTCCACTGATGAGGGTACAACCCAAGAAAAACTGAACATAATAGGAAAAAGGGAATATAATTATTAGAAGTCATATGCTATTAAATTTAGTATAGTAAAAATAGACTCAATGATATGCCCTAGGGGCATACAATGTTGTTCGATTCTGGAGAAAAATAATCCTTACTGTACCTTTTGCTAAACTCCATCAAAAAAATGCATTTACAATGCTAGAAATGAACTTAAGTAACCTGAATTAGGTTGATGGTTAGGAATGCATTTTAGAACATGCCATTTGGCATCCACTACCAAAAAAAAATGGTCTAGAGAATATGTCAGAAGTCAGTGCAAAATTAGAAGAATCTAGAAATGGTAGTCCAACTTTTGGGAGACATAACTTTTAATACAGGACTCTGATTGACGAATTGTTTACATTTTTGGAAAGTTCTCCAAGCACACTATATCCATATGGATAGCTTCACTTGTTTCTCCTTTTTTGGGCCTATATGAGGCCATTTAGTGCCTTTAAATATTACTTTAAATCAATCTAAGAGGGGCTCTAGGAAAATTAAAATTGCAATAACCTTCAAACCGTAAAGTCTTTTGACCTAGTTCATTTTATATTACAAGTATAATCACCCCTACAACTTACACCCTCTGACTGATCATAATTATGGATCAATTAAAAAATAACATATTTTCTATATTGGGACATATCCCAAGTGCTCAAAAATAGTAACCCAAGAAACCAATAAAAGAACTATGAGAGTTGGAATCTCTATTTGACTCAAATGGGTATCTAGAAATTAAGACACATTACACATAAACTAACACTAAGCATATTTTTGGATGATATAGGTTTCCCTTACACCACTAGATGCTCATGCATGAGACACCTAGGGTAAATTGAAAAGTGACACTATCACTTTATAGCTGGTAGAGGAAAATCCAAATGGGAAAGCTCCACCATTGATATCCAAGTTGAAACTTTGACTAATCATCCTTTCCATTTCACTAGTTATTCCTCATACTACATGTTTATGGTACTCTAGCCAACACAACTATCTAGAATTTATTCAATCTCTTCCTTCTTAGAAATAGGAATTGAACATGGCTCTAGCATCAAATCCTCCTCTACACCATCATAATTATATTCTGTTAAGTTTTTAATATTGAAAATAGGAGAAATTTGAATAACATCTACAAACCCCACCTCATATGCATTTCCTGAATCTTGTTTCTTCAATTTTTTTTGCAAGGACAAAATATTTTCATCTTTAGATTTTTGCAGGTACCCATTAGAAATAATTCATTCCTCATGTATACCATAATCAGATCCCCAACTTGGAACTCCTTATGTCTCTTGTTTTGATATGCTCTATCCTTATAATATAGTTTCATCTTGGCAATATGTGCATGTACCTCCTCGTGTAGGTTTTTGACATGTTCAACAAAGTCTTCTACCTTAGCACTTGTCCTCTCTCCTTTCTCCATCTTCTTTTAGCTTTGGTGTAGTCCTTGGACTACTCTCATACACAATTAGGAATGTTAATCTACCAATACTCCTATTCATAGAATTATTTTAATAAAATTCTATTTGTGATACGACCAAATCCCATCCCTTGGTCTTATCTCCTACTAAGAACCTTTGTAAAATGCCCAGACTTCTATTCACAACTTTTTTCTGTCCATCAGTCTACTGATGATGTGTAGAACTAAACTTCAATTTTGTCTTCAAATTCTTCCACAAAATACTCCAAAAATACCCAACAAATTTAGCATCTCTATTAGAAAGAATACTTTTTGGTTAACCATGTAACCTCACCACCTTCCTGAAAAACAAATCTACAATATGTATTGCATCATGATTCTTGTGGCATGGAATGAAATGTGCCATCTTGGAGAACTTATTGACCACAAAAAATACTAAGTCATTACCCCTTTTCATCCTCAACAATCCAAGAACAAAATCCATTCTTATGTCCTCCCAAGACTTTGATGGAATAGGCAATGGTTGATTCTTTTGGTTGTTTGACAAACTCTACAACTCTAGAAAAACATCTTCATATAATTGAGGCCAAAAATAATGTTCACTAATAATGGCATTGGTTTTATCTCAACAAAAGTGTCCTTCCATCCCTTTACTATGTTTCTCCTCGACCAAGTTCTCCCTTATGGAACTCTTTGGAATACATAATTGGCTACCCTTAAATAACATACCATCCTAAATCATGTAATCTAGCTACCCAGACTTGTCTAGACTAACAAGTTCTTTATAAGCCTTCCAAGCCACTATGAAGTGAGGGTTCTCAAGGTATAAATTCTTGAGTTTATCAAACCCAATTACTTCAACCTTACATTCTATCAACAACAACTATCTCCTAATTAATGAATTTGAAACCCTATTAGACCTTATTCTTCTATATTTCAATACAAATGTATAGCTTTGCATGAAACTCTACCCATTTCAAATGTACCTGATTCAATTTACCTTGGCTATTATTCTACTTTAATGCCTAATGTTCAATATACAAGAAAAATTATTTTGGCAACAAATAATTCCACCATTTCTTTAAGGCCTAAACTATTGCATAACACTCTTGATCATAAACAAAATATTCTTCTTTGCATCATTCAATTTATCACTAAAATAGGTAATAGGTTTACCTTCTTGGCTCAACATAGCCCTAATGACACTGCCATTAGCATCACAATCCAACTAGAACACTTTGTTGAAATTAGGAACTGCCAACACAGGTTTCTCAATCACCTTATTCTATAGTAACTCAAAACTCCTTGCATCTTCTATAGTCCACCTGAATTCTTTCTAACCCCCCTTGTTTATTTAATTAGGGGTGCACATATACTACTAAAATTTCTAATGAACTTCCTATAAAAACTAGCTAGATCATGCAATGACCTCACCTCACTCACAGGCCTTAGAGTAGGCCATTCTAAGATGACCTTCACCTTCTTTGGGTCCATTTTAAGACCTTTAGTTAATACAACAAACCCCAAATAGATTAACTCCCTTTTGATAAAGCTACCCTTCTTCAAATTAATGAACAATTTCTCTTTCTTGAACCTTTCAAGGACACTATGAATGTGCATTAAATGTTCATCCAAACACTTATATAAAATAAAAATATCATCCATATAGACAATATAAAAATTTCACAAAAAATTCTTTAATAGCTCATTCATAAGCTAAATGAAGGTTCTTGGCACATTACTCAATCCAAAGGGCATGAATAACCACTCATATAGACCCTCTTTTTTCATGAATGTAGACTTCTACTCATCTCCCTCTTGTATCCTTATTTGGTGATAGCCACTCTTGAGATCTATCTTTGTGAAATACTAAGCTCCACTCAAGTAGTTCATAAGATCATCCATCCTTGGCAAAGGAAAATTCAATTTTAGGGTTAGTTTATTTATAGTCCAAGAGTCTATATAAATTCTCCACTCCCCATCCTTCTTTGGTTCCAGCAATGTAGGTACTACACATGGAATCAAGCTCTCTCAAATGAAAAATTTCATCAATATCTCCAAAACTTGTTCATTTAGCTCCTTAGTCTCAATAGGAGTAATCCTATGAGTGGCCTTGTTAAGAAAATTAGCTCTGGGGACTAAATCTATTTGATGAATGATTTTCCTTGTTGGTGGCAAACCTTTTGGAACATTATTAGAGATGATATCTCCATACTCACTTAATAGACCCAAAAAATTAAGTGGAACTTCAATAAAACCTTCCTTATCTTTTCCATGAATTAAATCATAACACATTTACTAATGTTTCATGCCATCAAAAGTATCTCATCGATCGACAAGACATACCATAGCACTACTACATACTTGTTCACCCTCCTTTATCAAGGGCTTCAATTTTTGGAAAACTCCATCCTTTTTAAGAAAGTATGTATTTGCATGAGCATCATGTATAGAATGCCTATCAAATTTCTATGCCCTTCCTAATAATAAATGGCAGACATCCATAGGAATGATGTCATAGAGAGCCTTGTCATGATAACTCCCAATCTTGAACCTTACCAAACATTGCTCACTAACCAAGACCTTATGATCATCCTGCACCAAGGAATCCAATCAAGTTGGGGGTGTTTCTTCCTCTTGATCTTTAGCTTTCAAACCATCTCCTCTGACACCAAGTTGTTAGTGCTTCCACCATCAAAAACCACATCACAAAATTTACCCTCACACTTGTACTTAGTATGAAAAAAACTCTTCCTTTGTCCATGTTCAGTCTCACTACTTAGTAAGACCCTTTTCATTAACCAAAACCTCTCCTCTTCCTACATCCTTTAAATGTGATTAATATGCATCATCATCCACATGAGCAACCCTTGTTGTCCCATTAGCTCTCCTATATGTCCTTCCTTGGTATTGAGGGCATTCATAGGCACAATGACCTTCTTCATTTCAATGAAAATAGGTACCATGGAAGCCTCCTCTTCATGAACCCTATCCATGTCCTCTACATCTTCCTCCCTGATATCCAAATTTTTCATCATGGAAGTGTTGAAACCCTCATTCCTCTAGTTTCGGCTAGTACCCACATCTTAATTTTTCTTCCAGTTCTCATTTTGGCCTCCATATGACATGTCACCACCCCTTCCTCAATGACTATACCCTCTTTGTCTTCTATCAACTTTTTTATTTAACTTCTCAAAATGTAAGGAAGACTGGTATGCCTCTTCAATGCTAGTCATTCTAACTAGAATTAAATCCTCTTGAATACTAGGTCTTAACCCATTAATTTAATGACAAACCTTTTCCTTGTTTTATTCTACAAGACCTACCCTAATAACGGCATGGTAAAACTCCTATATGTATTCCTAGATAGATTTTCCTACTTTCTTTAATTGTTGCATCTTCTTGAACAAATCAATCTCATAATCAATTGGAATGAACTACTTCTTTAGTTTGTCCACCATGTGATCCCATCTTGTGATTTTCTCATTTACTCTTCTATTTCTTTCCAACTGATGCTCTTACCACCAAATTTTTGCATGACCTTTCATTTTGGCTTTCTCAAAATTAACCCTATTAGGGTCCCCAATATCCTCATACTCAAGATATTCCTCTACCTCATTGATCTAGTCGATCAACTCATCCAAGTTTACATGTCTTGAAAATATGTCGATCTTAATTTTAGGTCCTTTTCCTAGCTTAGAAATGGCCCTAAAAATATTATTCTCTACTTGGTTTAGTACTTCTCCATCTCCTTCCCCTTCCTGCATAACATTTCTTTCTTCATTTACCTCTTCACTTTTTTTTCCTATGGCAATATTCATCCCTCTATGGATCTCCTCTTGAAATTCTTGAAGACTTTTTTGGAAGGCTCTAACCCTAGGAGGAACAACACTACCCCTTCCACCATTCTCCCCTCATGGAGGCATCTTCTTCCCATATAAAAACCCAAAACCACATAGTTCTAGTACAAAACTACCTCATAGTCGGTGCTCTATCTACACACTTAGGAAAACCTATTCTAATACGACTTGATGGGGGCACAACCCAAGCCAAAATGAACACAACAGGAAAAGGAGAATATTATTATCAAAAGAAAAATAATATTACATTTAGTAAAATGAAAATAGACTCAATAACATGCCCAAGGGGTTTACCATGTTGTCTAATTTTGGACAAAAGCACTCCCCACAATACCTTCTCCCAAACTCCACTGAAAAACTACATTTACAATGGTAGAAATGAGCTTAATTAAACCAAATTAGGCGTAGGGTTAGGAATAAATTTTATAATATATCATTTGGAATCCAATATGAAAATAGAATCTTCCAAAAAATATGTCAGAGGTCATTGCAAAATTAGAAGAATCTAGAAATGGTAGTCCAACTTCTAGAAGGCATAACTTTTGATCTAAGATTTTGATTAACGAACGATTTATATTTTTGTAAATCTCTCCAAGTGCTCTATATCTCTATAGAATATATTTTCTTATACCCCATTTTTTGGGCCAATATAATACCATTTAGTGCCTCAAATTTGATTTTGAAGTGATCTTAGGGGGTCTTGGGGCAACTTAAAACTACAATAACTTTCAATCTGTAAAGCCTTTTGACATGATTCTTTTCTTGAGTGCCTTAAATTACCAATATAATAATCCATCCATCTTTCATCCTATAACTCATCTTAATTATGGTTCAATTACAAAATTACTTATTTTCTACATTGGTACATATCCCAATGTGCTCAAAACACTAACCCAAAAACCCAATAGTAGAACTATGAGAGTTTGAATCTTTATTTGACACAAATGGGTATCTAGAGATAAAAAAAAATTAAATAGAAACTAACACTAAGCATATATTTGGATGATACAGGATTGAACTTATACTACTGGATGCTCCTACATCATCTATAAAGCTCGAGGTCTAGAGGAAAGAGAATGAAACCAACAAGAATGTTGAAAAAATAGAATATCTTAAATGCAAGTCAAGTTTATATTTTAAAATTTATTATGAATGAATGTATATGTATTTGCTCAATATTGATCAATACATGCTGACTTTTTTGTTGAATATATATAGAAATAATTGAGATTTGTAGAGCTGATGAATGCATCTGAGACTGCTAATGTTAAGGCAATGGAAGAGGTAAAATTTCATAATTTCTTTCTCATAGATTTTAGATTATAGTATGCATTTTTTCTATATGAATATTAAATAGTTTCATTTATAAATGAGTACATGATTACTTCTTTCAATTTTATAATAATTATCAACAATTTGGCTCATTAGCATGTTCCCTTTATCTTTTAACTATTATAACACTCTTTGATAATTCATGTAAATCCTTTCCCATTTCATTTTATTAGGAGTCCCAAGTGTCAAAAATGGGGTGAAGCACAATAGAGGCTAGAGGTAAGTGTACAAATTCTTAGTTGATGCCCTCTTGTGATCTCAAATTAAATTACTTGTTTGTGTGTGATAAAAATATCTAATGCTTACTCTATAATTTTAACATTTTATTGCTTTCCCTATAGGTTGTACCTCATACCAGTACTGATTCATTAGTGGTTGTGCCTTCGGCTAGCATGGGACATCTAGCTTAGGTTGTAGTACATTTTTTTTTTTAATTCTATTTCAAATCCATAAAGACACTCTATAATGGTAAAATTTTATTGCTTACCATATAGGTTGCACCTTATACTAGCACTAATTCATCATTGATTGTACCTTCTGCTAGCACAAAATATCTAGCCTAAGTTGTGGTATGATTTTGGGTTTTTCTACACTATTTGGAATCCCTAATGCCACTTTATAATTCTAAAATTTTATCCCTTTCCATACAAGTTTTTCCTCATATCAACATTGATTCATTAGTGGTTGTGCCTCATACTAACACTAATTCATCAATGGTTGTGCCTCCCATGAGCATTGATTCATCTGTAGTTTTGTCTCCCATCATCACTCTACCTCATCATTTTGTTAGGAGTTGCACCCCTCAATGAAGGAGGCCATTACCATTATCATTTATTCGAACTATGGGACAAATGTATGAGGTAATGTAAAACTCAACTATCCATAATTTAGAACCTAATTTCTAGTTATTTTCATATTACTTATAGATACGATATTTGATATAGTATTTTAATTTTTCTTCTATAGACACATGGAAAACTACAAACTACATCAAAGAGGCTGAATTTTGATGATCCTACACAATCATAGATATTGATATTGATATACATATATGGTTGTGGTTATTATATAACATTGACATATATTTGACTTTTGTAATTCCACATTTGTACTGTGTAAATTCAATATTTCTATTATATACATTTAGCTTTTTTATTGTATGGATGAGACATAATATCTTTTTCTAACTATATGATTGATATGGTAGAATATATTTTTCATTTTGACATACATTAAACATTGGTTTTCATCCAACTTGTTCAATGGGTGCATACAAAGTTATATGTCATCTTACTTTCTTGCAATTAATCAAACACATCAATGTTCATTATTTCATATAGAAAATGAAACATATTTATCAAATTTATTATATAATGTAATCAAGATTTTTTGTCACTTATTTTGATCTAATAAGACCTGAATAGTTAAAACTATGTTGTGATTTTTTTAGTTGTGTCAAAGATGATAACTTGATAGTGCTTAGAGACCCTTAGTGACACTTCCATTTAGTATGTTTAATACCATTAAAGGGACATTATGGTTGAAACAAGGTTGGTCCAACCCTAAACCTAACGAACAAGAGATAACATGTTAGACACTTCAATCCTAGGACAAATGGTTTGAAATATACACTACCTTTCTCATTTGAACTTAGCAACATTGCAACTTTTGGCATTAGGCAAGAAAGGGATGCTAAATCCAAAGTTAAATCTCTAAAAATTGAGATAGGTTTTTGGAGGCCTAGAAAATGTGCTCCTATAACAACTAACATATTTTCAATACCTCGCACAAGCTCGAAGAAATGCCTGATCAAATTGCACAACTCAATGGTGCTTAGAGACCCTTAAAGATTCTTTTATTTAGTCTAGTCGATGGCATCCTAGTGACAATGTGGCTAAAACAAGGTTGGTCCTAGCCTAAAATTGACCAACTAGAGACAATAGAGAAAATGATTCAATCCTAGGACCAATAGTTTAAAATATACATAACCTTTCTATTGAACTAAGCAAAATTGTAACTTTTATCATTAGGTAAGAAAGGGATGCCAAATCTAGACAATGTTGAATGTCCAAAAACTAAGATAGCATGTTGTAGGCCTAGAAAATGAAATTTTGTAGCCCCTAATGGCTCCTAAATACCTCAAATGAGCTTAGAGAAATGTCCAATCAAAGTTCATAGCCTGATGGTGCTTAGAGACCCTTGGGATGCTTCTGTTCAATGTGGTCAATAGCATCATAGGGATGTTATAGCATAACTAAGGTTCATCCTCACCTAAAATTGACCAACTATAGCTAATAGAGAAGAGGATTTGATCCTACTACATATGGCTTAAAATATACAAAACCATTCTCATTTTAACTAAACAATATTGCAACTTTTTCCATTAGGTGAGATAGGGATGCCAAATCCAAAAAAAGGGTCAAATATCTACAAATTGAGATAGGTTTTTGTATGCCAAGACAACATGATAATGTAGCACTTAATAATTTGTGAATACCTCCCATGTGCTTAGATGAATTCCTTATCAAAGTTTGAATCCCAATGGTGCTTAGAGACCCTTAGGGACACTTTCATTCAGTGTGATTAATAGCATCCTAGGGACATTGTGGCCAAAACAAGGTTGGTCCTAGTCTAAACTTCACTAACTAGTGCTAATAGAGAAGACAGTTCAATCCTATGATATATGGTTTGAAATACACATAACCTTTCTCATTCAAAGTAAGAAACAATGTAACTTTTGACATTGGGTGAGATAGGGATAAAAATTCAAACAAAGTTGAATCTCTAGAAAATGAGATAGGTTTTTGTAGACCTAGACAATGTGATCTTGCAGTACATAATAATTTGTCAATACCTCATAGGAGCTTGGAGAAATACTCAATCCAAATCACAGCCACATGGTGCTTAGAGACCCTTAAAAATGCTTCCATTCAATGTGGTTGATAGCATCCTAGGGACATTGTGGCTGAAATGAAGTTGGTCCTAGCCTAAACTTGACCAACTAGAGCTAATAGAGTAGATGATTTCATCATAGGATCTATGGTTTTAAATATACACAACACTTCTCATTTAAATTGAGAAACATTGAAATTTTTTTCATTAAGTGAGATAGGGATACCAAATCCAAAAGAAATTCAAATCTCAAAAAATAGAGATAACTTTTTGTAGGCCTAGAGAACATTATCTTGTATCACCGTATAATTCATCAATACCTCACATGAGCTGAAATAAATGGTGCTTAGAAACCCTTAGGGACACAGATGTGAGGATTTGATGGTTGAGAATTTGAAAAAGGCCAAGGAGACTTTAAACCTAGTGAATCTATGGTTTTGACACCTAAGTAGGTAGTGTACAAAGTTGGGGACTTACGGGTTAAGGATAAAGAGTAGTTGCTTTGTAAAAGTGGCATATTTTAAGCATAAAAAGGGGTGCCATAGTGTAACAACAATGACAACATCTAAAACAAACCTATCTAAGCTTTGCATATGTTGTAGAATAGCCAAATGGGTAACCGATACTATAAATAATTTTCTTGATGTTTTGGGAAAGTTGAGAGAAAAATGCAAGAGGGTAGCCATTTGAATCCATATAAGTTGAAGTTAATTAATTTTTTTCTAAGGATATCATCAAACCCATCAAAAAGAGTTGAAGAGAAAAATTTATAACCATAATAGTAAATTCAATGCACAAATTTATAACAGTAATGTAAAATATTTACATCTCTTATCAGTTTTATATACAAAACATGATATCTAAATATGCACATGTGACATCTCTTATCAAAATTTCAAACAAATTATGACATATAATTATGTATATGTTACATGTCTTCTCCTTTTCATATGTAAAATTTGACTTCTACATATGAAAATCACTGACAAGTTGTAACATTTTGCATAACATATATACATAATGTTCAAAATTATTCTACCATATGTAGAATCATTCAACTATAGCACACAATCAATCAAGAGAACCTTCTGGATCAGCTTTAACCCTTATTGTATCAAATATTGCCTTGTGATCAGATTCACATACTTTCCACAACTTCTTTTTAAGAGACCTAACATGATATGGTATCAATTGAATATTTGTTGCGACAATAAGGTTAGAGTAATAAAGAGTATGTCTATGTCTCAAAATCCTCAAATAACCAGGTAGTATAATTCTTGATATAGTACCTACATTTAATTGTAAAGAAAATTTAAAGTCAAAATTGATACATGATAAATGAAAAATTGACTTAAAGAGATTGTCATGGAAGGGGAGAAAATATAATACCTTGTAATTCATGTGCCTGTCACAATGAAGTATCCTATTGAGTACTCAATATCCTCATCATCAGTGATTGTAGCTATTAGTTTCCTTTTGGTCTTAATACACTAACATAGAAAGTAATATGTTCGTTCATCATCATTCTCATATGCAATAATTAAATATACATTACCTACATTATATTGAAGGATAAGTTAGTGCCAAAATTCAAAGTAATCTATTTTACCAAAATATTAAATTGATAATTTAGTACCTAGTTCAACTGGGTCAAATACATGTTCAAAATTTGTTGATGCTTTAATTTGGTTGAGTTGTAGTATTTTAGAAAGTTTATATGAATCAATTTAATGCAGAGGTCTACAAGACCATTGGACAACCCACTCTTTTGATTCACATTTGTCTCATAAATGATGTATACAAGAAGAGAAAAAACATGCAAGCTTTCTAGTATGAATAGCTAGTTGTGTTACATTTGAACTTTAAAATAAATGCATATCACTTGATTCTATAAGTGTATGATAATATAGGAAAATTTCAATGTTTGATTCACATATCAGTTAAAAATACATAGAAATAGTAGACTTACTTATATTAACTAGTCTCATCTTAGAATTGCACCATTGAACAATTGTTTCAACATTTTCTAATATTGTGCCACCTTTATACTTTAATTCCTCTCTACTAAGGGCTCTATTCACACTTCCTCTAGCACCATCATGCTCTCCCTTTCCATGTTTGGCCTCAGTTAGTAAAATTCCACAAATGTTGCACTCTACTTGTCACATGCATCCTACTCAACCAATAGAACATCTGTGCATTCTTGAATTTTGTACTGCAATTGTCTTACCATATATTGTATTCATTGTATCTTACATCATTTCCCCCCGAATTGTCATATAAAACTCTAAAAAATCCTTGCATAAACTATAATGAATGAGTTTGATCATCACTAATATAGAACTTATACTCTCTTAGTACCTTTTATGCCCTTCTCTATGCTATCATGTCCATGAGAAAATTCTTTGTATACAAAAATTGATACTTGTATAAAGTTGTAATACATTGGATACACTTCATTTTGAGGTTTTAGTGTACAATTTTTAGTGAAGTCAATAATTGACACAATCATAACCAAGGAAAAAGTGTCCTTAAACAACTTGAATTGTTCAACTAACCATCTAGTTCTATTTGTATAACCTATGTAATTATAAATTATTTTTTCTTAAAATAATTTCATAAATTCAGGTATATATAGATCACTTTTTACGAATTCAAACCTCTTTAATTATTTTCCATGTTTAAAACCATATATAACTAACTTGTACCTTCCAAGGGAAACTAGTGTCTTACCAATTTTATGTGTGCTATCTAGATGTAGGTGTCTATGCAACCTTTGCAATCGGCCACACTGAGGGCATACAAATTTCAAACACATGGTTTTATTATAAATTCACCCACCATCTCATTTACTGTAGTGCTTGCCCCTAGATCGCATTTTTGTTATCATTGTCAAATTTTTTAAAGCTGATTTTATGCATTGATTAGTTTTAGAGATATTGGATTTACAATATTATTTCATGTCTTGAATTACAAACATATCTATTATAATTGCTGAGTTGTTTTCATTTCACGTTTTGTTAATGATGTTTTGATGATTCCTAATTAGTAAATGTGGTTTATTTTATAAAATTGTTAACATGATGTTTTTAATGATGATTATGTTGTATTGATAGAGATACATTATTATATGTACACATTTGATGTAACACTTGTGATTTTTATGATACTTACCCCATACTTGCATGTGTATGGTGCGCATGTTTATTTTATCCTTTTGTCTAACATGTTTGATGTGGTTAAGGGAGGGATTCGTAGTCACCTGCTAGTTAGGATCTACACGATGAACCACTCCCTGCCATTGCCTGTTTAGTTTAGATATATTATATACATGTACATGCTCGTCTTTTATGCAGGATGCAGGTACCGGGCATTGACTTCCCTGAATTGCTAGGATGAGCATGCCCTATTACAAATACTCAAATGGTGAGAATGGGAAGATAATGATCAAGTCCAATCCTAGCCAATAGCCTAAAATACTTGTCCTACAAGGAGGACTCGTAACAGACTATCTACCCTTTTTAAACCTGTGAGTATTTTGTGAGTATGTTGTTTTGTGAGTCTTTGATAAATTTTTTGTTAATTAAGTTTAATTAGAAGATTAAATTAATGATTTAATTTAATGGAAAATTATTATGACATTTTAATATTTAATTATATTTAATTAATTGAGAAATTAATTAAATAAAAAGAACTAAGTTTGAAGATAAAAGTTATAAGAATAAATTTAGAACCTGATAATATTTATTTAATTTAATAATAATATATTTAGAGTTCATTTTTAAATAAATGGTAAATATTATTGTTATTTAAGTTAATAAATATTTATCAAATTAAATGTTCAAAAATAAATTAAGAAGTTGAAAGATATTAAATTATGGAAAGGATTCAAGTTCGCATGATGCCTACATGAGACTATAATATAGGAAATTAATTAAAAGATAAAATATGTGAACTTAATAAAGATATTTTAAAGTGCGCATGAGATTAAAGTTAATAAATTAAATAAAGCGAAGTCAAATGGAAAATTAAATAAAGTAATTTAATAATTCACTTAACTTGCATGGAAGGAATAATAAAATAATATTTTAATCCAAAAGGAAATTAATTGTGCATTAAATAATTAATTAAATTAAATAATTATAATTTTAGAAGTGGTGGTGACAGAAACCCTAAAAGGTAATTAGATTCTATATTAGAGGGTTTTCGAGTCATTATTGCAGACACAGGTTTCAGGGAGCACACTTTGGAAGGGAAACAAAGAAATCTTTGGAAGCTTTGAAGGGTTTGGATTAGCAAGGGTTTCTCTAGATTGTTAGCATCAGATCCAGGTAGGGTTTGTGAACCATTGTAGGAATACTTTCGGATCTCTGTCTTCTTCGTGCTTGTTGATAATTGCTTTCTCAAATTTTATTGAATGAGTCTTGCTACCTTTCTTCTAAATCTTTTTCTATTTGATTTCTTCTCATAATCAAGATTGAAAATAAACTATTGAGATAACCTCGTTCTATAATTGAAAGAAATTAGTATTAAATCGGGATCTGGGTTTTGGATTAAAATGGAATTAAGAAATTTAAATTTGGAAAGGGTTTGCTTTTTTAGAAATGAAAATCTTAGGATTGAAAATCCAATTGGTTCAACTTATTTTTCCTATTAGACAAAAATTTCAATCATTTATAAAAAAATTATATATCTAAAAGTATTGTTCAAGGTCTTGTTTATTTAAAAAGTTATGTAAAATTTAAATTATTAAAAAAATATTATTATTATTATTCATAGTTGAAAAGTTGTTTAAAATAAAAATACATTATAAATAAGTTATTTAAAAAAAAAAAAAATTTAATCTAATTAGAGTGGGGGCCACGACCTTCCCCACCCCCCTTGTCGTACTATTCGTTGGCAGTCCCGCTGATGTAGGTACTGCATAGGTGAGTTGTCGCAGGCCCTACATCAACAGGCCTATCGTTGGCAGCAACCTTTTCAAAGGTGTGCAATTGTTTTAAAACAATTCGCATTAAAATTAGATTATTTTTCTTTGGTTAAGTAATGTATTTTATTAGATTTATATTATTAATTAAATTAAATCATTTTATTAAGTTTTAAATGAAATGAAATTTATATTGTTAATTATTAATAATTTTATTTTAATTATAATAAAATTTAGCAAATTTTTAATTAATGAATTTGATAAATAAATGTTATTAAAATCTATAATCTTTATAATTAATTAATAAGTATTGTCATTAATATTATTTAAATAATATGAGAATGGTTTTTGTTTTAAAATATATGTGTATTAATTAATTTAGTTAAAGTCTTATTTAACTAAGGTTAATTAATAAAAGGAAGATATTTGAATCAAGTATTGAACTTATCGATAATAACGACCTTAATAAATTGAGAATCTTATTTAGTTAAAACGTTCTTTGAAATGCAATTGAAACTTTACTTTTGACTTTATTGTGTATTATCAAATCAAACCCAAACTATGAAATTGTACTGTTTGCTTGTACTATCTACGCTTTTGGATGTTGGGGTTGTCACCAGAGGCTTGTCGGATTTCTTTGATACTATTTATGTGGCTAGTTGTCATGATGAGTTTTGTGATTCAAATTGAGATTATATTTATGAGTTTTACTTGTGGGGCATTTATATGTAATTGATGTGTATATTCATATTGCTTCCGCATTAATGTTATCTTGATGTTGTTTAAACTTTAAAAAAAAAATAGTTCAGTAAACATTGTAACATGTTAGGTTTATTTCTCTTGGGTTCCCGAGCAGGGCGTTACATTTACATAGTACACTTGCAATAAATTCTCCCTATGACTTAGGAGGTAATTGTAGACCACATTTTTGCAATATTTAGTTAGTAAAAAAATTACAATATAATAATGATAAACATCATAATGCATAGAAAACTCAACATGAACCCTATAACAACATGTAGTGCATGTATGATTTATCTTAAAATTTTTGGAAATAATTGATAATTGAGTATTATCTTTAATGTAATACAAACTATTATATCATTTCCAGTTAGTCTATATGAAGCTCACTCAGGAATTGAAGATAGTTTCCTATGTTTGTCAAGCATTCCAGAGCTTTCCTAGTTCATAAGATAGTGTTTGCTGAGTTCACTTGGGTGATAAAGTAAAGTTTGTAGAAGTTGAGTGTTAATTAAGTTCACTTGATTAATGAAGGAAATGTTGGATGGAACTAGTGTTAATAAAGATCACTTAATGTCCAAAATAAATTTGTGAATATGTAGTATCAATAGAGTTCACTTGGTTAATATAGGAAAATTTCTTTAAGTTAGTGTCTACCGAGTAGGGTTGACTAATGAAGGGTTTTATTGTTTTGGCATATTGAATTAAATAGTTTTGTTTGTTGGTTCTAGTTGACTAGGGAAATGAATATTAATAATTACAAGTAATATTCAAGATAACATGATAAGGTGTAAGATATAAATATAAGGTCAAGTTGAGGATTGAATGTGTGGAACATAATTGAAGATTTGGTGATGCTTAGAGGAAGTGAGTTAGAAGGATAAGCAAAATATACTTGTTGAGATGCAAAGGTACATTTGATTAGGAAGGATCAAGTATACAAGCCAAAATTGAGATCTATAATCAACAATTTAGTTGCATAAGAAATTAGGTGCTCTCATTTTTACATTCTAACCATTATAGCAATGATCTAAATCTCTTAATAGAATTATGTTAATAACTATTTATAAATCCTTTAACAAGGTGGCATTTCTAGATTGAAATTTCTATAGACCATTAACATGGCTACTCCTAATAAGGTGATTAAATATTCTAATAGGGTCACACCTAATAGTGTGTTATAACCTTTAATAGGTTTGGCTCCTAACACAACTCACTTTAGAGGAGTGAAAATAGTAACTAGTTACAATTGACATTTTTTCCCAAATTGTGTTTCCACGTTAAATCTTGGTGTCAATTATGTTCATTGTTTTTTTTTTATGCATTTTTGACTAAGTTAATGTAACATCTATCAGAAATAATATCTTAAAATTTTCATGTTAAAAATTTTCCAATCTACTTCAGTGTTTACTAAGTTAAAATTGAGTTTAGTTTTGATTTGTATTGACATCTAAGAGATGTGGGAATTATTTTTGTGGTAACTAATTCACCACTCCCCTCTTGGTTACTCCTCTCATTCTTCTAGCAATTTCCATTAGAGCTTTTGGTCCTTATAGAGAAGGTTTCAAGGACCAAAGCTAAAGATGAGGATGTCTTATAGAAGAGAGATTCCCAAGATGAATTGAGACAACTTTGCAACATGACAATGACATATGAGATTACATTTGATAGCTATCAATGATTCAGGTTATAAATATCTTGATAGTGAATATGAGACTCCTACTATAACAATATGTTGGTCTCAAATTGGTTTTGACAAGTGAGTGTCTACACACTTTAATCATTTACTTAGTTTATTATAAATAAATAGTACATGTCAAGTGCAACATTATTTAATAAAGAATTCCTAGTCCATAGTGAGTGCCAAGTCACTCATGTGCCGAGTCACTCAAGTGTCAAGTAGACAATGTATGCCAAGTGATTTAGGAGCTAAGTATATAGTGGATACTGAGTGATACATATGCTAATTTAGAGTATAGAGAATAGTGTATGCAAAGCAATAGATACCTCAGATGCTAAGTAATATAGTTTTGTTATAATTTTTTGTAATGGCACAAACAACTATGTAAACAATTTCTGAGCTAACTTGAATATTGAATTATGACAAATCTTAATTAGAATTCCCAATGTATTTCATGTAGCCAATCAGAAAAATGAATGATTTAAGAAAAAAAATGGATGAATAATAGTTGTTGATTCATACCCAACCCTAAGTCACTAAAGTCTTCTTATGTAGGAGAAACCCTAGACTATCTATGTTGCAAAGAGACAAGTTTGAATGCACAAATAGAGCATTCATAGTAGGTAAGGAGTTATGATATGAGATTATGTTATAGAAATAGTTAAAGGAGAATAGAGAAAATGAATAGGATACAAAAACAAAAAAAAATTGATCAAGAAGGATTGAGAACACATCACTATAGAGGTGATTCATCATTAGGAATTCAAATGCCAACTACAAGATCATTGCTAAATCATTCTAGTAGGTGAATTAATTAAATCTCTTAAAAAAATAGTCCTAATAGGCTATACTAAAATCCTTTAATAGGGTAAGACCTAATAGTCTTTGTAAGCCTTGAACAGTGTAGATCTTTCCTAGGGTAGATCATATATCATGATTAAAACATTGTATCGTTCATTAGATACACTTTATTGCTATAGTAGTAAAGATTTATGGGTGTTATCTATACACTAGTTTTACCTTCTCATTAAAGGGTTTCTAGGTAATCATATTTGGTGTCATATGGGTTTACTTATTTTCATATTTTAGATGTACATGATTTACTTGGTATTTTAGTTTACTTAGTGAATGTATGAGATGAATGTGTGGTGTATGTTTTAAGAGACAAAGTTTAAACTATTTATTCATCCCTCGTTCCCCCTCAGAAGTTTACATTTCCTATTTTAATTTCAACAAATGGTATTAGAGCATTATTCTCAAAAAGAGAAGCTTCACAACTCTGAGGAAAGATCTTGAAAATAGAAGTCTACAAGTTGGAAAACATCATTGAGAATTAGGGAATTGAAATACAACTCATTCTACATCAACTGGATGAAGTAAGAGAAGAACTAAAGAAATCTTTGAAGATAAGGAAAAAAATTGTTATTGAAGAGAATGACACACAATATAGAGAGATAGACACTACTAGGCTATTTTATAATGGAGACACCAATGAATTTGATGCAACAATTTTAGATCTAATGGAAAAGAATAAAGCCTAAGCTAAGGAAATTAGAAATCTCAAGTTAGAGAAAGAATCACAAGATATAATAATATGTGAGGTAACTAAACAAAAATAGAAATCTATAGAAGAAAAAGCCATGATTAAACATGAGAAAAGGGTTTTAACAAATATATTGGAAGAAAATTCATCAGAGGTAACCAAGTTTTCCAACATGCAATTGGATACTTTGAGTCAAATGATGAATGCCAACTATGAATTGAATGTTAAGGACATTGAGATAAAAAAATTGAAACTAAAGAATGAGCAACCTAAGAGCAACCTAAAAAGATAAAAGGAATTTTCTAAAATTTTCAACAAACCAAATGAAGTCATCAAAACTTTGAGCAATTATTGTAATCTCCTAGATCCAATAATGATACATCTGGACTGGGATACATAAGCACTAAAGAAGGAGAGTCATCCAGAAATCTTAGAGGAAGGAACAACAATGATAAGAACTCTAAATCTACTTGTCATAATTATGATAAGAAAGGACATACTACTAATGTGTGTAGAGAAAGACTGTCAATTAGAATATCAAGCATAAGAGCATGATTCACTTCCATAAGTGCAACAAACAAGGACATCAAGAAAATGAATGCACAATCAAGACCATGTACACACAAATATTTGAAGGGTATTTTTTAAACTATTAGAAGTATGGACATAGAGCTTTTGAGTGTAGATCCAAACCCACGTGGTCATCAAATAGGAAAAAAAAGGTAAGGAAAAATGACAACCTCTATAGTTGGGATTATAATATAAGATATAGATATCATTATTGTCAAGAATATGGACATCTTGCAAAGAATTATATTAGGACACACTTAAAAGGTGACTACAAAAGGTGGTTGAGTCAAAACACATGTGTTAGCTATTTGAAGATTGGTCACATCAATCAATATTGTCCAACAAGGTCAAAGGAATCAAGTTATGAATTTGATAAAGACAAAGGCAAGTTAGATATTGAAAATGTTAGAGATGAGATAAACAAGACATGGAAGAAAAAGGATGGTTGCAACACATCAAATAGAGAAGGGATCACTTCACCCAATGGGTTAAATGATCACACCTCATCAAAATAAGAAATCAAGAGGTATGTGGGACTGATATTTTAAAGTTTTATCATACATCAATTCCAAAAGGACTTAGTATTGAAAAGACAACATAATAATGAACAAAGATGGAAAATGATATTTGGAATCCAAGAAAAATATTTAAATTTTTCATGTTATTTCCAAGCATGAAATTCTTCATATGACTCACGAGTGGAATGCTAAAAGATGTTGAGCAAATAGACTAGCTAGTTGATATCGAGCTCATCATGGTTGCTGAACAAATGGAATGGTAATAGGACTTGATTAAGCCTAAAATTTGTCTATTCTGGTCTTGTAGCGATGTAAGCACTCAACATTAATTTTAAATATCTTGATAGTGAATAGAAGACTCCTACTAGAACATTACATTGGTCTAAGATTGGTTCTGCAAGTGAGTGTGTACACACTTTAGTCATTTACTTAGTTTATGCTAAATAAATAGTACATGCTAAGCACAAAATGTATATAATAAAACATGCCGAGTCCATAGTGAGTGCAAAGCCACTCATGTTCCAAGTCACTCAATAGTCAAGCAAACAATGTATGTCAAGTGATTCAAGAGCTGAGTGAACAATGGATACTGAGTGATACAAATGTCAAGTCAGAGTATAGAGAATAGTACATGTCAAGCATCAAAGACCTTAGATGCTGAGTAATATAGTTTTTTCATAGCTTTTTCTAATGGCACAAGAAAATATGTAAACCATTTTTGAGTTGACTTGAAGATTGAATTACAATATTTAGAGATAAGGACAAATCTTAATTTGAATTCCCAATGCATTATATGTAGCCAATCAGAAAATGAGAAGGTTTAAGTCAAAAAATGGATGAATCATAGTCATTGATTCATACCTAATCCTAGGTCATCAAAGTCTTCTTAAGGAGGAAAAACACTAAACTATCTATGTTGAAAAGAGAGAACTTTGTATGCACAAATAGACCATTCATGGTGGCTAAGGAGTTATGATCTAAGATCACATTGGAAAAATAATTGAAGAGAATAGAGGGAAGGAATATGATATAATAGCATGTCATTTAATCAAGAAGGATTGAGAATATATTAGTATAGAGGTGATCTATCATTAGGCAATCAAGTGCTAACTACACAATCATTGCTGAATCATTCTAGTAGGTGAATCTATTAAATCTCTCAATAGAGTAGTCCTAATAGGCTATGCTAAAATATTTTAACAAAATACTTACTTAATTTTTAGTTGAAGTCCTTTAACTAGGCATACTTCTAATAGGGTGTTGAAATCCTTTAACAAAGAAAGAACTAATAGTATTTGTAAGCCTTTAATAGGGTAGACCTTTCACAAGGTAGATCATGTCTCATGATCAAAATAGTGTAACGTTCACTGGATACACTTTATTACTATAGTAGTAAAGATTTTTGTGCATCATCCCCACCCTAGTTTTACCTTCTCATTGTAGGGGTTTTAGGTAATCATATTTTGTCTCATATGTGTTTACTTGTATTCATGTTTTAGATGTACATGTTTTACATGGCATTTCAGTTTACTTAGTTAATGTATGAGATGGATGTGTGGTGTATGTTTTAAGGGATAATGTTTAAACTACTAATTCACCACTCCCCACCACAAAAAAAAGAAAAAAAAAAGTGTTACCTTACCTATTATAATTCCAACAGATTGTTAGTTGAAGAAACTACTGAAAAAAATCATAACATCATGATGATTGACATTGCTTTTGCTCTTAATTATGTAGAATATGATGAAGTCAAAAGCTACACTATAGCTTATGATATGTGAATAAAAATGAAATCCATATATGGAGGAGATGATAATGTAAGAAGAGCTAAATTTGAATGTCTTAGAGGACAATTTGATCAGATGAAGATGAGAAAAGATGAAAAGATTGGAAAATATGTTGGCTGAATTAAAGCAAGTATGAGAGTAATCAAAGCATCTAGAGGAGACATTGATGATAAAATAGTTGTGCAAAAGGTACTCAAAAACCTTCTACCTATGTATGCAATTAAAGTTTCTACTTTTCAAGAAATGAGATGTGATCCAAATAGCAATGTAGCTGTGGATGCACTTGTTGGAAGATTGACAACTTTTAAGTTGGATAACTATGATAACTATGTCCCTAATTGCAAAAGTATTGCATGTACATTTGAAGCCAAGATTTCACTCAAGAAAAATGGTAAGAAATCAAAAGCTAATCAATCTTAAAGTGAAGAGGAAAATCTTAAAGTTTTTGAAGTCCTACTTGCAAGGAAATATTCCAAAGTCTGAGGAATATACAATATTTAGAGATAAGGAAATATTCCAAAGTCTGAGGGGTGCAGCTCGGTAGTCGAAGAGGGATGTAGCTCGGTAGATGAAGTGGTAGTCACTTCTACTGATGATACCTGGAGCTGAGATATGGTAGGTGTAGATGGTAAATCTGGTGTAGATGAACCTGCTAAAGTTGACTCCAACCTTGATGATGTCATAGGTTTGTCTGGGGAGTGAGGAAGGGGTGCAATAGCTGCTGCTGCAATTTTTACCGTATCATCCTCCTTATCTTCCTCTTCAGATTCTTCCTCTTTATCTTCTTTCTCTTTTTCTTCCATCATTGTATGCAACTCTCCTGGTGTAACTGTGATGGATGGAGTGCTATCTGATTCATCACTACTGTTGCCGCTGTCATCATCCTTTATTTCTACTGGGTCTACACTGGGCTTATGTAGATGATAGATGTTTTTCCACATGTTTGTAGCATCATTTACAACATGCTCTATATCTTTGATCAAAACCAAACAAGTGTGGAATCTGATCATCATTTTACCTTCATAGGTTTTCAATTCAGATTTTACCTCTGCTCCAGTGAGACTAGGCCGAAGATTCTTTAGGGATTGCTCATATATATCTTTTACCGTCTTGGTGGCTAACTCCCATCTTGGCTGTACTCTCTCCAGTAGTTCTTTAGAGATATGAGGAGCAATCTGGTCCAGGGAGTATTTCCATTTTCCCATTTTGTTAAGTACCAGTTCCTCAATTTGCATTTTCTCTGCATTAGTCCTTGTCTCAAATCTTAATGCCTTGAAATTTGCAATGCCAGCTCCTTCTTCCAATGTTTTGAGCCTTTGCTCGAATGTAGGTGCAGGTTTGACCAATACAGGTTCCTGAATACCTTTTCTCGTTCTCCGAGTGAATACTGCAGTAGGCTGCTTCTTGGGCTTGGTAATGATTACCTTGCCTTTGCTCTTTTTCTAATTCTTTTTCTCCTTCTTTTTCTTCTTCAGTTTCTTTATCTTCACTTTTTCCCTCGGTGACCATAAGAGAACTCATTTCAGTTTTTAGTTTGGCCATTTTCCTTTTACCTTTGTTGATGGCCTGTGGAATTTTGATTTCTAGTTCAATTTTGGCCTTTACTTCATCATAAGTACCAAAAATTTGTTGCCTTGGGTCTACTGGCTCATTTACCAGTGCTTCAATGATATCCCTGGTTTCATCAATATTTACCTCATATGGAAGAGGTTTCACCCATGCAACTCGGGGTCTAACTGCCTATATGTATACCTTGTCACAGTCAACCATGAAACAGACATCATCCTTATACTCTTCAACAAGTTTTGGAGGTATTCTGAATCTGTTGTTCATCCTTTTCTTGAAATCTTCAAAATAATTGTCCATTACTTTGTCAAAATTCATACCCATATCTACTATGAATTCATTTATTTGATACAAAATTGGAGTATCTTTCCTCCATACAACTGTACCTTTGGATGGAAAGAATTTCTGTACATAGAAAAATAAACAAACTAGCAAAGAACCAAATTTACAAGGGTTTGTCTTTGCAGTCCTTATGCTTTCCATGTTTTTATTGAATTGTTTTAATAGTACATTAGCTAGGTCAAACTCCATATTTTTCTTTACAATTTTATATGCCAAATCTACAGCCTCGCAAGGTACACTATTCATCCTGCTGGAACTATACAGTTTGTATGCAATAACATAAATACCAAATTTTAGTTCTATATCTGAAACATTGTTGAGTTTTAAACCTCTGCCATCCCATTCAGCTTGGGTTTTCTTCTGTAACTCATCCCGTCCTAGGGTTTTGGTGGTTTTGGCTTTGCTGAGCATTGGGAGACCCGTGATTTTGTGAATCATCTTCTTGGTTATCAAAACTGGTTGTTCCAACCACAACTAACCATTATGTACTCGGCTCAAGATATACCTCACCCATTTCACTTGGAAACTTCTTGGCAGATGCGGGATATGGGTTAAGCCTTTGGTTTCCAAATGTTTGAACTCAGGTTTTAGGGTTCCATCCACACATAACTCGGCTAGGGTGATATCCATATCTAGTGTCCCTATTTCTTGCACAGTGCACTTGAAATGAGTACGAATATCATTGATTAGAAGTACCTTCGGAGGAATCTGTGATTGAGCTCCATACGGGTCGAGTGATTCAGCGATGGCAGGAACAAGCTTGAACGTCGGTGCCTTCCATTCCGTTCCCTTTACAAGCATTTCTGATCCTTTCTTTGCCTTGCTGCTGCTGGTGCTTGCGGAAGCCATTGTTGCTCCATGAGTAAGAAGATTTCGTAAGAATACTTCGCTGGAAAATTTCTTCAACTCACTTGAATTCGCTTGAAAGCCCTCATTTTGTAAATCTTGAATTCGCGGTGAAAAATGAGGTTGAAATCTGCCCTTTTGATTAAAATTTGTCATTAATGTTCAGCACGGAGGTAGCTACGATCGACAGGCTGTCATCCACTAGCTCGACTTAAACTTCGCAACACGGTGACCAAAAGAAAATAGGTTAATCCGCCCTTAACTCGGTAAGAGAAGAACCAACCATGCTCGGTAAGTGCAACTTGGTGAAAGAAGCCTTATTGCACCCGACTGAGCTCGGTAAGGTCATGTACCGACCATGATCCTGATGTATCTGAAATACTAATTTGATCATATTTTCATTCTAGGACTGCTTAGGATATTGCTTGTAGATACAGTCCTGGTCTTATCCTAATGAGTCTTAATTGGAAATGGGAGAGTCACTCACTTCTTGAGTGACCATTCCATTACTTGAATTATCTGGCTCGGTAGACTTTGGAATCCATTGCTGCTTCATTTGTTTTTGAATATTGTCTACTTTGATTTTCTTCTCATCCTCGACTTTCTTTATGTTCATGCAGTTTTTAGATATATGACCAAGTTCTGTACATGTATAACATCTTACAGTGGTATCCCTTTTTCTTAGGTGATGCCTTGCACAGTTTATGCCAGTATGACCATATTCTCCACAATAATGACATCTACACCAAGTGTTGTAGTCCCAACCAAATATTGCTTTGACAAGTTGTTCAGCTGGATTAAAAGATTTGAATTTGCATTGTGATGCCTTATGACCTTGCTTTTGGCATTTGTGAAATTTACCTTCAAATTTCGGTTTCCTTTTGCATTCATTGGCTTTGTGTCCATGCTGATTGCAATTGTAGCACTTTCTGTTAAATTTGCCTTTTCCATTGCTCCAACATCCATTAGATGTATGACCTAACTTACCAGAGTGGCTGCAAGTAGGTTTTTGATTCTTTTGAGTACCTTGTTTGGAGGATTCACCTTCTTCCTTGTATCCAAGGCCTGCTTTACCATTTTGTTTATGAAAGTTTTCTTCATTTTGCAAATTCAATTGATCCATGTCCTTTTGAGATTTTACCATTCTCTCATTGACTTGTTTTTCAGAGATTAGATCACTTTGTAAGCTTGCATTGATTTGTCTTTCAGTAATTAAGTCATTTCTCAAAATCTCATTCTCAGATCTTAGATTCATAATTTCTTCATTTGCATTAGATAATTGAGTTACAAGATTTTCAAGCTGAGAGGATTGATTATTCATTACCTCTAAGTCTTTAGCTGCCTTGTTCCTTTGCTCCAAGATTTCACATAGCCTGATGGATTGGATTCCTTGTTCCCTTTTGAGCTTTCTTACTTCTTCCTACAGAGATCCATTCTTTTCTAAGAGTTCTTTGATTGCTTTGTCAGCTTCATCTGAACTATTTGATGGTGAGAGATCTTCAATCTTTTCTTCAACATACTGATGGTCATTCATTTGCTTTGCAAGTTCTTTTCTTCTTTTCAAGGATTGTGAAAGATGCTCTTTTGCTTCATTGAGTTGAGCCATGGCCATTTTCAGATCTAGCTTTTCATTCTCAATAGTTTTGTCAAGTCTGAATATCTCCATTGTCCTTGATCTTTGCTCAAGCTATGAAGCTTTTATCTTGAGAATCTTATAGCTCTGATACCAATTGTTGGAAATATTCAAGATATGACAAGTTACTGAGAGGGGAGGGGTGAATCAGTAACTTCTAAAATTTCAAACAATAAAACTGTATACTGATATATTCATCATTCATCCAAGTAACCTATTGTAAGCATGAAACAAAATCATTTGCAACACTTGAACACACAGATTTGGTGACCCAGAAACCTTCCAAATAGAAAGTAAAACTGGGGTGGGGATGAAACCCACAAGCTTCGTTACTGCAGTATGAAGTTGGCCGATTAAGGCTTACAATGACCACTTCTGGTGATCTGCCCTGTTAGGAGCACAAAGGATTGCTAGATCCACCTTGTTAGAGGATTTCCAAACATACAATAAAGTATGCACTCTGTTAGGAGATTTACAAAAGACTGTTAAGTCTACCTTGTTAAAGGATTTACAAAAACTGATTCACCTGTTAGAATGAAACAGTAGATCTGATTACAACTGATTGCTAATAAGATCCGCTGTGCTCTGATTCACCTTGATGTGATAGATAAAACTTTTCTGCTTCAAAACTAGACCTGTTGAATATCTTCACAATTCAGCCCACATACTTTCGCACGCATGTATTTCTTTCGCACTTTCACACTTTCACACTTTCACATTTCCATTCATTACCATTTCCATTACAACTACTATTTGAATGATACAATACATTGCATATATATACCATCCATATAAACAATACATGCAAGGTCGGCTAAACAATACATGCAAGGTCGGCTAAACAATACATGCAAGGTTGGCTAAACAATACATGCAAGGTCGGCTCAACAAGTGCAAATCTCTATACAAAGTCGGCCCAAGGTAAAAACTTGGGTTCACTGAACTGACTCGGTGTCCTTCTGATACTCGACGTCCACTGCGTTACTCGACATCATCATGCATTCGGTAGAAGTGAAGGCACGGTTCATACTAAACACTTCGAGTAGTTCTAAACTCGGTAACCACTGGAGACTCGGTAGAAGAGATGTCACTTGGTGAATACTTCTATCTGAACTGTTGCTTGGTGATCAAAGGAAACACTTGATAGAACCTTGTGACTCGGTGATAGTTAGTTTCCTTGATATCTGTCTGAGCTCGATAAAAATTAATTTCCTTGATAACCTTAGGAGCTCAGTTATCATGAAGTTCTCGGTTACATCTTAGTACATCTTTACTCGGTCAAAACTGATTCCTTTCTTTACCTTGAACACTCGATAAACACTGGTTTCTTTGTTCACCTTGATCACTCGGTAAACACTGACTTCTTTGTTCACCTTGATTACTCGATAAACACTGACTTCTTTGTTCACCTTGATTACTCGGTAAATACTGACTTCTTTGTTCACCTTGATTACTCGGTAAACATTGAGAACTAGGTAAAACTTGGCTTTCGGTGAGAGCTCGATAAGCATTCAGAATCCAATAAGTGTTGTAACTAATGACAAAAATGTATCATAATGCCAACATTTTTCTTCTAAAGAAATTTGTCACATTACTACAAGGTGCCCAAATAGAGAGGACACAAATTAAAAGAAAAGTAATAAGTTCAAAAGGAAATAAGGAATTCAAAAACTACAAGGACTACAAGGAAAAAGGTAAGAAATTTCATTTTATGGCTAAAGATTATGATAATACTGAAGATGAAATGGTATATATTATTGTAAATGATGAATCTAGTGACACTTATCTTTCATGTTAAGAAAATTGATAGATGGATTATTGATAATGGTTCCTCACATAATATGATTGAAGAAAAAATGAAGTTTGAACATTATGATGGTGGTGGTGTGAGATTAGTAAACAATGAACCTTGTTATATAAAGGGAAAAGGATTTGTCACATTAACCAATGAACTTAGATGTGACAATGCTTATTGGGTTTAACGACTAAAGCATACTGAGAGTGGCATAATTGAATAACATTGGATTCAAGGTAGACTTCATGAATGGAAAAGCCAAGCTACTAGATGGAAATGGAAATATAGTTGGATCTGGCAAACAAACAAAGGGTAATCTATTCTATCTAGATCTCATTGAAAGTTCATGTTTAATTGCTCAAGTAAAAGAAATATGGTTATGGCACAAAATATTATGTCATGTGAACTTTGATAATCTTGTTAAGATAAGAAAAGAAAAAAGAATAAGAGGAATTCCTAGCTTGAGGAAACATAATATGTGTCTATGCAAAAATTGTGAAATTGGTATGATGGGAAAAACTAGTTTTAAAAGAAAGAACTATCATTATGAGGATGTCTTAGAGCTTGTACATACAAACTTATGTGGACCTATTGGAATAGAGAGTTATAGTGGAGAATAGTTTTTAATTATTATTTTTTATGATTATTCTAGAATGATGATTGTAATGTATCCAAAAGAAAAATCTGAAGCTTTTCAAAAAATTATGTGGTGTCTGGCAAGAGTAGAGAAAGAAACTAGAAAGAACCTAAAATGTTTGAGATCAGATAGAGGTGGTGAATTAATTTTCAATGAGTTCTATGAATGCTAAATTGAAAAAAGAATTAAGAGATGGGTATTAGTCCTTGGTACACCTCAGCAGAATGGTATAGCTTTAAAAAGGAATTAATTCATCATGGATTGTGCAAGAACATTGATGATAGAAAAGAATGTTGGAATCAAATATTGGAAGCAAGAAATTAGTACTATGGTGTATACCTTGAACAAAGTAAATTTGGAGAAAGACTCAAATCAAACTCCTTATGAAATATGGTATGGTCACAAACCTAATATAAGTTACTTGAAAGTATAAATGGTATCAAATGTTATATCTTGAAAGAATCTATGAAAGGTAAATTTGATGTCAAAGGCAATGAAGTCATATTCCTAGGATAATCCTATAGAAGTAAAGCATACAAATGTTTGAATTTTTTGCACATAAAATCATATAAAGTGCACATGTGAGAATTGATAAGTTTGTAGAAAAGAGTGAAGAAGAGAGCAACAAAGAACCTAAGGATTATAGAAGATTTTATTACTTTGAACCTAATACAATTCCAAATCAATCTAGAAGTTGGGAGTCCTTGCCTCTTATGTTCCTATATCTAAAATTTTTCCAGTTGTATCCAATTCAACCTAAGTGATAGTTCAAAGGACCCAAATCATAGTCAAAAGATATAGAATTGTTGCTAAAGAAAATCAAGTCTAATGGACTTGAGTCATAGATAGTGGACCCCAAGCTTAATATAGAAGATCATGAAGAGGTTAGTTGAGAAAACTCAAAATCCAAAGTACCTATGTTAGAAAGATATGTCAGAAGGCATCATGCAACTAATCAAGTCATTAGAGACAAATTAAAAGGTAGATATTTGCTTGTTGAATTTGAGCTTGAAAATGTTAAAGATTCTTTGGATGATGAAAGTTGGATTGAAGAAATGAATGATGAAATATAATTGACAAAGAAGAGTGAAATTTGAACTCTTATTCCTAGACCCAAGGATAAAAAATGCAGTTAACTCAAAGTGAGTATTTAAAAATAAGCTAAATGAAGATGGAGAAGTTTCTAGAAATAAAGCAAGATTAGTATGTAAAGATTATTCTCAAGAAGAAGGTATTGATTATGGTGAAATATTTTTTCCTATTGCACAATGAGAAGATGTTAGAACTTTACTAGCATATGAAACTAATAGAGGATTTAAAGTTTATTAAATGGATGTAAAATATGCATTCTTGAATGGAATTCTTGATGAGCATGTCTACACAGAACAACTTGGATGATCTACATTGATTTTTTTGTAGATAGCAGCAAAAGAGATATGGTCTGAAAATTACAAAAAGCATTACATGGTCTCAAGAAAGGTCCTAGAGCTTGGTATGGAAGACTCCATAACTACTTGATAAAAATTGGTTTTCAAAAAATAAATGATAACATCTATCTATATATAAAAGAAGGACTAGACAAGAAGATTGTGTTGGAAAAAATATTCATGGATGACACTCTATTTATAGAAAATTATGACTTGTGAAAGGCATTTTCTAAAGAAATGAGTAAAGAGTTTGAGATGTCAATTGACTAAGGTATTTTGTAGCACTGCTGATGAAGTGCCATACCACCCTTAACAACTAAAAACTAAAAACAAAACAATATGGAGACAAATAGGACATAAAATTCTTCCCAAAGCATGCTTTTATTATACTTCAAACTCCTTAAAATATTTTCCAAATGAGAGAACTCCAAAATCCTACAATATAAGAGAGCTTCTAGACCAAGAGCTTCCAACTAGCTCGCACACCAAGACCTTCTACAAGAAGAATTTACAAAAAAAGAGCGTGTAATTGAAGAGCTTGCACTTGGAGACTTGACCTTCAAGAGCTTACACTTGAAGAGTTTTACTACAAGATATTAGACTTGAAGAGCTTGATTACAAATGCTCACAAGCCTTTCTTATATAGGCACTTACCATCAAAGATGTTACAAACACAACCAATGTGGAATAATAGGTAAATATAACTACCTTTTAACAAATATTTAATTCCCATGCAAATATAACTAAGCACCACCACATGGCCTAAAAGATATTAAGTGCATGATTTACTAAAATTTCCACAAACTTCTAGAATTCCACTTAAACACCTCCATAAATGGAATACCAACCATCTTTATTTATTTTCCCATTTACACCACCTATGCACCTTGGTAAATGGAATGCCCATTTACCCTCCATTTTTTTCCTTTTTAACTTTTTAAATTATTCTTTCCTACAAATTCATCACTTTCTATCTCCTCCATTTTTAATTTTTATTTGATTTATTTTATTTTTTAAATTTTTTATTGTTTCTTTCAAGATGTCCACTTTTATTTTTTATTTTTTGATGCAAGATGCTCCTACATCAGACACCCATGGTAGGAAAAAACTGTGAATATGGATTCAAAAAATGAAGTAGTTGACAATGACAAAATAAATTTTCTCTTCTTCTAACACATAGCTAGAACAAGTATTTGTTGCTGAAAATACTTTTTTGCAATGAACTCTATCCAAGTATAAGTCTCATTCTCCTCCAATCTTATAGGATTAAATAAATCTACAATAAACTTAACAACACCATACAAATCTTTCTTTGCATACCACACATTACTAACAAGATCATCATGCAAACCATCATCCATATGTTTCAAACTCATCTAAAAGAAAACATACCATGATTTATAAGAATTTACCTCTTTGACATATTCACCTTTTCTTGCGTCTTTCTTATTGTCAACAATGCATGTAACTACTTCCCTTGTTTGACCTCCAACTAAGGCACTATACTCTTCCTCCATTGCTGCAATCTTTAAATCATCTTGATCTACTTCTAGCTCACAAATATTTTCATCTACATGCTCTTCCTCTTATCTTTCATCTTCTTCAACTTCTGGTTCAAAACTAATTTCCTTTTCATCCTCTTTCTCTTCTACTAGATCATATTTCTTTTCAACATCTAAAAAATTGTCAACATCTCTTTTCTAGTGATACATTCTTGTCTTTTGCAACTCTGCTTCAAATTCATTCACATGCTTTTGCAAATCAAAGAATGTAACTCACGATGCCTCTTGACTTCTAGATCTAACTTTCTCAAGTCTAGGAATCCTCAAAATCCATCTTCTTCTTTCTCTTCTCTATTCTCAAGTATTAAGAAGACAAATATTAGCCAACAAAAGTACATCATACAAACTACCTCTCAATTGATCTAGTATGAAATTCGTCACTCTCTCTCTCCATTTTATTTTTTAAAAACTTTCAAGATGCCCATTTTTTAATGGAAGATGCTCCTACATCATCTATGTTTGGAGAGATACAATTCGTTGTTGGATTATAGATCTAGCAGAAGAAAGATTGTATCTACATTACTCAATCTAAATATATCAAGGAGATACTAAAGAAATTTGGAATGGAAGATTCAAGACTAGTTTTAACTCGTATGTCTACTGGACATAAGCTTTCCAAAAATGATGATTCAAAGGAGGTAGATCAATGATAGGAAAATGATGCAGGAGCATCTAGAGGTATAAGGGCAATCGTGTATCACCCAAAAAAGTGTACTTAGACTTAGCTTTTGTTTGATGTGTTTTCATTTTTGGATACCCATTTGGGTCAAATAAAGGTTCCAACTCTCATAGTTCCACTATCAGTGCGTTTGAATATCCCAAAAAAATAGGAGCATGTATTTGGGTCATCATTTTGGTAAACTAGAAGGTGTGAATTGGCCAAATGAATGTAATCATGATTTAGAGCATTCCAAAAAAAGAATCAGGTCAATAGGCGCAACAGTTTGAAAGTTATTGCAGTTTTTCGAGTTTTGGAGACCTCCTAAGAATGCTTCAAAGTCAAGTTTGGGGCATTAAATGACCTCAAAAATGGTCAAAAAATGGGGGACAAGCAAAGCTAGTCTATAGGGCTATAGAGCGCTTCGAGAGCTTTCCAAAAATGTAAACGGTTCGTCAATCAGAGCTACAGTTTAAAAGTTATGCCTCCTGGAAGTTCGGTTACCGTTTTTGGATTATTCTAGATTTGCGCCAACTTCTAACGTAGCTTTTGGAACCTTCTATTTTGTCAGTGGATGCCTACTAGCACTTTCTAGAATGTACTCCTAGTCCTTAACCCTCCGGGGTCTATTTAAGGATATTTCTGGCATTGTAAAAGGCAGTTCGGAGTGGAGTTTGAGAGGAGGTATTGAAAGGAGAAATTATCTCCAGATTTATGCTATTGTAAGCCCTTAGGGCATGTTCTAAAGTTTATTTTCTCTGTACTATTTGTAATAGCTTATTTTCTTAGTTAATATAACTTTCCCTTTCTGTTGTGTCCATTTTGTTCTTGGGTTGTGTCCCCATCAGAAAATTGTAGTATGTAGTACATACAAGGCTTGATATTACATTAACAATTGGTATGGTGGCAATATTCTCAACAAATTCCAAAGAAAGTTACATGGTGGCAATGAAAAGAATCATGAGATATCTAAAAGGTACTAAAGACTATGGTTTATGATATAGAAAAGGAGGCAATTTGGATTTGAAAGAATTCATAGATGCTAATTGGGCAAAAAGTATTGATTACAGAAAGAGCACTAGTGGTGGAGTATTCTTTCTTGGTAAAAGACTAGTGTGTTGGATAAACAAGAATCAAAATTACATTTCTTAGTCCAAAATAAAGGCAAAATATGTGGTAGCAGTAGTTAATTGTTAAAATATTATTTGGTTCAAGAAAATGTTAGCAAGTATGAAGATAGAGATCAAGGATTTAGTGGTTATATACCATGATAACACTAGTGTGATTAATATATGAAGAATTTAGTAATGCATACCAAAAGAAAACACATTGCTATAAAATATTATTTTGAGAGAATTGGTACAAGGTAAAGAGGTAAGATTGGAATAGGTAAATACTAAAAAAAAATTGCAGACATATTTACCAAGCCATTACCTAAGGATGCATTTATGTATCTAAGAGGTAAGTTAGTGATCATTCCCCTATATGAAGCTCACTAAATGTAGTTTAGTGATGCATTAGCTAGACCATGTTGAAGATTAGTTAGTTGATGTAGTATTGACAAAGGCACATTGTAAATGAATTAGTACATGAGCTACATTGATTTTAATTGAATATTGTATTTGGCATGAGATGTCAAAGAGGGAGAGTTTGGCTATCATATCAAATGAAATTTTGTTTGGCAATGTCAATGAGGAAGAACTTGGTCTAATATTAAAGAGGGAGAGTTTGATATTAACAGAATATATTGAAGGCAAATTTTGTTTGACAAAGGAAGGAACTGAATGTAGAGGAAGTTCACACTAATAAAGGGAGTTGAGTTCTCATGGATGAAAATAAGAATAAAACTATAAAATTTCATTGTATTATGACATGTTGTGTTTTCATCAGTGCCAAAGAGGGAGATTGTTGGAAATAATTGATCAATTGTGTATTGCCTTTGATGTTACACAAAATTTCATATCATTGCTATTAAGTGTATGCCAAGCACACTTGGGCATTGAAGATAGTTTTCTATATTTGTTGAGCATTCTAGAGTTTTCCTAGTTAAGAAGAAAATGTCTACCAAGTTTACTTGGGCTAAAAGTAAAGTTTGCAGAAGTTGACTGTTAACTAAGCTCAGTTGGTTAATGAAGGGAATGTTGGATGGAACAAGTGTTAACTGAGCTCACTTGGTTACCAAAGGAACTTTCTGAATATGTAGTGCAAATTGGGCTCACTAGTTAACACAAGAAAATCACTCTAACTTAGTATCTACTGAGCAAGATCAGCTAAAAAAAGGATTTTATTGTTTTGGCATATTCAATTAAATAGGTTTGTTTGTTTGTTCTAGTCAATTGAGGAAATGAATATTAATTATTCTACATTATATTCAAGCCAACTTGATAATGTGTACGATATAAATATAAGTTCAAGTTTAGGATTGAATGTTTGGAAGATAATTGAATATTTGATGATGCTTACAGGAAGTGAATTAGAAGGATAAGAACAATATCCTTTTTGAGATGCAAAGATATATTCAATAAAAAAGAATCATGTATACAAGCTAGAATTGAGATCTGTATTCAACAATTTAGTTTCATCAAAACTTAGGTCATCTCATTGTCACTCTCTAACTATTGTAGGAGTGATCTAAATATTTTAATAGAGTTGTCTTAACTACTATGTATATCCTCAAATAAGGTGGCATTTCTAGATGGAATTGTCTAAAGACCTCTAACAAGACCACTCCTAACAAGGTGATTAAATCCTCTAATAGTATTACACCTAATAGTGTGTTTTGTAACCTTTAACAAGTTTGGTTCCTAATAGGGCTCACTTTAGAAGAGTGAATATTAGTAACTAGTTACAATTGGTGGATTTTCCTAGATTAGGTTTCTACGTTAAATCCTCTTGTCAATTGTGTTCATGCTATTTCTCTTGTGTCTTTGCAACTAAGCTAAAGTAACATCAATCATAAATAATATCTTAATTTTTTAATGTTAAGTATTTTTCAAGGTATTTTAGTGTTTATGAAGTTACAACTTAGTTTAATTTTGATTTGTATTGACATCTAGGGGATCTAGGATTTATTTTTATGGTAACCAATTCACCTCTCCCCTCTTAGTTACTCATCTTATATTTCAAACAAAAACATAGAATGGTTTTTTCATCTCAAAAGACCTTTTCCTAATTTTAATTTGAGTAAATCTTTGAAGAAATATTTCATAAAATTGTGTTTGAGTCATATCCAAAAAATATTTTGCATGTGGGTCATAGTTTGTTTTTTCCAATTCATCTTTTGAAAACATCTTTTTGGTTTGGTGAAACCCTTGTGCTGTGACACAAAATTTTTTCTATTAATGTCCTTAGTGCATCAATAATAACTTTATCCTTATCTGGGGTTCTACCATGGAATGACCAAAAAGAAGTCTCACTAGAATTCTCAGTTTTCTCTTGCCTCACTAAGGCTTTGACTATTGTTCTACTTATCCTTAGTGATTTATATGTTTTTCTTAGCATACAAGTTTTTGCCAGTTTCTTTCACATTATGTTTGATGTGAGGACCCATCCACTTGTGTTACCATACATTTAATACATTCTTTTGAACATATGGATTGGTATGCATCAAACAGAATTCTAACAATGCTTCTTTCACTACTATTTTTCAAATGTTCTTACCTCCAAAATCCTCATTATATCTCCAAATTTCATAATTTTAACCATTTCAAGAACAAGTTGGAATCCTCAAATTTGTTATAAATTTTCAAAATATTTTGAAAAATATTTTGAAAAATTGTCCTAGAATTTCTTTCTGACATTTCATTATGCATTGGCTTTAAAAAAAATTCATCAATGTCAATTAGAAACTTTAGTTTTCTACCAATTATTCTAGGAGATGTTGATGTATCTACATGCTCTATATCCTTATTACTTAAATTATGTGCATTCATCATTTAAACTTGAAAAGTCACAATAGGGGCATTGGGTGACGTTAGTGTATTTGTCACAATCATTTCAATTAGGGTATGCTCAACATTTTTTGTTTGTCAAATTATGTGCATTTTTGACATCAATATCAATAAGTATATTTTCATCACTTACATTGGAGGCATTTGATGATGTACCTTCATGTAATCTCCTCATATGCTCCCTTATTTTCACCTTTGCTACCTCCCACTTTTCAATCATTTGTCTCTTGTTATATCTTGTGATTGTAGATGGAAATTACCCTAAAAACATAACATGAATAAAATAGATGAAAAATGAAGAAGTAAACAAATTTTTATGATTATCTTATTCTCAATAATTAGATACTAACATAAAATAAGATGTTGACAGTTGAAAAATATCAAATTTAGCATTTCCATCCAAAAAAAAAACCTTATTCTTGCATACCTAGTATAGAAAAACCTGTGAGATAGCAATAGAATCTTGTGCATTGTAATGAAATAACATAATAACCATCCACATGGTTTTTTATTTATAATTTTCAATAACTCGATCAAGTTATTGAGTATTGAATCTGTTATTCATATAGACTAATCACCCCATCATCCTTTGTATTACTACTACACAAATGTAGATTGAAGGAGGGAGGGAGGGAAAAAGAGTATCTTAGAGAGAGAGAGAGAGAGAGAGAGAGAGAGAGAGAGAGAGAGAGAGAGAGAGAGAGAGAGGTGCAAGGAACCTATACCTATCTACTTACTGAGGAGTTTTATTTTTTTTTTTTTTTGATGTAATCAAGATTCGATGTGTTAGCACTATCCATTGTGTGTTAGTTTTGGACTTTTTTTGTGGATAATTATTTTTGTTGCCATCATATAAACCAAAAGAATCCTTAGGTCATTAGGATGTGTTTTGTTGCTTTGTTTATTTTAAAGTCTAATAATTTAAATTTAGATTTTATTTTTCCTTGGATGTGTATTTTCTACCATTCCTAAGGGTTTGGAACTATTTGGCATCAATGAGGAGTTAAAATGCAAAAAGTTGTCATATTTGGCAAAAATTGCTAAATTGCTAGTGCAACTTTTGAAAAGTTCTTATCAAGAGAAATTTTAACTTCCCAACTTTCATAACCACCTAAAGTTTGTCTAAATTAGTTGATTAAGGGTAACTAGGCATAAGACATGTTTCCTTTGGTAGATTATCAAATTATATGGACTATAGCAACATTTTATGAAAAAAAGTACATTTTTTGGAAGGAACTTGTTCTTTAAAGCATTGTATGGATTGGTTGAATAAAAATAAAGTTTATATAAAGTTCAATTTTTGAAGATCAAATTTCATTTGCATCTGGTATTGATCAATTCAGCTTTGTGTAGATGAAGTTACAACATTTTGTGTGAACATAGTTTTGAAACCCTCAAACTTAGGCTTTAAAACAAAGATGTGGCACTAATTTACAATTTAACCATTGGAATTTGATGCCACTTGGTTAAATGAAATTTAGGAAAATTTTCTTCATAATTGTAAATGGCTAGGAAAGGGAAGCTTAGTTGATAGATGTAATTTGATGCCCCAAGCTATATAAGCCCATGTATTTAGCCTAAAAATGAATTGTTTGAGTGTGGTAACAACATAGGGAGGTTGTGGGTTATTCTAATGTATTAGATCAAACTAAGTCCATAGATAAACATAAGACTACTAGACCAATCTCATGCACCCACCTTGAAGCATTTGTATCAAGCCTTAGTCTAACTTAATCAATTAGGCTAAAGAGTTGTTGCTAGTGTTCTGTGTTGCAGGAGTAAGTTTGGTACTTGTTATTTAAGGATGTGGAAGTGTTACATTTGAGTAGGTTAAATCCATCTCAAAGCTCCTATGCCCATAACCCTACCCCTTTTTAGAGGGAAACTATGAGGAGAGACTTAATTTGAAAGAAGGCTAAAAGCCACAAAATTGTAGTTTGTGTCCAAACTTAATAAGGTGTTTTGATTTGGTAATATTTAGGATAAATACAACATTTGAAAATGTCTCGAGTGCCCTAGGACTTAGATCATTAGCTTGTTATTTTTTGTGTCTTCAAAGGAAGGTAGACCCTAAGGGTAAGAAGTAAACCTAGAAGAGGAAGAGTGTGTTGGAATTATAGATGGAGTAACTAAGACGTGGGGGTGGTGTTGAATTAGTTACTACAAAAACAAATCCATAGATCCCTTAGATGTCTTAAAACTTAATTACTACTATAACTCGGTAGCCACACAAGAAAATGTTGTAACTCAATAAATTAACTTGTTACTGATCTTTAAGCATTCATAATTATTAACATGCACGCAAAAGAAAATAGCATGAACACAAGAGACACCAGATTTAACATGGAAACGCAATATAGGAAAAACCACAAAGTAACTAGCTACCAATTTTCACTTTTCTCATGTGAGCCTTATTAGGAGCCAACCTTGTTAAAGGTTACACAACACACTATTAGATGTGAGCCTGTTAGAGGATTTAATCACCCTGTTAGGAGTGGCCTTGCCAGAGGACTTTAGAATAATTTAGTAGAATTGTCCACCTTGTTAGAGGATTTACAAAATGCTTGTTAGACCAACTCTATTAAGAGATTTAGGAATTACTACTAAAATGGTGAGAAAGTAACAATAAGTGACCTAAATGAGATGCAATTGAACTTTGCTAATACATATCTCTTCTTTGCTTCAATACATCCTCATTGATTGAATACAACTCTACTGCTCCTCAAGGATATTTGATCCTTCTTAAAAATTCACTCACACTTCCTCTTTACACAACTTGCATGCTTGCTAATTCATACATCCATTCATTCATACTTTAGAATTCACAATGCAACCTTTTATTTATACATTACAAATTGTCAAATGAGGTCAATTAAAAGTTACATTTACCAATAAACCATACATGAGTTAGCTACAAACATTACATTAAACAATTAGACTTTATTTTCTAAAACAATGAAATCCTTCATTGGCTGACCCTGCTCCATAAACACTACTCCAGAAATGATCTCCAATTGTAACCTATTGAAGCTCAGTAAACACTACAAACTCTACAAAAATCTTTGGAGACCGAGTGAACTTAGTAAGAACTAACTTTCCTTTGCTGACCTTGTGAGCTCAATGGAAACTAATTTCTTCCACAGAAACCTTTAGCACCCGAGTGAGCTGAGTCGAAACTATCTCCACAGTATAACCTCCAAAAATGCTTGATAGACTCTCTAATTTACTTTACTAACCTTTTGAGCTTGGTAGAATCTACATTTTTCCTTGCTAACCAACCAAGCTTAGTAGACTCTAAGTGATAACTAATATGACATTTGTGTGACATCAAAGAAAACACACAATTGAATAATTATATCCAACCATCTCCCTCTTTGGCATTGATGGCAACATAGCATGTCATAGTAGAATGAAATTTGAAAACAAGTATTTTCCTGACATAATATTTCTCCCTCTTACATTTCATTAAACAAACTTCTCAAATATAGTAATCTCCCTCTATGAAGGAATTACATAGCTTCTTATAAACATCAAACTCTTCACAAACAAATTAAAAATTCAAAAAGATATGATATTATACTTGTTAGTGTAGTTTTTCATTTTTCCTATTTTTCTAGGTTTTTCCTACACTTTTAATAATCTCGCTTAGGTTTATAAAGCATGTCTTATTAGGTGAATGGTTGTGAGGTGTCACCTTCCTATATGTGAGCATCCATTAGCTATCTTTGAAAGATACTTTGCTATCTTTAGTCTGATAGATGGTTGCTCCTCATTGGTTGGTGTTGTCACCTCCTCCCTCTTCCTAACCTATATAAGCATGCTACCTAGCTTGTATCAGCATCTCTTGTTTTTGCATCCTCTTAATGCTATTTTGCTTCCAGCATTTGCATTACTCTCTTGGAGACTAACTCTATGATGCTATTTTGATTTTGTATCATTTGCATTCATAGTTTAGATAGTTATTCTTTGCACTAGTTTTCTGGATTATTCATCTTATTAGATTCTAACAATACTCTCCCTCTTTGACAACACATGCCAAAGACAACACAATATTGATTCATATGCAATATTTACATGATTATTCCGCATCAATTGAAAGATTTTCAACTTGCTAAATATTGAGGTATCACGAAAACTTTATTTTAGTGAGCTTCAGATAGGGGAATGACCCCTAATTTACATCTTAGATACAAGAATGCATCCTTAGGTAAAAGCTTGGTGAATATGTTAGCAATTTGTTCTTTTGTATAGACATATTCCAATCTGATCTCCTTATCTTGAACCAATTCTCTAACAAAGTGACACTTTGGTGCAATGTGCTTGGTTTTTTAATGCATCACGAGATTTTTGGATATGTTAATTGCACTTGTATTACCACAAAACATAACAACAGGTTATTTGATTTCTTCCTCCATACCTTCCAATAACTATTTGAACTAAAGAATATTAGAATAGTTTACTACTTCCACAACATACTTTGCTTCTTCTATAGATTGGGATGTACAATTTTTCTTTTTACTTGTCCAAGAAACCAACTTCTTTCCAAGAAAGAAAGCTCCTCCACTTTTACTCTTTCTGTCATCAACATTTCCTACCTAATCTAAAAAAAAACCCTTTTAAATTTAGATTACCTCCAAATTTGTACCAAAATCCATAATCTTTAGTCCCTTTCAAATATCTCATGATCCTTTGATTGTCATCATGTGATTTTCTCCTGGTTTTGCTAAAAATCTTGCTACAATACCAAATGCAAGGGCAATATCTAGCCTTGTATGCACTACATACTAAAACTTTCTAATCATAGATTAAAATTTCTAATTTACCTCTTTTGATTCATCATCCTTGGTAAGTTTCAATCTAGTACACATAGGAGTCCCAACTAGTTCACAGTATTCCATGCCAAACTTTTTCAGTATCTCCTTGATGCAAGTAGATTAGTGATGTAGATGTCATTCTTACTCTGCTTAATTTGAAGACCATCCAAGAATTTGATCTTTCCAAACATTGACATCTCAAATTCCTTGTTCATTTGTTCTAAAATTTCTTTCCAAAGATCATCATTTCCTATGAACAAAGTATCAACCAGAAATATTTCTACCAAAAGAATCATATTATCTGGTCCTTCCTTGATATACAAGCTATTGTTATCATTAGTTCTTTGAAACCCAATCTGAATAAGATAGTTATGCAATCTTTCATACCATGCTCTAGGGGCTTGTTTCAGACCATACAATGCTTTGTGTAATTTTTAGACCATGTCTTTCTTGTTTGGATCAACAAAACCTTTAGGCTACCCAATGTAGACTTCTTCATCCAATATACCATTGAGAAATACTAACATGAAATCAATCGGATAAACTTTAAATCTTTTGTATGCATCATATGCAAGTAAGGTACTGACACCTTCCAATCTTGCAATAGGAGAAAATCTATAGTCTATTTCTTCCTCTTGAGTGTACCCTTTGCATACTAGTCTAGCATTGTTCCTTGACACCTTACTATCCTCATTCAACTTATTTCTGAATACCCACTTAGTTCCAATCACATTTTTATCTTTAGTCCTAGGTACACAAGTCCATGTTTTGTTTTTCTCTATCTACTCTATCTCTTCATTCATAGCCTCAATCCAACTCTCATTTTCTATTGCATCTTTAGCACTTCTAGGTTCAAAATCAATGAGTAAACAAGCACCTTTCAACTTACTTCTTATCATAGCTCCTTTAAATTTGTCTCCAATGATCAGATTTTTTGTATGATGTCTCCTAACATATATGGCTAGTACAGGTTCCTTGCCTTTTGAATGAATTTCATTATCATCCTCTTATACTTCAACTTTAGGTTCTGGCAGTTTTGTCTACTACTTGGATCCTTCAGACTTAGTAGGCATTGGATTGGTAGAAGCTAAATGTGACTCAATTTCTTTCAACCTAGTTTGAACTTCCTGCAACTCAATTATTGAAGAGTCGAGAGTAGAAGATTCATGATTAACAAGTGTATCTAGCGCTATATCAGGTTTGATGAAAACAAATCTCTCATAGTCTTCTGGTTCTCTTTTTCTTTCTTCTTTATTTATTTCTACAAACTCATCAAATTTCACATATGCACTTTCTATGTCTTTGTGAGTAGACAAATTCAAACATCTATATGCTTTAATTTTGCAAGAATATCCCAAAAATATTCCTTCATCACCCTTCACATCAAATTTACCATTTCTAGACTTTCAAAATGTAACATTTTCTTCCAAATACTTTTAGGTATCTTACATTGGGTTTATAGCCATATCATAACTCATAGAGGGTTTTGAATGAATCCTTCTTCAGCCATACTGGGTTTAAGGTATGAATTGTAGTGTCGATAGCTTCCTTCCAATATTTGATAGCAATGCTCTTTTCAATCATTAAGGTTCTTGCATAGTCCATGATAGATCTGTTCCTCCTTTCATCTATTCCATTTTTCTCAAGAGTTTTAGGGGTTGATACCTATGTTTTGATCCCTATTTCAATGAAAAAATTATTGAACTCATGAGAGATAAATTCACCACCTCTATCTGACCTCAAACATTTTAGTCTTTTGTCTATTTCCTTTTCTACTCTAGCCAAATACCATTTCAACTTCTCAAATGTTTCTAATTTCTCTCTTAGGTACATGGCAATCATCATTCTTGAGTAATCATCAACAAAAAGAATGAAGAACTTTTTAGTAGTATAGCTTTCAATTCCAATCGGTCCACACAAATCAATATGCACAATTTCTAAATATTCTTTAGACTAATAGTTCTTACTATTAAAACTTGTCTTTCCCATCTTACCAATCTGATAATTCTTGCATAGACTAACCTTGGGTTTCTTTATATTAGGAATGCCTCTTACTTCCTTGAATTTACTTATTTTCACCAAGTTATCAAAGTTTACATAACACAACCTCCTATGCCATAGCAAACTTTCTTCAACTTGAGCAATAAAACATGAACATTCACCAAATTCAAGATAGAACAAATTCTTCAATCTGTGTGCCTAATCCAATCAAATTTCCTTTGTCATCCAACAATTTTTTCTTTCTATGCATGAATTCCACTTTGAATCCATTATTGAGTAGTTGTGCCACACTCAAAAAATTATCTCTTATTCCTCCTACCCAATATGCATTATCACATATCAACTCTTTCGTTACTGAGATTCTTCCTCTTCCTTTTATGTATCAAGGTTCGTTATTACCAAACTTCACACTACTACCATCATAGTCTTCAAAATATTCAAACTTAGTTTTATCACTAGTCATATGATGAGAGCAACCACTATCTATGATCCATGTATCATTTTTCCTCACATGAGAAATAAGTGTCATTTCCTCATCATTGTCAGACTCATCTTTCACAGCAATGTACACAATTTCATCTTCTTCATCATCATTAGAATCATTAGAATCCTTAGCCATAAAACATGTTTTCTTACCTTTGTCCTTGAATGATTTGAAATTTTTCTTCTGATTACACTTGTCACCTTTCTTCTCATCCTTGTTCTACTTATTTGGTCACCTAGTAGCAATATGTCCAATTTCCTAATAGGAAAAATAGATTATAGGAACCTTATCTTTGTATTTCCCTTTACCTCTAGAATATTTCCTTGCTAGTAGAGCTTCAACCACCTAAAAATCATTGTTAGAACCCTATTTTGATTCTTCTTCACTTTCTAACTAAGAATCCTTTATCTTCTTGCCTTTGTCCTTGAGTGAAAGCTTGGCTTCAAATGCTAATTCAATGTTCTTGATAGCTAAAACATAATTATCATAGTTATCTAGCTACAATGCAGTCAATCTTCCAACTATGGCCTCTAAATTTATCTTATGATTTGCTTCACATATTCTTTCTTGAATTTTACAAACTCAAATTGCATAAATGGAAAGTAATGTTCTAAAAACATTACTTATAACTGTTTCCTCCTTAATATCTCCTCTAGAAGCTTTGATTGCACTAACACTTGCTTTGACTCTTTCAACATATTTTGCAATGTTTTCATCCTCTCTCATCCTCATTTGATCAAATTATCCTCTTAGACTTTTTCCTCTAGCTCTTCTCACATTATCATCACCTCCATAGATATCTTTTAGCTTTTTCCACATTTCAAAGGTAGTTTTGTAGTCTTTAACATCATCAAATTCTTCATAGCTTAGGGTAGATGAAATGTCTATCATCATGGTGTTATGAGTCTTCTTCTAAAAAATATCATTAGTAGATAATGTACTAGGAGTTACATATGCTTCATAAAGATATTTCAATCATCTATTTCCAATGGGAGCCAGATGGAGTGTAATGAGACCTTGCCATGCCAAAAATTTATCCCTATTAAGCCTTTGAATTTCCCTCTTGTAAGACATCCTGATCTTTAGCTTAGATCCTTGAAATGCTTCCTGCAAGCACCAAAATCTCTAATACCAATTGTAAGAATTATAGATGAAGTAACTAAGAGGGGGAGGTGAATCAGTTACCACAAAAACAAATCCATAGATCGCTTAGATGTCTTAAAACTTAATTATTGTTGTCATTAAGTAGCCACATAGAAAAATTTTGTAACTCAGTATTTTAACTTGTTACTGATCTTGAAGCATTCATAGTTATTAACATGCATGCAAAAGAAAATAACATGAACATAGGAGACACCAAATTTTATGTAGAAACCTAATATGGAAAAAACCACCAAGTAACTAGCTACCAATTTTCACTCTTCTCAAATGAGCCCTATTAGGAACCAACCCTATTAAAGGTTACAAAATAGACTATTAGGTGTGATCCTATTAGAGGATTTAATCACCTTGTTAGTGGCCTTTCTAGAGGACTTTAGAACAATTCAGTAGAACTGTCCATCTTGTAAGAGGATTTACAAAATGGATATTAGATGAACTCTATTAAAAGATTTAGGAATTACTTCTACAATGGTGAGAAAGTAACAATAAGTGACTTGAATGAGATGCAACTAAACATTGATAATAGAGATCTCTACTTTTCTTAAATAGATCCTCACTGATTAAATACAACTCTACTCCTCCTCAAGGATATCTAATCCTTCTTCAAAATTTTCTTACACTTCCTCTTTACACAACTTGTATGCTCACTCATTCATACATCCATTCATTCATATTTTAGAATTCACAATGCAACCTTTTATTTTTACATTACAAATTGTCAAGTTAGCTCAATTACAAGTTACATTTACCAATAAACAAGTTGGCTACAAACATTAAATTAAACAATTAAAATTTATTTTCCAAAACACTGAAATCCTTCATTGGTTGACCCTGCTCAAGAAACACTACTCTAGAAATGATTTCCAGTGTTAACCTAGTGAAGCTCAATAAACATTGAACACTCTACAAAAATCTTTGGAGAGTGAGTGAACTTGATACAGACTAACTTCCCTTCACTGACCTTGTGAGCTCAATACAAACTAATTTCTGCCATAGAAAGCTTCAGCACTCAAGTGAGCTCAATAGAAACTATCTTCATAGTATAACCTCTAGAAATGCTTGGTAGACACTATCTTTTGCCTTGCTAACCAACTAAGCTCGGTAGACTCTAGCTGATAACTAATATGACATTTATGTAACATCAAAGACAACACACAATTGAACAATTGTATCCAATAGAGTGAAATATTAAATCAACATTGAATAACATATCAGTGCATGTTGGAAAATTTACCAAGGTCACTCAAGTATCAATTGTCTACACTTTACATATAGTGATATTAGATCCACTAAGACTCTATTTGGAAGAACAAGATAGAAAAAAGATAAGATATTCCATTGATGATAACCATTATTGAATTGGAAAATATGGTGAATGAGTAGATGACTAAGAGAAGGTTGTTAAGGAGGAGAATAGAACTATGATGATAGAAATTATTAATTTGAAGGGGCAAGTACATAAAGGAGACCATGAGGAGTCAAAAGAAGAAGAAGTGGAAGATGCTAACTTGACTAATTTACCTAAAGATCAGATGATTATGGTAGCATCCCTATAGAGGGTAGGAGGGAAAGACAAAGGAGACTTTCACGTGCTTGATGAGAATTTGGAACCAAAGGCATGTATGGAGTGGATATAGGCCATTATAAACCATTTCAAGTTTGATGGAATACCTAAAAATCAAAGGGTGAATGCAAAAAAAGCCAAGTTGAAGGGACTAGCCCTAATTTGGTAGATTTTCCTTCAAAATGTAAGGGTAGAAGGAGAGAAGTAGTCCAATTGTACATGGAGGAGGATGATGGAATAAAACATGAAATAGTTTATTCATGGGGATTATGCAGTGCTGCTCTATAAGAAATTGTATAAACTTAAGGAAAATGATATGGATGTAAGTACCTATACTCAAGAATTTCATATCCTAAATCTTAGTCTAAGCTATATGAAAATGAGAAAAACAATCTTTCATAGTATAAAATTAGACTTAGATATAACATATAAGTTGAACTAATTACCTTGGTATTAGTAGAACTAGTCCATAAATAATATCAACCTGCCCTCCAGATATATTTAAAATAGAAAAGGAGAGGTGAACAAGGTAATAGAGGAAGACAAAACTCTTTGAGAAAAAGAGGTTCATTTAATGGCAATGGAAACTACTTAGGGAACCAAGGAGAAACTAGCAATAGAGGTTCCTTTAGAGGTAGAAGACCAAATTTAGGAGGCATATTTAGAGGAAGGGGAGAAAGTGTTTTTACTAGTAGGTGTTTCTCTTGCAATAAAATTAGGCATCAATTCTTTAGATGTCAAGGGAAGATAGGAACAAGTAGTCAAGGGGAAAGAAGAATACAATTAATTCAAGATGAAGATTATCAACGCACAACTCCTTCCTTACTGAAACTTTTTCTTTAAAATGTGTAGGCCTTGAAAGTGGAGAATGTATGATGTTTAATAGGTCACTCTTGGTACCACTCAACAAGGATCCTCATCCAAGGAAATCCATTTTCAACAAAACATGTGAGGTTAAAGAAAAGGTATGTAAAGTAATTGTTGATTTAGGTTCTAGAGAGACTTTATGCTCTACTAAAATGGTAAATAAACTTGGTCTAGAAAGAAACCCACACCCAAATCCCTATATATTTTTATAGTTAACTAATGAGCTATAGACTTTGGTTAATGAACAATGTTGTGTTGAGTTTCAACTAGGTGAATTTTTGGATAAGGTGATGTGTGAAATTGTAGACATGGATGCTTGTCATATCCTTCTAGGTAGGCCCTAGAAGTATGACACTAATGCTCAAGATGATGAGGAAAAAATGTCTACACCTTGATCAAGGATGGAGAAATGTTTATGATTACACCTTTGGTAGGAAAAATTAAGGATATGAATGTTCCTCGTATTGTCATGATGGTTGGGTAGAAAGAGATCTTGACAATTCTTAAATAAGAGAAAGTACCATGTTTTGGTGTTTTGATGAAACCTAAGGAGGGCATAATCAGTAAAGAGAAACTAAAAACTGACACCTAGATAAAATTGGATCCAAAGGAGATTGTTGACATACTAGATAAGTACAAGGGAATTATTGTAGATAATAAAACTAAAGCTCTACCACCACCAAGAGAGATTAGTGACTGCATTGACCTAATACCAAGATTCACTCTACGAAATACCTACAAGCTTACACCAAAAAAAAAAATGCAAAAGTTTCTATGAAAATCCAAGGAATTCTAGAAAAGGGATTTTTAAGGAAGAGTATTAGTATGTGTGTTTCTCTTGTAGTTCTTGCACCTAAGATGGATGGGACATTGAGGTTATGGACTAATTGGAGAGAAATCAAAAGAATCACTAAAAGATACCATTTTCTAATTCCAAGAATGGAAGACCTCATGCATTGTTTAGGAGGTGTCAAGTTCTATTCTAAAATTGATCTTAAAAGGAGCTATCGCTAGATAAGAATTAGAAAGAAGGATCAATGGAAGACTACCTATAAGACCAATGATGGGTTTTTCGAATGGCTAGTTATGCCTTTTGTATTGTCAAATGGCCCTAATAATTTTATATGGTTAATGAATGAAGTTTTGAAGCCCTTTCTTAAAAAATTCATTGTGATTGATTTGGATGATATTCCAATATTTAGTAGTAGCATGGATGAGCACCTTCATCATATTGAATTTTTTCTACAAAGGCTTCAAGAAGAGGATCTGAAGATAAATTTAGAAAAATTTTCTTACTTGTAGGAACAACTAGTGTTTTTTGGTTTTTTGATCTACAATGATAGCATCCCACCAAGGTAGAATCCATATTAAATTGGTCTCATCCTACTTCAGCACCTCAGGTTAAAAAAATTCATGGGTTTTGTAGCTTTTATATAAAGTTTGTAATAAATTTTATTGGTATATGCACACCTATCATCAATATGATTAAAGGGGGTAGAAAATGTGCTTTTGAATGGACTAGACAGGCAAATGATTCATTTGAGTTCTTGAAGAAGAAAATTATAGAAAAACCAAACCTAGTATTGCTTGATTTTCATAAGGTCTTTGTCATGGACTGTGTTACAAGTAATAAAGCCATAGGAGGTGTACTTCATCAAGATGGAAGGCCATTTTCTTTCTTTAGTGATGAATTGATTGAGGCCAAACAAAATTACACTACCTATAACCTAGAACTCTATGTTATGGTATAATCACTCTAAAAATGGAGAGACTACCTTTTACAAAACGAGTTCGTTATCTTTACTAATAATCATGCTCTTAGTTTTTTGAGTAGGCAAGAAAAACTTCATAATAGTCATGTGAAGTGGATGGACTTTTTGCAATCTTATACCTTCATAATCAAACATATAAAGGGTATTTCTAATAAGGTTGTTTTTGAAATAAAAGTAGCCAAATTACAAACTAGTTCGATGACTACCAACAGATAACTATTAGAACAAAACTAACCCCTAATGCTTTTTAAGAAAAAAAACAAAAGATTATACTATAATTATTATAGTAACTATCGGCTTTAAAAAAAATGCCTATTAACAAGAAACATAAGTTTATACTATAATTATAAAAGTAACTACAAGATTTAAACAAAATGCTTATTAACAAATTGAAGTCACTTAATAAAAACAAAGGCATGATAGCCTTAAAATTGAAAAAGTTTGTAAACTAGTAGATTAACAACATACAAAGAAAAAATGAAGGGGGGGGAGCACTTAAGATTTCTTTTCCTCCTTCTTCCCCACGAGGAAATTCACTTAGTCTTCCACTAGGAAGTCAAAAAGTAGCTTGGAGTCCTCCTTGGGCACATCCCCTTTGACATCCTTCAACAAGCACAAAGTGGTAGCTGCCGTATGAGTGACTTTAATTGTAAACTTGGTTAACAGTCCCATTCTTTCCTCTAAGGCCTAAATTCTCACTCATGCAGCTCATTACTAGCCTTATCTAAATCACTCAGATGTCCATCCTTGCTAGCTTGAGTATCCTACACAACAAGGGGGTTAGTGGCTTGTTTAAAACCTACATTAATAGGGGAGGAGATCATATCTGGGTAAGGCATCCTATCCACCATCTTAGTGAATTGATCTTTTGTTAGGTCCACACATGTAGGAACAACCATTGCTAAGACATGTAACACCTCCTTATTGTCCTTACCATTACCTAAGTTTGACCTGAAGGAATCAGAAATCTCCTCTACAAGCTCCTTCGTACCTAACTTTCCAAAGTTAATAGTTTTCTCCTTCATTCTTCTTTTTTGGTAGCTCAAACCTTAGAATCTAATTCATCCTCCTGTGAGGCTCCCTCCTTTAACTTCCTATTAGCCTAAGACTTAGCTACCCTCCCTGACCTCCGCCTTCATCCTTTCCCCTCATCCTGCAACTCCATCTGCATTTTCTTCTTACCATTTCCTTTTTTCCCCCTATGGGAGGGATTTATTGGGGACCCATTGGGAGAGGGCTGAGGGGTAGGGGCTCTAGGATTAGCAATCCTAAGGGGGATCACTTGGGGCATGGGGTTTGGATGAATAGGAATATCAACTTCCACAATCCTAGGGGGACCAAGGCAAGGTGAAATTATTACAACCTAAAAATTAAACCCTAGTGTAAAATAGTAAAATTAACCCTCCTTCTCATTTTATCTTTTACATCAACAACAGTATCTTCAAGATCATGCAACAAGAAGAAGGGAAGTGAAAGAAAATCATGATGTCAGAAATGATTAAGAAGAGGAAAATGGAAGTAGTAGCAAACTCCATACCTTCCTTCTAGTGTAAGATATTTCATAAAAATTAGACAAACCTCGTTCCATGGGTCAAGTAGTTTTTCCCTCATGAAAACCCCCTCTGTGCCGAACCGGTTCCTCAGCTTCCTCATAGAAACATTGTAGACTAGTTTCATCAGTCACCCATGTCACCTTCTACCATTTTCTTCCCCTCATCACCATTCCTATTACCATAGAAATCACCTCCTTCAAAACATGACATGAGATATCATTAATTATCACCTTGATACTCTCCCATGAGTTAACAAACTACATAGAACAATTCTCGTCATGACCATTGAGAGTCTCCATAAATGGGACAAAACCACCCTCCCTTAGAATGTACCAGAGCAAGGGTTTCCTCACACTATCATTGATCATAGATGGTTCAATGTGTAATAGGTCACCTACCATCTTTGTAATTTGTTTCTCCCCTCTCTCTATTCAAATCCTTGTCCCTAAAAAAAAATCACTCTTAGAAATATAAACCCTTAAACAGAGATGATAATTACAATTAATAGTAATAATGGAACCTGGAAAATTGGTGAGAAACATTAGGAGGTGGCTACCATGATCTTTCCACCAACTGTTTCCATCATTCCCAACCTACCACAAATCTATAAAAAAATAAATCCTTTTTCTACATGATGTATGATGATCCATAAAGGGAAATAAATAAAAAATCCCTATTTCAAACTCCTAATTTTTGGGCCATGAGTTATAATTATTGCCTGTACTCAAGCCTTTTCCCCATACCACATAAGCATAAAGTACATTTTGTCCCCACTAGCTATATAGAATTATAAAATGTAACCAGATAGGATTCATCATTATTTATTTCTTTATTCACGAACTCCCTCACCAAATTTGGCAAAGCATTCAAATTCCTCCAACTCTTGGCCCTTCCAGCTTTAAGCCAACTACCACCATACCATCAATTGTACTATTGCCCTCCTAAAAAATTTAATTCAAATCAAATCTATTGAGGGTGGCTAATAGGTACTTGATAACATCAATAATACTTTTGATAGCCCATCCCTCTTTCATATTGCCTTTAACAGTTGAAATAATGACTTTAGAATCACCTTCAACTTGCACATCTTGCCATCCCACACTGAAGACAAACTTTAAATGCCAGTACAAAATCATCACTTCTGCAACATTATTTGAAACTTTCCCTAATGGACCAGCATAAGCCAACAACATCCTTCCTTTATAGTCCCAGACAATCCCTCCCCTTGCCAATCCCTCCTTTCTAGTAGCACCATCAAAATTAAGTTTGACCTAGTTAGGAGGGGGGTCTCCATTGAGTTCTCTTTCTATCCATAAGATTAGAGTTGTCAATCTCCATAATCCCATCGATCAATGACCAACACTTCATGATTCTAATCTCAAGGGTAGAAGCATAGAACATTTTTTTTCTCCAATTGGTGCATCTAATGTTATCAACTATCAATTTGGAGACCATATCAACCATGACCTTCACCTCCCTTTCCTCATTTGTAAACACCTTGTTATTTCACTCCATCCAAATACCCCACAAAACCTAGGGGGAATAACCTTCCACAAATTGATAAGCAAGGGGTGGGTGAATGGGCCTTGCTAGTTCACCAAATGCCCCATATCTACATTAAACACCCAATTCACCTCTAACTTCTAAAGGATTTTCCCCCACACCATAGTGGTTGATACTCTCTTCCTCCCTCTTATACATACAACATTTGTTAGGTAATTGGAACCCCCTCTTCCTTAAGTTGTCAATAGTGTGAATTTTACCATGGATAGTGGTCCACCAAAAAATGTTGATTTTTAGGATTAAATGGTTAAACCAAAAATTTCCCCAGTCATTAGGTTCAAGAGATTTATCAATCATTAGCTTGTTCACAAATTTAACTGAGAACTCCCCAGCCAAGGTGGCCCTCTAAATGAAATCATTAGTTCCATCTCTTCTCAAGGTCTTGTACTCTCCCAAAAAAGAATTCAACTTATCTATTAGGGCCCTTCCTATCAATTCATTTTGTTGCAACCTCATCTTCTTCCATTTTCTTCTCAGGCCAATATAATTTGAAACCATTCTACCCCCCATGTCTTTGAGGTTATATCAGAGAGACCCAAACTTTTCTTTTGAAAAAGGTTTATCTATAAGCCATGGATCCTCCCAAAAATAGATTTGGTTACAATTCCCCACAAGCCACCTTACTCCCTCCTTTAGAATGGTTCTATTTCTCACAATGTTGCCCTAGATACTAGAGCCCATAGGAAGATCATTTCTCTAGGTACATTGAGAGAAATTATGATTATAAATTTACTTAGCTCTAATTATATTACACCAATTAGAATCTCCCTTCATTAGATTCCACCCCATCTTTGTGAGGAGCACATTGTTTTGATCAATCATCGTCCTTACTCCCAATCCTCCCCTATAGTTAGTTTTATAGACTACATCCCAACTAACCAAGTTTAATCTTATCTTCTCACTTCTCCTAGACCAAAGGAAGTTATATTGAATATTTTCTAATTTATTAGCCATACATTGTGTAATTTTGAATAAGGATACAAAGTACATTGGTAATTCCTAGAGAGAGGAGATCAGATGTTGCAGTTTACCTGCACTACTCTTAGTATGATAAACTTGATACTTCAAAATATTTCTTTGGAAAGTGTAGGGATTTTAGCTATCAAAAAAATTTATGAAGAAGATGAGGACTTCAAAGATATCTAGAAGGTATGTATGGATATGACAGAAAGCTACCATACAAAATTTTCTAAATTTCCTATTCAAGATGGTTATTTGTTCAAAGGTGAATATCTTTGTGTTCCAAGAAATTCTATAAGGGAAAATATTATAAGGGAGAAAAATCGTGGTATCTTAGCAAGACATTTTGGAGTGGATAAGACCTTGAAGTATGTTAGGAGATTCTAATTTTGGCCTAATTTACAGACTAATGTAAGGAAATTTGTAGAGAATTGTCTAGTTTATCAAAAATCCAAAGGTCATACTTCTAATCTAGGACTTTATAGTCCACTTCCTATTCCATCCAAACCTTAGGGTTCAATTATTATGGATTTTGTTCTAGGTCTACCCAAGGACAAAATATGTCACAATAATGTCTTTTTAGTAGTTGATACATTTTCTTAAATGTCACACTTCATTCCCTATAGGACCACACATGATGCTTCATATATTGTTGGGTTATTTTTCAAGGAAATTGTTAGGTTGCATGGGCTTCCAATGTCTATCATTTTAGATAGAGATCCTAAGTTTTTAGAGCACTTTTGGAGGACATTGTGGAAGAAATTAGGAAAAATTGTTTGTCTTTCATCAACATATCATCCTCAATATTATGGACAAACTGATGTGATCAATACATTACTTAGTAACTCGTTGAAAAACCCAGGAGCATGTTTGAAGTTGAGAAATCCATTCTTGCCCAAGCTAAGTTTTCCTATTACAATTTAGTCAATATAGGTACATGCATAAATAAGTTTTAGATTGTATATGGTCTTCACCCAAGGGGAGTCCTGGAGCTCATAAGTGTTGTAGACATGAAGTAGCCTAGTGCCTTGGTTGATGAATTCATGAGAGTTATCAAGAAAATCCATGAACAGGGTAAACAGAAGTTACAACACTCTACAAAGACATATAGAGAATATGATAAAAGAAGAAGAAGAGGAAGTTAAATTTTTAGATTGGTGACCAAGTAATGGTTTGTTTGAAGAAGGAAAGAATGCTAACAGGAAGTCATAGAAAACTAATGATGAAAAAGATTGCACCATACAATATCATAAATAAATGTGGTTCAAATTCTTATCATATTGATCTTCCTCCTCATATTTATTTGTCACCTATTTTTAATGTTGCTCATCTTTATGCTTACAGAGGTTGCATAGATGATCATTTTTTTGGAGGTGAAAATAATTCCCAACCAGAAGAGTTTCTAAAAGATCTTCTCAAGACACCTGCATTGGATATATAATTGATTTTAAAAAAAAATTAGTCAAAGAAATAAGAAGGAGGAATTACTATGAGTACTTAGTTCAATGGAAAGGAAAACCTCTAGAAGATGCTTCATGGATGACCAAGGAATCCATTGAGAAAGATGGATTCATTTTTTCTACCATTCTAGTCAAAGGGACTTGAGTTTCTTTCAAGAATGGTAATATGGCATAGGGAACCTATACCTATCTCATTATTGAGGAGTTTTCCTCTTAGTTATTTTTTATGTAATAAGGATGTGATGTATTGACACCATCGATTGTGTGTTAGTTTTATTCTTTTCTGTGGATGAGGATCTTTGTAGTCATCTTAGAAACCAAAAGAGTCCTTAGTCCACTGGGATGTACTTTTTGGTTTTATGTGTTTTCCATTCGAATAATTTAAATTTAGTTGTCCTTCCCTTAGATGTGTATTTTCCACCATTTGTAAATGTTTGGAAACAATTGGCATCAATAAGGAGTTAACATGCAAAAAGTTGTCATATTTGTCAAAATTTACAAATTAAAAATACAACTTTTTGGAAAGTTCCCACAAAGAGGAATTTTAACTTCTCAATGTTCACGACCACCTAAATTAAGTATTAATAAATTTATTGAAGGTTTTTAATGCATAAGACATATTTCCTTTGGTAGATCATCAAATTGTACAGACTATAGCAACATTTTATGAAAGAAAAACTTGTTTTCTATAAGGAACTTGTTCTATAAGGAATTATATAGATTGGTTGAAGAAAAATTTGATTATGTAAAGTTGGATTTTTGAATCAGCTTTCATTTTCATTTGGTCTTGATCAATTTGGTTTTGTGTATAGGAAGTTACAAAATTTTATGTAAACATAGTTTTGAAACCCTGAAATTTAGGGTTTGAATTAGAGATGTAGTCCTTACTTGCAAGTTTTTCATTGGAATTCAATGCCACTTGGTGAAATAATTTAGGAAAGTAAACTACATGATTCCAAAAGGCTAGGACAAGGGAATCTTGTTTTTTGGTTGTAATTTGATGCCCTAGGCTAAATAAGGTCTTGTATTTCACCTAAAAATGAACTATTTGAGTGTGGTAACAAAATGGGTAGGATTTGTGTCCTAATATTTTGATGTATTTAGTGAAACTAAGTGTTTAAAATACTACCAAATAATTTTACCAATCTCATGCACCCAAATCAAAGCATTTCTACCAAGCCCCAGTCTAACTTGATGAATTAGGCTAAAGTGTTGTTTGAAAGTTTTTAGTGTTGTAGGATTAAGATTGGTACTTCATATTTGGGGAAGTAAAAATTTTAGATTTGAGTGAATTAAATACATCTCAAAATTTTTAATTCCACAACCATATCCTTGTTTTAGAGGAAAACTTCTAGGAGAGACCTTGTTCACAAGAATAGTTAAAGCAAAAAAAATGCAATTTGTGTGTCCAAACATAATAAATTATTTTGATTAGTTCATTTTTATGATAAATCCACCATTTGAACAAGTCTAGAGTTCCCTAGAACTTGGATCTTCACCTTATGAGTTTTTGTGTCTTCAAAGGAAGTTAGACCCTAGGAGTAACAAGTACACCTAGAAAAGGAAGAGTGAAAGTTTGAATCAAAATTGAACATCATATCGATGTATATTAAAATATTAATCAAGGTCACTTAAGTTTCTATTCTTTGTATTCTATCAGAGAGAGAAAGAGAGATAAAGATAGAAAGAGACAAAGAGAGAGTGTAATGTCCCCATTACTAGAGTTAGCTGGGGACAATTTATTCCTATAAAATATTAGTTAAAATCCAAACAATAACAAAACTCACTATATTATTATACCCTCTAATTTGACCCTAATGTTAAGGACCTCTCTAGATCAAGCTTCCTAGCTCATATCTACTTCATTGGGAATCCTCTATCAAGGGCTATGCACATATGCATATGTTAACAACAATAGAGTATTCTAGCATACTGATTCTCAGTAATGGTAGAAAATGGAGATCATAATATCTCACATGCTCCATACTTTGAGTCCATATTGATTCTCAACCATGGTAAACAATGCAGATCTTAATATCTCACACGTTCCATGCTTCAATTTTCATTAATCATTTTTTTATAAGAATTATATTAATTATTCCTTTTAATAATCTCAAATCTTTTATTATTCATCTATTAACTTAAAAGTCATTTTCCAAACATTAATAAGACAATCACAAAATATCTTTTATAAATATATATATATATATATATATATATATATATATATATATATATATATATATATATATATGCATAAATATACTCATATGTATGTATGTATATATATGGATATATACAAGTATATATATATATACATACATACATTTATCATATATATATACATACATACATACATACATACATACATACATACATACATACATACATATGTATACATAAATATCTATCTATATACATTTGTGTGTGTAAAGGAAGTCATATAATAAAATTGATTGAATAAGTAAGGCAACCTTCTAACTAATTAAATCAGTTACCTTTGTGTTATGTACCTTTCATGTTCTCCTTTGTACAATTTTGGATTTTAAGGTTCCATATTTAGTGATCTTTATATTATAATATATCTTCTACTTTAGGATGAAATAACATAAAATATTGTATATCCTTTCTTACCTTATATTCCTTCATTCAAAATTTCTTGATCTCTTTCCAAAGTATAAACAAATATTATGCATTCATCTTCTTTCACATTCTCCTTTCCTCCACATAAATGGGATATTATATCTCAACTTATTCTATTTTCTATTGACTTAGTACCTTTGTACTTTTTTAAATTTGAAATCAATGGTCATGAATGATAAATGGCTCTTTCTTGGTTTATACCATTTTGTTCACCTTTTGTTATTTAGTAGTGTATATGATCATATTTATGGATGGTTTATTTCATTATGTGATGGGTATTTCTATTTTGATATCTCCTCTTTTTTTTATTATCACTTATTTCAATGTAACTTGTAATCTACCTATATATCCTTATTCTCTTCTTTGATATCTTCTCTACACTCGGTTGTAAAATTTTATATGTGCTTCTAACGAATCATTGGTCATGACCCAATGTTGATGTGGTGTCTTATATATGATATGCGTCTTCATATTAGATAGTAATATTAGTATTTATTTACTTATTCATTTGTTACACTATAGTTATTTATTTTAATTATCATTATTTAATTAGTTATTTTTAAATATTCAATAAAATTCTTCAGTTTTATTTAATAAATAGTTTATCAAAATAATCATTTTATTGTTTCATTAATAACTTTGAATATGACTATCAACTATTTTTTATTTACTATAAAATATCAACATTAGAGGGGATATTAGAGAGATAGAGAGAGCATGGGGCAAAGACAGAGATTAGGGGATATGATAGAGAGAGAGAGAGAGAGAGAGAGAGAGAGAGAGAGAGAGAGAGAGAGAGAGAGAGAGAGAGAGAGAGAGAGAGAGAGAGAGAGAGAGAGGAGATTTGTGAAAGATAAAGGGGGTAGAATAGGGAGAGGGGATAGGAGAATGTGAGAGAGGGAGAGTGATGGGGGAGAGAATGGTGGAAGGCACCTAGGTGACATCATAGGTCATCTCAACAAATGGGAGGAGATTCATGATGTAAGACAAGGGATGATGAACCACAACTAAACTTGTAACTACTCAAATCAACTAGTTATCATATATTTTGATACATGTTAACCATTTTATCCCCCCCCCCCCCCCCCCTACAATCTCTTTCCAATGCTACTAGTCTCTTGAAAAGATCAAGGTGGTACAACCAAGACCCACATTCTTAAATTACTCATTTTTTGCCATACAAACATAAAAGAGATACGTAAAACTTTGGTTATATGTTATTTTCTTTTATATCCCTAAATCTTAATAATTTTTCAATTTGTACAACAATATTCCTTATTAAGACTTCAAGTTACGATCCTATGAAATCCTTTCATCACCTTGCCACTATAGTTTATGTCTTAATTAGTAGAAGGGGTGTGAAGTTGTGAAACAAATAAATTCATTGTCAATGAAATGATCATACAAAGCATAAGGATGAAAAGTATTCAAGTTACAATAGTGTAAAAGCTAACCACAATAATCTATTTGATTTTTTTTAGATCATTGCAAGTGGTCAAGGATTAAACTAAGATCAAGGTGATAAGGTTTCAAAATGTACTATTTTTGCATCTTCGCACATGATTTAAAACAAAGTAGGTTAAGGTTGCAAAGATGTGCAAGCCCATCATTTGCACCATTGTAAGGTATGAGATACTTTAATGTTGATCAATTTTTGAAGTAGCGTCTTATCAAATAATAGTAGATAAGTTGAATCAATACTACTCCATCGAAAAGCTTAAGTGTTTCAAGTTATGAAGTTGCAAAAGTCAAATAGCCAAAGTCAAATTCATTTTTTTGCATCATTATAGCTAGTTAAAGGAAACCTTGGTTCAACATGGTGAGGTAGTGAAAACCTATTATCATGGCTTCACATGATTAAAGGATTAGTTGAGAGTTAAGGTTTCCATGAATTGGTCAATAGTTAAAGATGTCTTTGTAGCTTTGCAAGTCAACATGGCCAATGAAAGAATATTGTTGTGAGGTTGTGATGACATGAAGTGGTAAGTTTAGAAGTTATCACATTGTTGCAAGTCAGTAAGCATTGAAGATCTTCAAGGTTGCGAGGTTGCGATAAATGATAGAACAATCAAGTTGATGGTCATTGCAACTTCACATGGTTGAGTCATTAATAGATTTTTCAAGTCACAAAGTTGTGACATAGGGTTAAAATAGTTAAGTTAGCTACTGATGCAACATTTCATGTTCCAAACATGTTTTTTTTTTGACATTTATGATTGGGTAATGCAGTTAAAGATAGAGATATAGCAGCATTGCATGGTTAGAGGGATGTTAAGTCTTAGAAGTTACAAAGCTATGATGAAGCCTATCAGGTGGTGTTTATGGTTTCACATGTTCCAAAAATTCTTTATGCCTTGTATTTGTGAAAGAGTGACATGGTTGGAGATATGGGCATCACAACATTGCATAGTTAAACAAGAGTTAGTTCTTAACCATTATGAGGTTGCAAAGTAGTCCATTTATAATGTTCACAGGAATGCAACTACTAGAGCACTAAAATGATAAAGAGCTATAAGGTAGAAATTAAATAGAGAACAAAGTAGTCATAATATCACATGGTCAAATAGTTAATAAGGAAATGAGTTGAAAAGTTACAAACAAAATTCTAGGTCAAAAAAATAGTTAGATAAGCTGGGCAAGGTGGTTGAATGCTTAATGTTTTTAGGGCCACATGAAAAGTTGACTATTTTTTTCTATTGAATGATCACATAGCTAATATAGCATGGTCACAAACACAAAATCAAGTAGATCTTTGGTGGAAAATAGGTCATTGATCGCTTGCAACTATTATTTTAAGTTTTCTCCATGGTTGATGAATGAAAATTTCCTCCTACCATTACCATGGGCATCCATCTACCCAATCAGAAAAGTTTTTGGCTATTTTTTCTATCTCTTCTACAACAAGATTTGCACATAAAATTATATTTCCTACATATGGACATGCACCCAATAAAATCTTCCCAAAACTGTAGTGATTGTTCTCCATGACTTGAAGGAAGTAGTTGAGTTTCAACTTTCAATTGAAATTTTCTTAGTTATGCTTAATCTAGAAAATCAAGCTTTATAACCCTTCCAAGGGTCAGTCCTTTGTTTAACTCTATAGTAGTTGTATTACATGTTCTACTATTGTAATTTCCTTTTACTTTTGAATGAATATACTTTTCTCCTATACCTCTCTCTTCATTAATATGTTATGCAATATCTTCTTTTCTTATTTTGATATATTGACTACATTATTCAACTATATAGTTGTATCTACTTGGCTTGAATGATATAGAGTAAAGCTTCTTACTTATAGAACCCCTTTGGTTTCTAATCTACATATGGTTGTTGAGTTAATCAAGGATTGAATCTATGTATTTTGAGATTATGTTGATGAATTGTTCATTTGTAAGTAGAGATAACATTCAACATACTATTTGGTGTATCACCATTCTACATTTGATTGTGTAATTTATTTTCATGCATTTCCTTCTTCCTTTTCCTCTCAAGAAGTAATTAGGTGCATCATGATAGTAGGGAAGTTGGCCTTCTCTCAAGACTCATTCTCATTATTCAAGTCCCACAATGTGGAAATTATTTCCCTATTTCACAAGGTTGCTTTTAGGTAAAACTTTAGGAAAGGGGTGCAAACTTTCTTGACAAAAATACCCTCTATGATGTTAGAGGAGTCATAAGGTTTCATCAAGTTTTTGAAACCTAATACATTTTTGATACCTAATACATGGATTTCCTGAGTAGTTTACTATTGTATAGATCTATACAAATTAGGAGACCAAATCTTGTTAGATGACTAGAAATAATTTTTAGTCTAGTTTAGATTGCATTTCATTTTAGATTGATTGGTTTAATTTGAAACAAGTTAGCACATTTTCTTTGCGAGTAGGTTTTAAAACACTTAAATTGATGGTTTCAAGAAGATGTGGCCCTTACCTACATTTCTATAGTTAGTCTCTAGTGACCTTTTGGGATCTACAAGGGTATGTAGTTTAAGATTCTATGTTATATATTTTGTTCAGATGATCTAATGGGTAACTGAGTGTGCCCTAGACTAAAATTTTGATATTTTCAGCATTAAAAGTGTTGATTTTATTGATAGGGCTTGGTATGAAGCTATGAAACTTCACGAGTAGTCATTTCTTGGTTGATAAGGTTTGGTAAGACCTTTTGCAACAAAAGACCTATCCTAGGTACCCATCCTTGCATATTTCCAAGTGATGTGTGCTTGATTTGGCCAATTAGGCCTATGAGGCTTGCATAGGATTAGGAGTGCTAGAGTAGGTTGGAAGGTTGGTTTTTTGGGGATTTTTGTAACCTCAAAAAGGGCTACAAGGATAATTGGGCTTATTATGAGAAAATTTCCAAATAAAAGTTGGGGAATTAAATCAATAGTGAATGTATCATCTTGGAGTGTTCCTTGAAGTGTCTTAGGTGTGAGTTTTACCCAAAGAATAGGTTGGAGACTATTTCTTTGTTTTAGCCATTTTACCCTTGTAGATTACTAGCATTGCTAATGGGGAAAAATATCTTGAAGAATTGAAGAATTGTTTGGAAGCTAGCCATTGTGTTGAAACCTATTGGGAGGAGTCCTTCAAGGCTCTAGGAGTCCCTTCCTTATATTAAAAAAAGTAAAGTTACATATAGTCATGAACTTTAGCTTTAGCATGTGTGTGTGTGTGTGTGTGTGTGTGAGAGAGAGAGAGAGAGAGAGAGAGAGAGAGAGAGAGAGAGAGAGAGAGAGAGAGAGAGAGAGAGAGAGAGAGAGAGAGAGAGAGAGAGAGAGAGAGAAGGGGGGGGATGTAATGCAGAGAAAGATTAGGGGATAGGATAGAAAGTGTGAGAGAGATAGATAGAATGAGAGAGAGGGGGGAGAGGGGGGAATAATTGATGTGAGAGAGAGAGAGAGAGAGAGAGAGAGAGAGAGGGAGAGAGAGAGAGAGAGAGAGAGAGAGAGAGAGAGAGAGAGAGAGAGAGAGATCATCTAGAGATATATATCTCTCTTTCTTGTGTAGTAGTACTAAAATCTGAGAGAGATGGGGGGGATTAGGGGATATGATAGAAAGAGTGTGACTGAGAGAAAGAGAGACATAGAGAGAGAGGGAGAGATAATGTAGAGATATATATGTAGTTGATCTCTCCCTTCCTCTCTCTCTCTCTCTCTCTCTCTCTCTCTCTCTCTCTCTCTCTCTCTCTCTCTCTCTCTCTCTCTCTTTCTTGTGTAGTAGTATTAAAATCTGATTGGGTTCTTAAAAAATGAGTGTGTTCTTAATGCACTTTTTATTTTTATAACTAAATTAGGTTATGGCTTGGTTAAAGCTATTGTGGTTCCACAACACATGCCCCATTTCGATCAGAAATGGCAACCCCCTACTTTATTTTTGTCTTTATAGATCCCTAGTTTAGGATTTGAGTCCTTTGAGGTCTTATCTAATTTCCAAGATTAGAGCTTTGGGAGGACATAGGCCCTTTTTTGAAAATAAAAAGTTCACAAGCATACCTCAATAGTGCGCTAGTGTGCAAATCCTTTAAAAAAGAAATGAAAAAAGTATTTGTGTTTCATAGATGCATAGTTGTGCAACACAAAAGATAGGTGGGGTCTATATAACCCCCCACCCCCTTTTCCTCACCACCCTGATCTCTTTTTATCATGCTCTAATCTCCCGACCATAGCTCCACACTCCTTGAGGTTTGTATCCTTACATCTCCCCTACATTTCAAAACATAAACAAAGTTAAATTTTTTTTCAAAGGTTCACAATAGTGCACCTCATTAGGTGTACTAATGTGCACCTTGGTACCTTTTAAAACCAAAAAAAAACATTCTTCTAAAAAACTTTTTAAAAATTAAAAAAAGCAAATGAAACACTTAATTCAGGTGTGCATTAGTGCACCTAACCCAAAAACCAAAATGGGTTGCACATCAGTGCACCTAATGAGGTGCAATAATGTGCAACACATAATAGAATTTCCTTGTCAAACAAGGTGTATTAGATACACTTATCAGGTGCACCTAGTGTGCCATTTTTATTTTCTTTCTTGCATGTAAGTTGTTTAATTATGTTTTTTCATATTTCTTCAAGAATTTGATATTTTAGGGTTTTGTTTGTCATAATCTATGGCGTCATCAACCCATTTTTTCTTGAAATCTTATCTGGTGGATGTCCTTTTGTGTAGATACAATGGTGTCTTCTTCATCCTCCCTTGGTGAGAAAATGGCACCAAAATTATTAGTGTTCAAGTTCCAGGGCATTCCTACAAAATCATAGTTTCAAGATGACTACTAAGAGATTTGAGACATGGATTTAGGTCATAAAAGTTTGGGTGAGTTCTTAAAATTGTGCAACAAACCAACTGATAGGTCTTGGATGATCTCCACATTGATTTGATTAGTGCTCATTAATGCAATATCACACTTGGTGTTAGTACAATCTTTAGAACTAATCTTGACACTTGTAAAACATTTTGTTCTTGAAGAAAGGGTAGCCAAGAGCATAATGGGAGAGATAATTCTCAATCTCCAACCAAAGAACATTGAGAAAGTGTTGCATATCCCTAGTGCGAATCAATTCATCAGACTAACCTATGAACAAGTGAAGAGATGGTACAAAGAACATGTGGAGGAATCTTTCAAGATTATCAACTCCTCATGCCTTATCGAGAAAACTCCTCTAGGAAATAAAATAAGAAATTTAGACATGAAAAGAACATACATGAAGGAAGATATTAGATATTCAATCATACTCTTGAGTAGAGTTGTGGGTTTTTCAATAGCTAGACACTTGAATATTTTATGGTGCATTTTATTGAGACAACAAAGCAAGTTGAGATGCCATTAGATTGGGATTTTCCTCTTAGTTGGTGGCAGCAAAGGGCAATAGAAAATTTTATATGACATCATACTTGGTGTACTTATTAGCTGTGAGGGCAAGAAACTATCCAATTCTTTATAAGAGGGGTAACATGTAAGATGCAAACACATGGCCTTATATTGTACACCCTTAGCTAGTGAAGGAGAGGCTTTCAAAGCAAATAAAACAATATATAATTGTAAATGATGCTTTCATCTTTGCAATAATATAGTTCAAAGGAGGGGATTATGCAAAGATAATATTAGAGGAGGCATCTGCATTGATATAACTAGTTCAAGCTTATTATAACCAAATCTATATATTCACATATTTAAGGGTAGCATGTACAAATATCAACCCTAAGAAGCTTACTAGGTATCTTAGTGAAAGATTAATTCTCCTAAAGATTTCCCGACAACTATTGTCTACCTATGAAAAAGTTAGAAAGCACCATAAAATATGTTAGACCTGGCCTATCACTATAGGACCTTTTTAGGTGGATCAAAGGAAAGCTATCCCTTTGTCTGAATGTGAATGGGATCAATATCCCTTGGAAGAGTATAATTCTCCTCAACCATATTTTTATAATATTAGGAGAATGCAATATGTAGCTGGAAAAATATTTCAACATGAAGAAGCCATTGAAGATCACTGGATGAATGCAACAAATGACTATGTTTTCTACATAAGGGATTATTGTAGGATGAGTTTGTATTTGGTAGAGAATTCCTTGAAGATAAAGATTCCATTGAAGATAGTACAGCATGACATTGAGGAATTTTTTGATCCATTATTCAATAGAGATAACATTGGTGAATGGCCTATTATGAATGTTCAGATAGATAGAGAACAAAACTTGAAAATCAACCATAGGGTGAGGCACATCATCAAATTGATGCAGGATTGGATCAAGAAACCATTTAAACTTGATCCAATTCTAAAGAAAGTGATCTTCCATGCATAAGCCCATCTAGCTAGAGGTAGAGGAGAAAAGGTGACCATGCCTATCTTTATGGCTCAGTCATCAGTAAGGACAAAAATAGTGCACCAATTTGATAGACTAGTTGGTTATTATCGAGCCCAAAAGGTTATAGGTAAGGGCAAGAGGAAGAGGAATTGTTCTCAACAAGCTGAACCTAACGAAGGAGAAATTCTAGCACCTCCACAGCAAGGAGAGGAAAACATACAGGGGCTAGAGAGTATACAAGCTACACAAGCCCAAGCTGATCCCCAAGTACTGTCAGTTGCACCAAGCCAAGAGGAAATAGAAATTAAAGAATAAGAGGTTTCCCTACCTCAAAAAATAAAGCAACCCTCCCCTTCTACACCTAAAAGAAGGAAGATTAAGAAACTGATAAAGAGGAGACAAAAGGAAATCAAGAAAGTGATCCCTTTTCCATCAATCCTTGAACCCATTCCAAAAGAGGCAGAAGAAGAGGGTCATGAGGAGGAAGATGAAAATCTATCTTTGAATAGTTGAACTTGGATTTCCAGAGCCATACATGAGGAATGGAGAAGAATCTCCATAATCACACCACCATCTATCCCTGAAGAACCCATGCAAACCACTACATCAAAAGATGAAATGAAACAATGGATAAATGAGTAGCATGTGGCAAACACTAATGTTGTAGCCTATGGGTACTAAGTTGTTTAGGGAAAAAATAGAAAAAAATCAACCAATCAACCTCAATAGGAGGAATGGAGTCAAGTTTCCTTGAATCACAAGGACTCAAGATCATTTTAGAATCCCAAGTACAGGCCACATTTTCTATAGAAAAGGGATCACCTACCCTTGTCCTCTAGGAACAGAAGCTGAATAGGTCCAAGTGGAGCATGAATAAGAGACACAATAAGTATCCACTGATGAAGTGTTAGAACAAGGATGGGTAAGAGAAAAACCACAAAAAATTTCCCAAGACACCAAGGTGAGAATTGCTAGCTCCATAGATATAGAGACTCTAGGTGTTAATTCCTCATAGAGGTAGAAGACTCTAGAAAGGAGTGATAAGGGGAAGAGTATAGCTAAGGAAACCCCTTCATCCTCTAATGATAAATCCCTGGTATAACATATCCTAAGGTGGCTTAGAAAGGAAGTATTAAGAAACAAGAAACAATAGTTCACTACTAAGGAGGAGGATAGAATGGAATAAATAGAAGTTCTAAGGAAGCCTAATTCACCTCCAAAGGATGCACATGAGGTAGGCTTTGTCATGAGTGATTAGAATCGTGACCTATTTTCTCATGTAGCTATCTTTATTCTAGAATCAAATGTTGAAGAATTGACTCTGAGGGATTATCAAATCTAGGAAGTTATGCTTGGGAAGCCAACCTTGGAAATTGTGAAGCTGATGTTAACAATAGGGATGAAGGATGTGTTCAGGAGCTTAGAGTAGGATGGGGCAAAATTGATAACACTTCAGTGGAAAAAAATAATCCTAAAGGGATATTTGAGTGATGTTGTTGGCCCCTTGGATCGCACTAACCCTGAAGAAACTTTAAATGCAACAATTTAGAGAAGGGATAGGGGTATAGTACAGTTGGACTCATTTTTGAGAGCTTGTTAGAAAAGGTGAGAAAGTTTTGAGAAGAAAGGCATATTGATCATTCAAGTAAATCTTAAATTATTACATGTTATGTAGAAGAATGCAAACAATTTAGTGGCAATTTTGAATCAAGATTTTGGTCTTATCGATGAAGTGCAAAGATGGGGAAAAGACTTGCAGGCATTATAGGAAATAAAAGGCCAAAGGTACCAAATGCTAATGGATGTATATATGGCTAGGAAATTAGTTTGAATAGATGATTGGGTAGAGAAGATCATAGATATTACTAAAGTAATGGAAACATTACATGTAGAGATTCATAGGCTCAATGACCAAGCCCAAGATAAAATTTTGGAAGCTGAGAGACATTATAGTGATGCATATCTAGAAATTTTTGAGGGTGATGCATGGGAAATGATAATATTAGTATAGGTAGTAGTTGAGAAATTTTGGAAAACTTTTGATTAAGTTTCTAATGATGATGACATTCAGCAGACATTCAGAATGGAAGAAGCTTTATTAAAGCTTGATACAAAACTCGAGGATTTTGCAGAAACCTATAAATAAGTGGATAACTATAGACATAAAGTAAGGAATAAATATAATGCCTTAGATTTACTGAATACGGCTCAAGTCACTAAGATAATTAAAAAAATTCAAAGGAAAAGTACCCAAACATAGCTCTGGTATAGAGGGGAACCAAAATCAAAAGCTAGAATTTTAATTTTGACACTTAGTGAAATTTTGCATTTTTTTTGCCTCCGAGGTGCACTGTTTTGCTAGTGTGCTTTTTCAAACAATGTATTGGAAGATTTTGAAGAAGTTAGATATGTGCTAATAGTTAACTACTAGTTCCAATATTAGATCTTTCCATGCATTAGAAATGCATTTTGACAATAGTTTAACTCGTGTGGGTGCCTAGTGAAGATGGAGCTTATGTTTTTGCCATTTGCAATCCCTCCTACATCAACTGAAGCCTTTATCTTTCTTATTTTCTCATGCTTTGTTTTTATTATGAAATGTAAAGGCTAATGCATCCAATTAATGATATAAAAAATGATGGAGTCCAGCTTAGCACTAGTTAGATAGATAGGTTGAACATAAATAAATTTAATTTATTAGTTTAAAAGCATATGGTTGCCTAAAGTTATCTCTCACTCTAAACAAAAATTGAGGAGAAGATTTTTTATAAATTCTAGATTGTAATATTTAATCAAGATCATCATTATTTTGTGATAACATATGCTTTTGGTGCTCACATTTGGCATGTAGTGATTCTTGCCTTAGTGTGTTATATTTTGTGAATGTATGTTCATGGAATGTGATTGAGTGAAAAGTTTATTTCGTTATTTCTAGTTATCTGATCTTTTAGTTTTGGTTTTTGCTACAAGTTTACAAATTCCACTGATGTACTTAGTTCAAGAAGAGATCATCATTTTTTTCCTTTGTACTCTTTTGTCTCGTATGAGTGCACTTTTTGTGGTCTTGAAATTTGATGAAAAGTGAAACATCATAAGGTTATTAGATTTGCATCGATGAAGGAAGAATTGCTACTATTTTATGTGGTAACCCACTAATTTCTTTCAAGTCTCAACTACCAGACACGTTGTTTCCATAGCTTATGTCTATTAGCATTTTACTTTCATCTTATTTTCTCAAACTTCTTGTTACCTTATCTTCATTATTTTCTTTACTAACCCATTTCTTGAATTAGTAATTCATATTATTTGCATTCTTAGATTTTATTCATTAAAAATAGAAAAATGGAAAAATATAGTTCTTTTTTGTGTGTTTTCTTCTTTTGAAGAAAAAAATAGATTCTAGATCTTATCTAAAGTTATTAGAACCAGCAAAGGCCTCCTCATGAGCATTCACATTTATTTTCAACTGAGTAGATTCTAGTAGGTGACAAGATCACTTAGAACCTTGGAGTTGATCCTTGGATTAGCTTTTCAAGAGAGGAGTTCAAAAGGATACCTATCATTAAGCATCATGAAAAAATGGCAGCTCATAAGAAGTGACACTAGAAGGATGGCCTGTTTACTTTTGAAATAGAAGAAAAATTTGGCAAAACATCAAAATTTTGCACTTTTTTACAAGTTTAAAAACCTTTCTACATTTCTAAGATTTTGAGGTGCACTATTATGTAGGTGCACTAGTGTGTAGGTGCACCAGGTGCACTAAATTTTGAGGTGCACCTTATTTTGTTGAAAGTATACTTCTACAATGGTGAGAACTTTCCAAAGTTGATGTAAACTGGAGGATCTTGATTTAGAATCCCCATTTTAGTGAGCTTAAATATCTTCACCAAGTGAACAAAAGTTCCTTGAGCTTAGCCATTTTTGCAAACCTCATAGTGACAAAGGAATCACTAAAATTCTACAACTTCAATTTAACATTCCATCATCTTCTTTAGTTCTACTTCCACAAAAACCACCTAGTGGACCACCAAGTATCCTAGCAGTTCCACCTCCACAATAACCACCCCTAGGTCCACCAATTCCTCTACTATCCTTTTTTGCAAATGTTGTAGACTCACCAATCAACTTGATTAGTGTACTTAGTGATCTTCTTAAGAATCCTGAGAAGTTTTTCCCAAGGTTTATCTATGGAGAAACATAAACTACTGAAGATTACATTAAGGTGTTTAAGGAAATTTGCAACTAAAAGAAAATTACTAATGAGAATGTGGTTCTTTTCTTATTCCCCTACTCTTTAGGGGAAGCTACCTTTAATTGGTACATTAATCTACCACCTAGATGTATTGGACATTGGGCTACTTTTAAAAATTGAGTTTAGAACAATTTAAGACTTTCATCAATCCAACTTTGATATATCAACTATTCATATCAATTAAAAAGAATCCAACTGAGATAGTGTCAAATTTCAACCATCACTTGCACATGGCATACCACAAGTTGGAAATCCCATAAACTATATTAGTTAAAGCTACTATTTAGATTTATTTGAACACTATGTACCATCTTACTAATATTTTTTGGAGAAGACTTCTCGTAATAGATATCAATAGACTTTTGGTAATAGATATCAACACATTGGACAAAGTCTTTGCAAAAGTGATTTCCTTCACTAAGCAAGTCAATCCTAATGGAGGAGGATTGATGCTTCCACCTCTAGTTATTACTAAAGTGCCAACATATCCTATTAGAGTGCTAATAATGACAAGCCAGTTCATACGAATGAATCCATTTCCATTACAATAGGTAGTCACTCTACGAAACCCAAGTTTAACATTTCTAGGGTATGAACCTTTGAAAGATGCTTTCTTTGAAGAAAAGGCAATAGCTTCTACTGAGGCAAACAATAGTTTCTACCTCCAAGTTTAGTTAGATGAAGAAGACCATGTCACAAATGAATAATGAGTTGACTCATTTTAGATTGTCACAAGGATAGAATAATAACTTTCAAAGAAACAATACTGATCCTTACAACAACAACAATTACAATCATAATTACAATAGGAATTTTGCCAAAAACAACAATGTTGGGAATAACAATGAAGGAAGCAATTCTAATCCTCCTAATCATAATAACAACTTCTAGAGAAAAAATAGATAATATAACACTCCTCTAAATAATGGAAGCATTCTTGTAGATAATAATAAGAATAATGTTCAATATATAGATATAAATCAATATGATAATGACCAAAATGCATCTAACAATGATGGTTCATATTATAATTGGAATCAAGACATGACTCAGAATTCATAAGAAAATGATAATATCCCTCCTATACAGTTTGTGCTATGCTACTAGAGTCCTATGATTTTGCACAGAATGCATAGGTAGAGAAACAAGCTAATGAAGAATTCTATTTTCCATTTGGTCAAGAACCATACATTCAATTGAAAGAGATGTTTTCCTTTCACAATGATAGTCAAAATATGTACAATCTATGAAGTTAAAAAGAACCTATGATAGATGGAATTCCTCCAGGACTATAACCAACTCCTCCTAATCTAATAGAAAGAAATAATCTAGTGCTAATCAAGCCCTTCTATGGAGGACAACAAAATCAAAATCAAGAAACTATCCCAACAATCTTGAAAAATCTAGCTTGTTTTACTGAGAATATAGTGTGGTGGAAGATTCGAAATAAGCAAAGGCCAACATGTCCATGCTTGACATGCTGCAAAAATTTTCTCAACAATGAGAAGCATTGATGAAAACTGTAGATCATACAAGCTACCCCATAATATGAATATTATTTCTCAAAATATAGTATCTCAACAAGTCAAGGCTTCAGAGGCAATGCCAAATCTATTTAAAGAAAAGGTTCAAGTGCCCCCATTTCTTCTTAGCATCAAGATATATGGGAAGAATCTTCATAATTTCCTAATTGATTCAAGAGCCTTTTGTGATGTTATGCCACTATCAATAGCACAAAGGTTGGGAGTTATTCCTTAGCCATCTAATTAGATAGTGATACAATTAGATAAAATAGAGGTGAAAGTCATTGGTGTGTTAAAAGATGTTTGGATATAGTTGATAGTTGACCCTCGAATTCAAGACGATATTGATATACATGTGGTTGATATTCCTAAAACCTATGGATTGCTACTAAGAAAAGAATGGATGAAATGCATAAGAGGATGGTTTTCTATGGATTTCACTCAATTATGGTTACCATGGAAAGGGATGAACAATAAAATCAAGAAAGATGCAAAGCCAAAGTTAAAAGACAATGATTATCAAATATAATTCACCTAATGATGTCACATTCTTATAATAAGATTTGGCCTCTTACAAAGTGATGGAATTTCATACAACTTTAACCAAAACATTAGATGATCAAGATGAAAGATCCAAGGTTCTAATCCAACGGGATGAGGTCATGACACAATTCATAGATAACATGGAGGCTAATTTACAATGTTTAAGAGAAGAAGCTGACCATAGTATCCTACTTCTCCCAAGATTTTATTGATTATATAAAGTTAGCCATTTTGAGTTTGAATTCTCATTATGCCAAGAAGTAGTTGCTAAGGTATTGACATAGATGATGGAAATAAAAGGAAATTACATTCCAAAAGATGCACTCATAGAGAAAAAAAATCTTATATACATATTTGAATCTAGGGGAAAGGTTGAAGAGGCAATTGAAGATCTAAATATATCATACTATGATACGTATTTGGATGGTGGAGGTTTGTCTTCTCCTCCACTAGGAATGATCAAAGTTCAAAGAACAAGATGATACATGAAAGGTCAAGGATGGACTTTAGTAGTCATCCATCCAAAATCCAATGTGGTTGAAATTAAGCAATTGATAGGGGAAATTCATGATGAACAAGAAAAACATACACACCCAACATCAAGTAATAATGATGGAAAATCACCAAGTACATATCGCGAAAGACTACAACAGGTACCTAGGAGACAATGCTTCTAGGCCCAAGTGAAAGAGAAGCTAATGAGGAATAAGCACAAGGTTAGAAAGACAAAGAAAGATCCAATTTGTACTCTTCACATTGATGGTTCCAAATTCAAATTGGGAGTCAATTCAAGTATCAAGTTGATCAACACAAAATGTAGTTCTTTCTGCATAGCATATTGATTATAGTTTAGATGCACTAATAATGCTACAAAATATGAAGCATTGATCTAAGGACTTCTTTTCACATTGGAAAATGGAATCACAACTCTTATAGTTGGAGATTCTTAGTTAGTTATAAGACAAGTAAAATTATTATACTCCTACAATGATAAGAGGTTACTTTCTTATAAGAAAAGAGTATGGGATTTAATGGATGACATTGAAGCTTTAAACATAAATTCCACTCCAAGAAGGAAAAACATGGTAGTAGATGCTCTCACTATTTTAGCTAATGCATTACAGCCAATCAAAAGAATGAAATTGAAAATATTTTTCGTCTATTCTAGACAATATTACAAACTTTCAAGCCTTTACATATGATAAACATATACTTGAATTTATCATGTGCAATGGCTACCTTAAAGGGAAAGAAATTGATGACACTCTAGATGAAGAACCTGGAGATGATGAACTTGAAGATGAAGATAGGATCTAGAACATAAAAATTGACACTATTCTTAAGGGAATGTTTGAGTTGGAGTGCATTTTTTATCATGATGAATGAAAAATTAATAGAAGAATGGTCAAAGAGAAGGGAATTAAGGAATGTAATTCATACAATTAAGGTACCGATGATGATCCTAGAATGGTAAGGATTGGGAAAGCATGTAATACAAAAGAAAGGGAATACATTCTTAAATTACTTATAGAGTATAAATATTTTATTTCTTGGAGCTACAAAGAGGTAGAGACATATGATTCTAATATTATTACACATGACATTCCTTTAAAATCTAATGCAAAGCCTTTCTAGAAAAGACAAAGGCCTATTAATCCTATCATTGAAAAACTAATAACGAAGGAAGTTAAAAATTTAATTGATGCCAAGATCATCATCCCCATTCATCATTCTACATGGGTGGTTAATTTGGTTCCTTTATAGAAAAAGACTAGAGATATTCCTCTTTGTGTAGATTTTTGTAATTTTAACCTTGCATCTCAAAAGGACAACTATCCATTGCCTTAACTAGTTGAGATTTTACAAATTGTAAATGGTTCATAGATGATGTTATTCTTGGATGGGTATTTGGGATATAATCATGTACTGGTTGATGAAGAAGATAGGCTAAAGACAACCTTCACGACTAAATGGAGAACATTTTCTTACAAAATAAAGTCTTTTGGATTGATTAATGCATGGCTACATTTCAATGAGCCATGGAAAAAGCTTTTAAGGGATTGATATACAAGTGTATAGTCATTTACATCAATGACATAATAGTCTTTTCAAAGGATTGAAGTACTCACATTGCCAATTTAATATAAGTATTCAACATACATCATAAATATGACATATCCCTCAATCCAAACAAATGTTCATTTGGGATTACCAAAGGAAAGCTCTAGATCATATCATCTCTAAAGAAGGATTCTCCATCAATCATGATAGAATTGAAGATATTCTAAAGTTATCGCCGCCTCACAATCAAAACGAATTTAAGTCTTTCTTTGGGAAGATAAATTTTGTGAAAAAATTCATAAGTAGATTTGTAGAGATAGTTCGCTACCTTAATGATTTACTCAAAAGGGGGCTAAAATAGAATGGGTTCTAGAGATAAGAAATGATTTGAGAATATCAAAGTGGTCATTTCCATTGCCCTAGTACTGGTAAGTCTAGATAATGGACTACTTTTTAAAATAAACTCTTCTGCTACAAAAAATTCTTGTACTGGGATTCTTATGCAAAAAAAAGAAAAAGGAAGATGAAAGACCCACTACCTTCATGAGTTGCCCTTTGATTATTATAACCTTGACAAATAGTCTTTTTCCTTAATCAAAGTGGTAAAAAAGTTCTACCATTACATACTAAGAAGCAAGATATATGTGATTATGCCTGAGCCAATAGTTAAGATATTGCTAATACAAAATGAACTTGGTGAAAGATGAGGGAAATGGATAGCAATTATTCAAGAATTTGATTTATAAATTCAATCCATGAGGTTAGTTATAGGTTAAGGATTATCAAAGATGATAGTTGATAAGAATATTGAGGATGAAAAGAAATTTAGGTTTGATGGTGAAATAGATTTTGAAGATTAGAAAAAGATTGTCATATCTCAAGTTGATATTAATAAGGGAGAAATAACAAATGTCTAGTACTAGGATATTGTTTAGTATCTTTTACAAAATTAGTAACCCATTTCAATGAATAGTTCACATAAAAAGGGAATCAAAATGAATTGTGAACTCTCCATGTTTCATGATAGAAATTTATACAAAAGGAACTATGAATAAATCTATGTGAAATGTTTGGGACATGAGGAAGTAAAAGAAGTTCTAGAACAATTTCATGATAAGTATGGTATAGAGCATGGTTTGGCTAAAGCAACTACTCATATGATTTTAAGATTGGGTTATTTTTGGTGCACAATATTCAAGAATACTTTTGAGCATGTCCCTACTTGTCATATTTGTCAAACTAGTACTAATAGAGAAAGACATCCTACAATGCTCTTACAACCTATGTTCAAGATATGCCCCTTCACAAAGTGGGGGCTAGATTTTATTGGTCTAGCTAATCCACCATCATCAACTAGATATACTTTTATTCTCATAGATACTAATTACTATATGCAATGGATAGAAGTAGAAACATTTTGAAATTGAATGGCTAAGGTGGTTACAGACTTCTTGGAGGAACATATATTTGCTAGATTTAAGATATCATTCTCCCTAGTGTGTGATAACAGATCATCTTTTCTATCAATTTTCCTAACTCAATGAGCATTGAAAAATTAGGTCATTATCAATTTCTCTTCAAAAAAATATCCACAAGGGAATGGGGTTACATAATCTACAAACAAGAACTTAATCATAGTGATAAGATAATTGTTGAAGGAGAATCTTAAGGATTGGCATACACATCTCAAATGTCCTTTCTGGATAGATCAAGTAAGGGTCAAGAATTCTTTTGGGACATCTACATATTTTAATGTTTATGGACAAGAACCAATATTACCACTTAATCTTAGGATTCCTATTTTGAAATTCATGAATGGGTATGTTGAAGATGCTGGCATAGTCCAAATTAGATTGTTGAATTTTTAAGAGATGGATAAAAAATGGAAAGCTACTTTGGAGCACATCGATAAGCATCAAGCTATTGTCAAAAGGTGGTTTGACAAGAAGGTCACATTAAAATCCTTTAGAATATCTGACCTTGTTTACTTTGGGATAAGGTGAAAGAAAAGCTGAGTAACCATACAATGTTTTAATGCTTGTGGATTGGTCCCCATCAGATCACAAAAATTCTTAATAAAAATACTTTTACGTTGAGATCCTTACAAGGGGAATTGGTTCTATTGCCATTCAATGGGAAATTTCTGAAAAAATTCTTTGAAGCCTAAAAGACGCAAAAGAAAATTCATTTCTACAAGTGCATTTGTTTCTACAAGTGTGTTTCTTTTTAGTTGTGTGTTTTCTTTTAGTCATTTGTTTATTTTCAAAGTTGCATCAGTCTAGGGGGTAGGTACACTCAGGAATTTTTTGTCTTGGCATATCTTACTAGCTACTCTTTTGGTTCTAATTTTCAAGAAGAGATATTTCTTTCTCAATTTTTTTTGATGATTTTGTCTCCTATGCCAACTAAGGAATGAATGATATTTGCAGTAATAAATAGTCTTGAATTTAGAATTGAAGATCAATAAGTTCTCAATACTTTGCAAACTTAAAAAATTGACTATCTTAGGTTCTTTTAAACCAAGGTTGAAGACAACAAGTGATAGTCCAAACCCCACTAGTTCAAATATAAGGGTCTTCTCAAAGGAGTTACTAAGATCATTGTCTATTGTGAGAGTTTCTAAAAGGTTCTTAAAAGAGGAACACAAGGGATGTTCACAAAAGATTGAATTGAAGAAATGACACCAATGTCTTGGCCACTCAATCTAGGCATGGTTAGGATACAAAAAAAAGAAGAAAAAAAGGAAAAGAATGTTGTTAAGAATGAAATATTCTAAAAGGTCTAAAAGGGGTAATCTGATAAAACTAGATATGTATTCTAAATAAGATATCATGTATCATAAAGTTTCTTCATGAAAAAATCAAATGGTGACATCATGAGCTACATGGAACAAATATTGAAAGGATTTCTAAGGAATTCAAATGAAAAGTGATACCCTATCAAGAGGTCTTAGAACTTATTCTCTCATCTAGTCATGCAAAGGATTAAGAAATGAATTTTGTAAAGATTCATGATGAATGAGTCAGATTGGGTGGAAGATTATCTCCAAGTTGTCAAAAAAAATTGGTGACTGCATTTTGAGATGTGAAAGGAAATGAATACATGGAGATCAAAATAAAATTAGAGCTTGAGATTCTAATGTTTTGACTATAAAGAGACTCAAAATACACTTCGAATATTAAGGATGTAGTTGGTATTTGACATATGTTAGATGAATGTTTGTTGATGAAGAAATTCTTCTATCATTTCTTCCTTTAGTTGGGGCTATTTATTGCGGTTCCAAAATGTACATCCCATTTCAATTAGAAATGGGGACCAACTACTTTATTTTTTGGTATTACGGATCCCTAGCCTAGGATCTAAGTTCTTTGAGCTCTTATCAAATGTCCTATTTATGTCTAGGTCCTGACTGAGAAAATCCTATTAACAAAAATTAGAGATTTGGGAGGATATAGACCTCTTTTTGCCAATAAAATGCACACTAGTGCACCTCAATAGGTGTACTAGTGCACCAAATCCTTTAAAAAAGAAAGAAAAAAGGTATTTGTGTTGCATAAATCCACACTTGTACACCTGCACAACATGAAATGTGGGAAGGGTCTATATAACCCCCTACCTCCTTTTCCTCACCACCTTGCTCTCTTTTTATCCTTCTCTGATCTCTTGGCCACAACTCCACACTCCCCAAGTTTTGCATCCCCACATTTCCCTTACATTTCAAAACATTAACAAAGTTTACAAAAATTCCAAAGGTGTGCATCAACACACCTCATTAGGTGCGATGATGTGCAACTCGACACCTTTAAAAAACAAAAACAAAAAAAAAAAAAAAAAAAAATTCTTATAAAAACTTTTTAAAAAATAGAAAAAGAAAAAAAACCTACTTTAGGTGTTCATTAGTGCACCTAATGAGGTGCACTGATGTGTGCCTTGGATGCTTTTAAACTACAATGCTAGGATCTAAGTTCTTTGAGCTCTTATCTAATGTCTTACTTTATGTCTAGGTCTTGACTGAGAAAATCTTATTCCTTTTATTGCCAATAAAATGTACACTAGTGTACCTCAATAGGTATTCTAGTACACCAATCCTTTAAAAAAGAAAGAAAACAAGTATTTCTGTTGCATAAATGCACACCTGTACACCTGCACAACACAAAATGTGGTTGGGATCTATATAACCCCCCATTTCCTTTTTCCTCACCACCTTGCTCTCTTTTTATCATTCTCTGATCTCTTGACTAAAACTCCACACTCCCCAATGTCTGTATCCCCACATGTCCCCTACATTTCAAAACATAAAAAAAGTTAAACACTTTGCCAAAGGTGTGCATAAAAAAACCTCATTAGGTGTGATGATGTGCAACTTGGCACCTTTTAAAACAAAACAAAAAAACAATTCTTCTAAAAACTTAAAAACATTTAGAAAAAAAGGAAACCTACTTTAGGTATGCATTAGCACACCTAACTAGGTGCACTAATGAGTGCCTTGAATGATTTTAAACTCCAACAACCAAAATGGGTTGTGCATCAGTGCAATCCATTAGGTGCGTTGATGGGCAAAGCATAATAGTATTTGTTTGTCAAAAAGGTACTAGTGCAGTTGTGATTTGTGCTTGACGTACCATGTCTTCATTATTTCTTGCACTTAAGGTGTTAAATTATGTTTTTTTCATATTTTTCAAGCACCTAGATTTTTAGGGTTTTGTTTGTCATAATTTGGTATGTCATTAAACCATTTTTTCTTCAATTCTGAGCTAACGGATGTCCTTTTATGTAGATACATGTTGGATACAATTGTCTAATTGTGTATTGTCTTTGATGTTACACAAATATCATATCAGTTGTCAATCATTTCTTACCAAGCTCACTTGGTCATAAAGATAGTTTTCCTTGTCTACCAAGCATTCTTGAAGTTTACTCAATGAAGTCAATGTCTATGAAGCTCACTCAGGCCTTGAAGGAATTCAAGAAGGAAACACTGTTAACCAAGTTCACATGGTTAGCAAAGGAAAGTTGGATAGATTTAGTGTTCACTGAGTTCACTCAATTACCAAAGGACTTTTGCAAGTTCACATTGTTAACCAAGATTCTATTGGTTAACATAGGAAATTTTCTCAGAACTAGTGCTTACCGAGTAGGGTCGGCCAATAAAGGATTTAGCTTTTTTGGCATAAGAAGCTTAATTATTTTAGGTATTATTTCTATGTGACTATGGTCTTGATTATTGATTATTTCATTTTGAACTTGAGGCGATTTGACAATTTGGATGGTATAAATGAAAGGTCAAGATGATATTTCTAGTGTGTGTAAAAGTGTGTTGATTGAATTAAGAAGGAAAGAGTGAGATGAAACTTGAAGGATTAGCAGGTATCCTTGTGGAGAAAAAAAGTATTATTTGATAAAAAATGATCAAGTATGAAGTAGACTAGAGATCTATAATCAGCAATTTAGTTGCATCACAATCAGGTCATTTCATTGTTACTCTTTAAACATTGTAGCAGTGATCTCAAATCTCATAATAGAGTTCATTTAGCAACCAGTTGTAAATCCTCTAACAAAGTGATAGTTCCATTGAATTATTTTGAGACCTCTTGCAAGGCTACTCCTAATAAGGCGATTAGATTCTATAACAAGGTCACACCTAAGAGTGTATTTTGTAACCTTTAACCAGGTTGGCTCCTAAGAAAGCTCACTTCAGAAGAGTGAAAAATAGTAACTAGTTACATTGGTGGTTTTTTCGATATTGGGTTTCCACATTAAATCTTGGTCTCTCATGTGTTCATTTTATTTCTCTTGTGCTTACAAATTAATCACTGTTAATGTTCTAAGATCAACTAAAAGTAAATCACACTCTACAGTTACCGAGTATTAGTAGTAGTAATCAGTTTTCTCAATCTAAATTTAATTGATGACATCTAAGGGATCTAAGATTTATTTTGGTTGTAAGTTATTCACCCCACCTCTTAGTTACTCCTTCTATATTTCTAATAATTCTAGTATTAGAGCTTTTGGTGGTTGCAGGAAAGGTTTCAAGGACCTAAGATAATGATCAAGATGTCTTACAAGAGAGAGATTCCAAAGCTAAACAAACACAACTTCTCAGAATGGTAGGGACTCATGAGACTTCATTTGGCCACGATTAGTGATTTAGGCTTGAAATACCTTGATGAAGGATACAAAACCCCTACTATTACATTATTTGTTGGAGATATTACTGAGAAAAAGAACTATAACATCATGATGATTGATATTGCATCTACTCTTAGCTATGATGAATTTTATGAGATCAAAAATTGCAAAACTACTTTAGATATGTGGAACAAGCTAAAGAACATCTATAATGGTCATGAAAATGTGAGGAGAACCAAAGCAAAAAGCCTTATAGGACAATTTGATCAGATGAGAATGAGAGAAGATGAGAATGTTGCCAAATATGTGGAAATAATTAAAGCTAGTGTTAGTGCAATAAGAGCTTCTAGAGGAGAAATCAAGGATAAACTATTGTAATTAGAGTTCTTAGAACATTACTTCCTATCTATGGAATTAATGTATCTACTACTCAAGAAAAGAGGTATTAGCCAAATCACAAGATAAGTTTGGATACCTTACTAGGAAGATTGATAGCTTTAGAGCTAGACAACTATGATAATTATATTCCAATCTCCAAAAATATTGAATCTACATTTGAGGCCAAACTTTCACTCCAAGAGAAAGGAAAGAAAGTAAAGGACATTCAGTCAAAAAGTAAAGAGGAATTAGAGGATTTTTTTGATAGTGATCTTAAAATGGCTGAAGCTTTACTTGCAAAGAAATATTCTAAAGTAGAGAAATATACAAAAGTAAAGTACCCTTAATCTATTTTTAATGTGGAGAAATTGGTCATATTGCTGCTAGGTGCCCAAACAAAGAAAGCAAGGATGTGAAGAAGAGTCACAAGTACAATGGCAAGAAGGATTTCAAAAATCACAAATCATACAAGGAAAAAGGTAAGAAGACTGGTTTTATGGCTAAAGATCATAATAACAGTGAAGATGAAATAGTATACATTGTTGTGAAAGATGAATCTGATGAAGAAGAAGATAAGATGAAACTTATCTCTCATGTCAGTAAAAATGACACATGGATCATAGATAGTGGATGTTCACATCATACCATTGGAGATAAGAAATTTTTTTAACATTTTGAACACTATGATGGAGGTAGTGTAACGTTTGGAAACAATGAACCTTGTTGCATAAAAGGAAAAGGTTGAATCACATTAACTAAATAACTTGTATGTGACAATGCCCATTGGGTTGAAGGACTGAAACATAATCTGTTGAGTGTGGCACTACTAATCAACATTGGGTTCAAGGTATAATTCATGCATGTCAAGGCAAGGTTGTTGGATGACAAAGGGAACCTAATTGGATTAGGCAAACAAATAAGAGGTAACATCTTTTATCTTGATCTTCATGATTGTTCATGTTTTATTACTCAAATGGAAGAAAGTTGGCTATGGCATAGAAGATTATTTCATGTAAACTTTGATAATATGGTCAAGATAAGAAAATTTAGAAAAGTAAGAGGTATTCCTAGTTTGAAGAAGTCAAATGTTAGTTGATGCAAAAATTATCAAATTGGAAAAATGGGAAAGACTAGTTTTAAGAATAAAAACTATCAATCTAAAGATGTCTTGAAAATTTTCCATATTGACCTATGTGGCCCCATTGGAATAGAAACCTATAGTGGAGAAATTTTTTTTATTCTATTTGTTAATGGCTATTCCAAAATGATGACTACTATGTATCTTAGAGAAAAGTCAGAGGCATCTGAGAAATTCAAATGGTGTCTAGCAAGAATAGAGAAAGAAATAGGGAAAAGATTGAAATGATTAAGATTAGAAAAAGGTGGTGAATTCATCTGCAGTGAATTTAATAACTTTTTTAATGAAGGAGGAATTAAAAGATAGGTATCAGCCCCTAGTACTCCTGAGTAGAATGGAATAGCAGAAAAAAGAAATAGATACATCATGGATTGTGCAAGGACTCTAATGATTGAAAAGAATATTGCTATCAAATACTGGAAGGAAGCCATCAACACTATAGTTCATACTTTGAACTAAGTACAATTGAATAAGGACTCATCTAAAATTATCTTTGAGTTATAGTATGGCTACAAACCCAATGTAAGTTACCTAAAAGTATTTGGAAGTAAATGTTATATCTTGAAAGAGACTAGAATCTTGAAAGAGTCTAGAAAAGGCCTATTTGATGTGAAAGGTGATGAAGGTATATTGTTGGGGTATTCTTGTAGAAGTAAGGCATATAGATCTTTGAATTTTTCTACTCATAAAATCATAGAAAGTGCACATGTGATAATTGATGAGTTTGTAGAAAAGAATAAAGAAGAAAGTGAAAAGGAACCAGAAGACTACAAGAGATTTTTTTCCTTTGGACCTTATACATTGCTAGACACATCTATCAATAAGGAGACTTCACTTGCTAAGTCTTCCTTAGTTACCGAGTTGCAAGAAATGCAATTCGAGTCACAAGGACCCGAGTCACATTTTGAAGCTACAGAGCCAATGCTTACCAAGTCTGAGCAACCTAAGCTAGAAGTTGAAATTTAAAATGAGGATAGTGCAATTCACTCAAAAGGAAAAGAACCTATATTGGCCATGTATGTCATAAGGAATCATGCACCTAATCAAATTATTGGAGATAAATTAGAGGGTAGTATGAAAAGAAGTAAGCTAAAAGGTACATGTTTACTTGCTGATTTTGAACCTTGAAGTGTTAAATATGCAGTGGAAAATGAAAGTTGTATTGAGGCTATGAATGAATAAATAGAAAAAATAGAGAAGAAGAAAACTTGGACCCTTGTGCCTAGGCTAAAGATAAAAATGTGATTGGAACAAAATGGGTATTCAAAAATAAGCTAAATGAAGATGGACAAGTATTAAGAAGCAAAGCAAGACTGGTATGTAAAGGTTACTCTCAAGAAGAAGGAATTGATTATGGTGAGACTTTTTCTCCTATTGCAAGATTAGAAGGTGTTAGGACTCTACTTGCATATGTTTCTCATAGAGGATTCAACATATATCAGATGGATGTTAAATCTACATTTCTCAATGGTATACTTGATGAAGAAGTCTATATTGAACAACAAAAAGGTTTTCTTGATCCAAACAAAAGGGACATGGTCTACAAATTACAAAAAACACTATATGGTTTGAAACAAGCTCTTGGAGCATGGTATGAAAGGTTGCACAACTAATTTATATAGATTGGTTTTCAAAGAACTAATGATAATAGTAATTTGTATATAAAGGAGGACTAGATAACAAAATTGTATTGGCAAAAATATTTGTGGATGACACTCTATTTATAGGAAATGATGATCCATGAAAAGAATTTTCAAAACAAATGAACAAAGATTTTGAAATGTCCATGTTTGGTGAGATAAAATTCTTTGTTGGATTATAGATTCAACAAAACAAGAATGGTATTTACATTACTAAATCTAAGTATATCAAAAAGATACTCAAGAAATTTGGAATGGAAGATTCTAAACCAATTGGAACCCCCATGTGTAATGGACTAAAGCTTACTAAAGATGATGATTTAAAAGAGGTAGATCAGACATTATATAGAACAATGATTGGATTATGTAGTTCATACAAGGCCTAATATTGCTTTAGTAGTTGGGATAGTGGCAAGATCCTCAGATAAACCCAGAAAAAACCATATGATGGCAATCAAAAGAATTTTGAGATATCTAAAATATATTAAAGACTATGGATTATGGAACAAACTTGGAGGAAACTTAGATCTAAAGGTATTCATTGATGCTGATTTTGCAAGAAATCTTGATGACATAAAATGCACAAGTGATGGATCATTCATTCTTAGTAAAAGGTTGCTATCTTGGACAAGCAGGAAGAAAAATTGCACATCCTGATCTACAACATAAGTTGAATATGTTCTAGCAGTAGTAAATTGTTCTAACATTGTTTGGTTTAAATAGTTATTGGAAGGCATTAATGTTGAAACCAAAGAACAAATTGTCATGTATTGTGATAACACCAGTGCAATTAACATATCAAAGAACCTAGTGATGCATTACAAAACTAAGAAAATTGCTATAAAATATCATTTTGTCAAGAAATTGGTGCAAGATGAAGAAATCAAATTGGAATATGTTTATACAAAAGAATAGATTGTAGACATATTGACCAAGCCATAACCTAAGGATGCATTCTTGTATCTAAGAGGTAAGTTAGGGGTCATTCCCTTATCTAAATCTCACTATATAATGTTTTAGTGATGCATCAATATCAACCAAGTTGAAGATCAATTAGTTGATGTAGCGTAGTCAAAGAGAATATTACATATGAATCAATACTCAAGGTACATTGATACTAATTTGGTATGTGTTTTTTATGGCATGTGTTGTCAAAGAGGGAGAAGATTACTATCATATATTTCTGAAATATGTTTATGTCTTTTTGAGGGAGAAGTATGTTTTCACAGAAGTTGTGTAATTCCTTCATAGAGGGAGATTACTACATGAAAGAGAAGAAGCTTTTGGTGAAAATCTAAGAGGGAGAAACTTTCTATCAGAGAAAGTCTTATTCTCAAATTTCATTGTGATATGACATGTTGTGTTGCCATCAATGCCAAAGATGAAGATTGTTGGATACAATTGTGTAATTATGTGTTGTCTTTTGATTTTACACAAATGTCATATTAGTTGTTAGTCAGTTTTTATTGAGCTTACTTGGTTAGCAAGATTTTTCCTTGTCTACCAAACATTCCTAAAGTTTACTCTGTGAAGTCAATGTCTACCGAGCTCTATCAAGTGTTGAAAGAGTTCAGGTAGGAAATAGTGTTAACCAAGTTCACATGGTAAGAAAAGGAAAGTTGGATAGAGTTAGTATTCATCGAATTCACTCAGTTACCAAATGACTTTTTCAAGTTCATAGTGCTAACCAAGCTTTTGTTGGTTAACATAGGAATCATCTTAGAACTAGTCTTTATTGAGCAAGGTTGGCTAATGAAGGATTTTGTTATTTTCACATAAGAAGCTTAATTATTTTAAATATTATTTATGGCCAACTGTGGTGATGATTATTAATTATTAAATTTTGAATTTGAGCTGACTTGATAGTCTAGATGGTATAAATAAAAGGTCAAGATGAGATTTCTAGCATGTGTACAAGTGTTTTGATTGAATTAAGAAGCAAAGAGTGAGAGCAAACATGAAGGACAACTAAGGGATCTAGGATTTATTTTAGTGGTAATTGATTCACCCCCCCTTTTAGTTACTTCTTCTATATCCCCAACTGATACAATGGCATCTTATTCATCCCTCATTGGCAATAAAATGACACCAAAACTAGTAGTGTTCAAGTTCTAGTGCATTCCTACAAAATCACAATTTCAGGATGACTACTTAAAGGTTCAAGAAAAATATTTAGGTTACACATATTTGGGAGAGTTCTTAAAACTATGCAAAAAACAACTAAGAGGTCTTAGATGATCTTTGGATTGATTTGATTAGGGCTCGCTAATGCAGCATCACACCCAACATCAGTACAACCTTTAGAACTTATCATGACACTTGTAGAACAATTTTTTCCTAAAGAGAGAGTAGTCAAGAGTATAATTAGAGAGATCATTCTCAAACTTTGACCCAAGAATATTGAGAAAGTCTTCCATCTCCCCAAGATAGATCAATTCATTAGACTAACTTATGAAAAAGAAGAGAGATGGTATAGAGAACATGTGTAGGAAGCTCTTGGAATTATCTAGTCTTCATACCTTATAGAGAAAACTCCTTTAGGAAAGAAAATGGGAAAAGTAGACATGACAAGAGGATACATGTGTAGGACTAGAAATGGGCTAATGTATAACATACTATGAACAAATCACAAACTCAATAATCATATGTCAACACCCTCTAGTCTACCATGAAAGCAAAACAATGTTAAAAAAATCCCTCTTTCACTTGTTGCTCCCATATCCTTCTTTCCTCTCCATATGATGTAGCTCCAAATTGCCTATAGTACACACAATTATGAAGAAGAAATCTAGATAATGGTGGTGATATGTGTAATCACCTAAAAATGGTCATCTAGACTATTAGCCCCCTTTTCAACATTTTGGGGGTATGTGGAGGATCATGGTGTGCCAAAAGGTGGCGATCTGAAAAATATGTAGAATGCCTCAGAGAATTTCAAAATCTATTCCAACTTTTTTCCCACCCATCCTGATACTAAATGAAAACAATTAATACTTTTATAATTCCTACTATATCTTTCGATACCAACCTTATATGGTCATCTTTAAAACATCCCAAAAATGTGTTTTTTGCATGTTCTTATGTGTTTTTTACTTCAAGCATGTAGCTGACGACTTTTTTTAAACCAAAATTTGATGTAATGAAAAGGGTTTCTTAAGAATTTTCTTAGCTTTTCATAAATGTAAAGTTTGTCAAATTATGAGTTTAGTAAGTAATCATTACTTATTTTCTAATGGAGTTAGCTGCAAAGTGTTGATTGACATACTGGTTGAAAAATAGCTATAACTTTCAAACCATATAAGATTTGTGAAATCCAAAAGATGCATTAAATTCTATGCTTCAACTAGTATAAAAAAAAAAAAAAAAAAAAATTAATTTTGATTTTTTTAAAACTAGTTAAGGTGGTCAAACACGGGAGTTTTTTAATTCTGAAAATAGTATAGTAGAAAATTCATAATTAATTATTTATTTGGAATAAAAATTCCCAAAAATATGTGTCACATATAGGCATGAGTCTAATTTTTATATCTAAAATTATATTTAAAAATATTATCATTTCATTATGATTAAGGTGGTCAGACATACACCTACTTTTTATTTTTTGCCCTAAAATTTTTGTAGTACTGCATTAAAATTCAAACTTTTGACCAATCAAATATTTTTTTCTCTAGATAAGACCTTGTATTTTAGAAACTAAATTCAATTTCCTACATATTATTTTCTTACAACTTTTTGATATAAAGTATAGAACCACTTTAAAATTATGTGTCAAGTTGACATAACCCTGATTTGCTGGTTTTTCACTACCACTTAAGGCCATAGTTTGGTACACCATGATCCCGCACATACCCTTGGCTAAATTAATTTAATCACTTACCTAAGCCAAATTTCTAATAATCAATTTATTTTATTATAACCTATAGTTTGACTGTGCTGTCCTAAGTTCATTATTTGATTAAAAGAACATTTCCCCTTTTAATTAAATAAAAGACCCCATTCTTCTAACCCACTTAAAGTGCACACATAAAGTCTTTTTTCTATTTTGAAATTAAAATAAAAGGTTTTGTGACTTTTTTCTTATATGAAAAGTCAACTTATATTCTATTGGTTGACTTGTGTGTGCACATGGATCACTCCTCTTTTCAAATTCCACCGTTGATCTTGATCTCTACTGTCCATACGACTTTAAAAGGGAGAGAGATTTCCCCCTCAAAGGATCCATCCTCATTTGAATATTGTTATGCTGCAGGTTTTCTAATAGGTTTCTTTGGAGCTTTGTGGAGAACTTCTATTTCTTGTCTACATTCTCTCATCCATGGCATCATGGCATTCTAGCTTAGCTTAGCTTTCATTTTTACATGTAGCTTAATCTCACGTAGCTTAATAATGGTATTGTAACACTCTCATACATGTTTTAACATAGCTTCACTTTGCATCTTATTCTAGCTTAATCTTCATTTGCATTTCATTCTTGAGGAACTCCTTGGGACATTTGCATACTTGCATGTTGTCTTTGGAACCTCCCATTGCATGATTTACTAGCAAGAAGAGTATCTCTAAAGCTCATCTGAGAGCCCTTGAACATGAAATACACTCTCTTTCACTCCATGGATAGGGAGCTCTAAGCCGACATTCGAACATTCCAAACTCATGGAATCGTTTGGATAGAAGGTTTTAGAGTGTGACACATTTCTAGTGTACATTTTTGGTGCCCACCATGGGGCTTGAATCAAGTATTTTAGCTCCATTTGCTTTTATTTTTCATCTCTAGCTTTTTACAGCACCATATTGGATCTAATCAAGTGCTTTTATAGGATTATCAATTGGGTTTTAAGGCCAACCCATATGTAGATTGGTTTGAAGGCCAAAAATCTAGTTGGTTTAGAGATTTGATCATATCTTTTAAACCGCTTGGATTTTGTTTCTAAAATTGTTTTTATAGGTTGGTCAAGTGTTCAAAATGTCTCAGTCCAATTTTTAGAGCATTTTGATGTGATTTACGGGAGTTATGATTTTTTTCTTTGTTTTTCATAAAAAGATGTTTTTGATCATGAATCAATGCATTTTTCATAAAAACATACATTTTCAGAATTTCTTTTGAATTTTAATAGGGGTACTATCTTTTTATTTTGACTTTTGAGGTCGTATTAGGGATCAAAAATCCGATTTGATAAATTTGGCCTATTTTGACAAAATTGGTCTCTAAGGAGCAAATGAAGAGATTTTTTTTGAATTTCTTGCATTTTTGAAAATATCTCTAGTTTTTAGTAGGGGTCTATTCTTTAAATTTCTCTTTTTGGATTCGAAATAATAGCAAACAAGTCCAATCTTGTTGACTAGGTCAAAATCAAAGAGTAAAAATGAGAGCATTTGTGATTAGGTTGCCCTTTCTTTGTATACACTTGATTGGAAGATAACTTGGATATTTGAGGCAACTAACCACTTTTTATTTTAGTTTTTAATGTTATTTCACACTAACTTGTGGTGCTAACAAGTTGTTATTTTAGGTTGCCGTCCTTGTGAAAAAAATTAAAACATTGCATAAAAAGAACGCATGTCAAAGCTTCAAATGCACAAGGGCTACTAACGATTTTTTGCAGGGCTACCCAGCGCATAAAAACCCAATTTTTCTTGTTCTTTACTTTTACATGTGTGGCATATACTAGTTGTTTATTTTTAGGCACATTAAAACTTACAATTGGAATCTTTTGGTGATAGAAGAGTATGCTCTTCACCCTTGTGGTGAATCAAAAATCTTGACTTACTATTTGATTTCAAGAGTAAGAGGCAACTGAATCTTTTTGGCATGTTTGGGACAAAATGATTGGAATAGGAGACTATTCTCTTCACCCTTATGGTGAATCAAAAATCTTGACTTCCAAAAGTTGATCCACTCTTTGTGTAGTTTAGAATCCTTTAGAGGGCCTTCTCTCGGACAACCTGAGAGGAACGACCCAAGTGGGGACAAGAAGATTACTTGGCTCTTCCAACCCACTATAAACTCAAGGCTATCAAGGACACAAAACCTTGGTAGACTTAGTGTTTATCTTCACCTAGTGTGATCGCTTATGAGGTTTTGACCATAGGGAGATCACTAGGCAAGAATGCTTAAGGTACTCTTGTGGTCGCAAGATTGGTTACTCATTGCAAGGTGAGGTGTCCCATAATTAGGAGCAAGAGGAACACTATGGAGAGAAGCCCTATCTACACACCCTAATTTAGTAACTACTCTTTTTTAGCCGCTCAACTTCTTGGTGCAAGGATCGATCCTAGTGGACTACTCGGATCACCCCAAGATTTTACACTCACCATATGTGTTCCCTTGGTTGTGTTTATGGCACTTCCATGACAAAGCCAATATCTCTTGTGGGAAACCACTTGGTGTGAGGCAAAGGAGCATCAAGTGTGGGCCAAGTTGTTGAGTAATGAACCATGACTTCTAGGTAGATATTGCTTGATGTGTTCTTGAATGTGCTAGACCTATGAAAATCTTTTGAACATACCCATGACAATAGTTCTACGGATTTCTTTTGAGACCTCAGATATGCTTGTATCATGCAAGGTTGCTTTGTCCTTTTCTTGATTTTTTGAAGACTACTCCATGTGTCACTATCTTGCTTGGAAAGAAATTTCTTTTGAACATCAAACTTGCTATGCTATCAACTATTGTCAAACTTTTTCAACCAAGTCAAAAAATCAAATGCAAACATTTTCTTGTGTTTCTTGCTAAGGGGAGTCTCATCATTTGATTTTTATTTTCTATGTCTCTAGTTCTTAAACATGCTTAAAGTGACTCTTTGGTCTTGGTGCTCTTGGTCTTTTTGTCTTCATGGTCTATGTCCGCTTGCTAGTCATCATTTTGCTGAAATGGTTATCTTGATTTCTTGACTGCACTCTTAGGTTGGGAAAGTTGTTCACTTGTCACCCCACTTGCTCTATCTACTTAGATATTGGCTTCTTGCCTAGCTCTTGACTTGAGTCACTAGTGTCATAAGTAACTTGAACACTTTCTTGACAAGTCACTTTACTCTATCATTTCTATATTGGCAAATGAATAATCTACCTCTCTAGTTTGGACATAAAGTTATCTTGTGTCACCTTATTAGCTTCCTCTAGTCTCCTTCATGCTTGATTATCTATCTATCACTATGGAATTCAAAGCTTGTGCTACCAAACCTCAACCAAATCTAGATGATCATGATATCCTCCATGTCACTAAAGAGTTTCAAGATCTATATGCACAATTAAAAGAACTAGAAGAGACAAATGATCTTTCTTACCTTCATCTCTTTAAGCGCATGATGGAAATGAAGTCTAAACTTGAGAAGAGGTTGGAGGAGAAGATTACATTGTTACATGAATCTTCTTTAAGGTCTTTATATGCATTTGAGTCACCTTCTTTGAGGTCATCCTCTTCTTCTAGGTCTACATGCTCTACTTCAAGACATCAGATGTCTTCATCTTCTAGATCTAAAGATCTCTTTAGAGAACAAGAAAGTCATACCTTCTTTGAGCCTATGCTAAAATTTCATGATGGACCTATCTTTGACGAAGATAATGATGAAGACATGGATGCATACCATTCACATGAGAAACAACAAAAGGACTCTAGACATAATTTTGATAGAACTTTTGCTCCCTTGGAAGATTCTTATGATGACACTTTGCAAAAGCTTCTTGGCAATAAGATCATCATGTTACCTAAGTCTAGCTCATATGGAAACCCATTCTTGGATATCTATTGTTCTTATCATCAACATAATGAGCATAGTACTTCAGATTGCATTGAGCTAAAACATAAAATCCAAGATCTTATTGATATTGGAATTATTGGAGCCTCTAGTGACTCATGTGTTGAGGATACTTCTCTTGAGCAAGATTATGTTGATGAACCTATGTCTAGTAGTGGCTCCATTAAATATTCCACTTCTTCCAACACTCATGCATCTCCCAACACTTCAAATCTTTACAACATGCCTCCATCAAATAAAGAACCTAATGCTTTCCACATTGACTATGTGTATCCTCAAGGGCTATCTCTAAAAGAAACTCAAGCTAACCTTCACTTGGCTGCAAACCTTTTCCATGCTACTAATCCTAAAAATCCTCAACCTTCATGCACTACTATGCCTAATCCAAACACTACTCCATTCACTCTTCATTCTCCCTTGTCCTTGAAAGTGGCTCCATGTCAAGAGGACTCTCGAAAAGGAAAAGCTATATATTTCAAGAAAGATCAAGATCAAGCACCCTTTCATCTCTTTCAATATTTTTCCCCTCCATATCCTATATCTTATCCACCCCCAAAGTATGATGAAGATACCACTTCCATTATCTCCCTTGAGCTTATTGAAAATTATAAGAGAATTTCTCTTCATATGCTATCCAAAGCTACTTGTCAAGATCAAAGAATCGCCTCATGTTCTACTTCTCCACATCCACTTCAAAATTGTGCTCAAGCTTCAAGTGCTTCTATTAAAAATGTTGTTCCTATCAAAGGTACTTATGATTCTATTGATGGATTTGACCATGTTGCTCATTCTAAAGATGTTGATATCCCTTCCCACTATCCCTTGGCATCTTCTAAATCTATCCTTGGTCCTTATCCATCTAAGCTAAAGCATTCAAACCTTCCATCCATTTTGGGGCCTTATGTTCCTCCATATCCTACATTCACTCCTAGCTCATTCCCTAGCTCTCCCATCATACCTCAAGATCAACAAAGACACTCATCCTTGATGACTTTTCACCCATCTATACATCTAAACTAGTCATATCATCCTTATTCATCCACAAATCCCAATTCCTTTGGAAGTGAGAATAAATATAAGAATCCATTGAAAAATTAAGATCACTATATCCCATCTAATCGACATGTGAATGCTAAGAAGGAAAATGCACAAAAGAGACTACAAAGGTCCACTATTAATAGAGCTAAATCAAAGAAAATGTGGGTTCCTAAATCCATCATTGAAGAAATGCACTCTCAAACACCCAAAGAACAAGGAAAATCTAAAGTTATGTGGATTCCCAAGTCTCTTTTAAAAGACTTGAATATTGAAAATACTTCAAAGTTGACATTCAAGCTTCCAAAGGCTTCCATTCCATCTCCTTCCAAAAATCTCTATAAAAATATTCCAAAGCCTTCCACTCCACTTTTCTCAAGATCTCTTCTACCACCTCATACATCTAAATCTCAAGCTATTTCATCCATGATTCCTCCATCATTCCAATACCCTTCGAGGTGTGTGTCAATGTTGATCTTGTCCAATATTTCAGCTACCCTCATGAAATCCTCTAAAGCTTACACTAACTTTCTATACATGAAATCTTATCCTCCATATACTCTTATCCTCCATATACTCTTCCTACTACCATTTTTCTTTCATCACCCTATCAACATCTTTGAGCATACCTTTCTATGGTCTTGGCTTATCATGACTTATCTTTTCTATAGGAGCACTATCTAGAAATAGCTTGAGCTCTTTCTAAAAATTCAAAAATAAAATAAAATGAAAAAATAGAAAAAATGAAAAAAATGAAAATGTGCCTTAGTGAAAACCAATTCTTGTGGCACCTTGGTAGCAAAAGTAAAGAGAAATAAATTTATCCTATGGTGAAAACTACTTCTTGTGGCACCTTAGATAAGTACCATGATGAAAACCTAGCAAACAAGTGTCATGCGTAATTCTTCCATCATCCATCTATCCCCTCTTCTCTTTTTTATCTTGACAATGTTGAGCTATCTTTGCATATTGGCTATCTTATCCATGAGATTTTCTATTGTGCCCTCCCATTCACTCCTAACCTCTATCTTGAGCTTTATTATTATTGCTCTATCCCAGTGCTATACTCTCTAGTTGACCCCTTGGTCTTGATCATGATAAATAAAAATGGTTCTTAGGTCTCTTGACATGTCTACTCTTTTGGACTACATGCTTCATGCTATCTCACTTGTTGGCTTCATTTCTTATTCTACATGCTATCTTGCTCATTACTTCCATTGCTTATCCAAAATATGCTTCATATGACTATTTCACCTCTTTCTTGTTAGAAATGATTGAATTGATAATAAGAGTTGTTTGAATGATAAAGAATGTTCTCAATCATTGTTTTGTCATTGATGTCAAACTTGCTACTTGTAGGAATGACAATTGCTTTAGTGATCCAAATACTATCAATTAGTTGGTTGACAAGGTGGTGGAAATCAATAAGATGTAACTAGAACACCTAGAGAAAGGTTGCAGTTATGATGTTGTAATGAAGTACTAGGATCAGCTAAGCCATTGATGAAAAAGTGTATTTGATAACATACTATAAGATATAGGAAAAAGGGCACATTGAAATATATTCAAGAGGTTAGGTGTTAGCTAAGTCTTTTACAAAGCTCAACTAAGAGAAGGTGCCGATTATATCATATAAGCCGAAGTGATCTTCAGGTGCCGAGTAAAGAGTAGGTGCCGAGTAACACAATTTTCTGTAGGTGTCGAGTAACACAGTTTTCTGTAGGTGCCGAGTAATGCAATTTTCTGTAGGTGCCGAGTAATACAATTTTTTATAAGTGCCGAGTAACACAGTTTTGTGTAGATGCCGAGTAACACTGAGATGCCGAGCATCAGTAAAAAAAATAATGCCGAGTTGTTGCATTATTTAGAAGATTGAAGATTCGCCAGAACTAAGCCGACAAGGTTATTACTTAGAAGTTTGTAAATTAAATAGAAGATAAGAATGATGAGCTGGTGGCACAGAACACCATGTAAAACATTTTTGAGGATACAGCTGGCAAAGTTTCTAGAAGAGAACAATATATGGGGTAGATACATTGTATTTTACCTAATCCATATTGAAACCCTAAAAGTGAAGAGGGAGAATTGAGCGGCAAAGGCATATCAGATCTCTATACAAGGAGTCATTAGTTAATGAAAAAAGAATGAGAGAGGGATGGTCAAGCATGAAAGTGTAAAGTGCTGAAGAAGGTAGAAAAGAGGAAAGAGAGCATAGTTACTCTGTTTCAGTAAGAAGACCCCTGATATGGATGCATTAGTATAGTGAGCTAGAAGACTCAAGGAGACGAAGCTTGAATAGATGACAAGCAGTCAGAGCTGAAGAGATAAAAGCCAAGCATAAGGACTAAACTGAAAGTGTGATCTGAAATCTGCAAAGTATGTTGTAAGTTATATCAGATCAAAAGTTTATTGTTGTTACTTTCTAGCAATTGTAACAATGAGTTTAAATCCTATGGACTTAGGTTGGTTTGATAGCCATGAGATAAATCCTTTAACAGGGTGACATTCCTAGTGAATGTTCTAAAGTCCTTTAACTAGGCCCATTCCCAACAGTTTGGTGAAATCCTCTAACAAGGTCACATTTAACAGTGTGTTGTAAGCCTTTAATAGGGCAGGCCTTTAATAGGGCATCACTTCAGAAGAGTGAGAATCAAGTAGCATGTTACTGGTGGTTTTTTCCAAATTGGGTTTCCACGTAAATCATTGTGTCATGTGTTGATCTTGCATGTTTTATCTTTGCATGTTGATTTACTATAACTTGCTAATATGATTGATTTAAGCTTGGATGGTTAAAAGGTTTATGAGTTCACTACATTTGGTAAAAAAAAAAGAGTTTTATTAGGGCATTTGGGACCTTGAATAACTAATTCACCCCCCACTCTCAATTATTCTAAAAGATTCTAACAATTGGTATCAGAGCGGACTGTTGATCCAGTTTAAAAGGACTAGAAGCAGAAAAGATCAAAATGCCTAAGAGAGAAGTTCCCAAGCTCAACAAAGACAACTTTTTTGCATGGCAAAGTTTGCTGTAACTACATCTTGGATCCATAGGAGATTATGCCCAAAAATCAATTATTAGTGAACATGTCGATCCAACAAGTGCTCCTACAGTAGAAGATATGAAAAAAAAGCAAGAACATAACCAGACAATGCTGGAGATTGCCTCTGCACTTAGCGATGCTGAATTTGATGATATCAAAGGATGTGACACCACATTCAAAATGTGGAAAGCCCTATCAGACATCTATGGAGGAGATTAGAATGTACAAAGAGCAAAAAGAGAAAGTCTCAGAGGAAAATTTGATGATATGAGAATGGAAGAAAATGAGAATGTTGTTCAGTATGGTGCAAGAATAAAAGAAGTGGTAAGTGCGATAAGATGTTTGGGTGGTCAATTGGATGAAGATACTGTTAATAGTAAGTTTTTGAGAACCTTGCTCCCTATCTATGCTATTAGAGTATCAACAATACAGGAACTAAGATGTGTGCCAGGAAACAATCTAAGTTTTCAAGGTATCATAGGAAGACTCACTGCATTTGAGTTATCTAACTTTGACAACTACAGACCTGATAATGTTGAATCTTCTTTCAAGGCCAAGTTATCACTAAAAGATGCTGAATAGGTGAAATCTAAGAAGGGAAGAAAGATGAAATATGTATCCAGTGACAATAGCACAGATGAGGAAGATGTGGATCAATTAGAAGCTTTACTAGCTAGAAGATTTCACAGAGGTAAAGGAAAATTCAAAGGTAAGATGCCTATCATTTGTTTCAATTGCAATGAAGTAGGTCATATTGCTGCAAGATATCTAGAGAAAAAGGATTACAAGGAAAGCAAAAAATACAAGAACAGAAGAGATGATGACAAGAAAGATTACAAAGAAAAAGGTAAGAAGTGAGTTAGAAGACTCAAGGAGACAAAGCTTGAATAGATGACAAGCAGTCAGAGCTGAAGAGATAAAAGCCAAGCATAAGGACTAAACTAAAAGGGTGATCTGAAATCTGCAAAGTATGTTGTAAGTTATATCAGATCAAAAGTTCATTGTTGTTACTTTCTAGCAATTGTAACAATTAGTTTAAATCCTATGGACTTAGGTTGGTTTGATAGCCATGAGATAAATCCTTTAATAGGGTGACATTCCTAGTGAATGTTCTAAAGTCCTTTAACTAGGCCCATTCCTAACAGTTTGGTGAAATCCTCTAACAAGGTCACATTTAACAGTGTGTTGTAAGCCTTTAACAGGGCGGGCCTTTAACAGGGCATCACTTTAGAAGAGTGAGAATCAAGTAGCATGTTACTGGTGGTTTTTCTGAAATTGGATTTCCACATAAATCATTGTGTCATGTGTTGATCTTGCATGTTTTATATTTGCATGTTGATTTACTGTAACTTGCTAATATGATTGATTTAAGCTTGGATGGTTAAAAGGTATATGAGTTCACTACATTTGGTAAAAAAAAAAGAGTTTTACTAGGGCATTTGGGACCTTGAATAACTGATTCACCCCCCACTCTCAGTTATTCTAAAAGATTCTAACATTTCCGTAGCTTGGGTACTCTTGAGGAGTCAATCCTTAAGGATCACTTTCACTTGCGCCATACTCTTTTTTCATCCATCTTTGCTTATCCACTGGCTCGTTGCTCCATCACATCCTATACCTTGCTAGACATTGGGAGAAAATGATGTGATCTTTCTTGAGAACTAGTGATATCTAAAACCTTCTAAAAATTTTCAAAAAAAATCATATACGATGCTAAAAAAATCCTAAAAATTAGAAAATGTCCTAAAAAAAAGATCTTGTTAGTGAAAACCTAGCAATAGGCACTTTGATGTATCACCAAAAAAAATCAAAAATACAAAAATACAAAAAATTGAAAAAAGTCCTAAAAAAATCTATCAAGTGGTGAAAATCTGGAAACAGGTGCTACGTGAGACCCTTGCACCTCTATTTATTAGTCTCAATCACCTATTTTGCTACACATTTCCTAGCTTGGAATTATTTCTTGTCCTCGTCTTGGGGGCACAAATTCTTAGCCTATTGAGGTATTCTCCTATATTAGGGTTTCTTGGACAACTCACAAAATGGTGTTTCTCAACACTACCCTCACCCACTTTGACATCAAGTGTTTTTCAACACTTTACAGATAGTTTACCTATGGTCTCCAATGTGTCGCGATATTTCTCACTATCAGAATCAAGTCTTGAAGAAATGGCCAAGTGACTTACACACGCACTTTAACACTTAAATGACTGAGTGATGTTGATCTTTATCTACTTTGTGTGATGTCTATGATGATTTCTTTGCCATGTGTTCCCTCCCTAATAGTCTTTTGAGCATGTCATTGACTAGAAGACTGCGGACATGGGACATATTTTCTTGATTTCTACTTGTGGGTATACTTTTGTTTGTCTATAGTATTGTAAGCATTTATGATGGTCCTATTCAACATGTTGACTTACAAATATATCATCCCTAACTATTTTGCAAAACTGCACTTAGGGTTTGTCCTCACGCTTATGCCTTGATACAGGTGTAATCTTGCTAAATTAAACTTAGGGAATCTAATCATGTAGTTATCTTGACTTACATGTCTCTGATGCTTTGATTGGATTTCCACGTACCTATCTAATATGGATCATATTCATATCCTCATAGTTATACTAGTGATGTTTGTATGATCTCATGATGTCCCTAATAAATGCTCAATGATGAAATTAAGAGTCTAAATGTTATGTGATTCTTGTTGGTAAACCACTTTTCATATTAGATTGCATTTTTGGTTCATTTTCTAGCTTAATACTATATTCTTGCATATGGGGAGAGCTCTCTCTTCATCTTTTTGTGGACATATCAGCTAACTCATTCCATATATTTCTTTACTTTCTTCTTGTTCATGTCTTTTCACCTTCTTAATCTTTCACTTCATCTCTTTTCTATCTTATCATCACATTATATAAATTTTTGACCTCTTAAATAATTTCAACATCCTAGATTCATTTTTGGGATCGAAATCCAAATTTGAGTTCATCTTGATAGTCAAAATTGTCTTTTAAAATTCTACTTTCTTCTGAGCAATTAGCTGACCTTTTGAGGTCTAATCTCTGAATCATCACTGGGGCATCTTCATTTCTTCATGTCTTTATCATTTCCATACTTCATATCTAGTTCAATTCATTGTTTCATGTCTAAAATCACCTTTCTACTCGTTTCGACCTAATTTTTATGCTATATCCTTCAAGGTCAACTCTAGTCAAACTAGGGCATTTTATCAGTTTCTTATAGTCATTCTTGGGTTCTAATCATTTATCTGTCATATCAGACATTGCTATATCTCAATTTTCTCATGTCTAGCTAGGTTTTGCTTCCTCTTACCTCATTTCAATTTCGATCCGGAGGGGGCAGAAATACTCTATTGTTGATTGTTACAACTATCTATTTCTTAGGAGCATTTGTTTGACCTTATCACTTGCTCTCGATCTATTCTCTTTGCTAGGTGTTAGAGTTCTTTTCAGATCCTAACATAATCTTCCTAGTGTTCAGGACTACCGCTATCAGGCTATGCATTCAGGACTTGCTATCTATTTCTGCATTTCATTCTTTGAAATTAGATATCTATATCTATCACTACCTACTTGGATTTCTATTTTCTTTGACATAATGTGTTCCCAGATTGATCATGCATTAGTCAAAGAGGGGCAAATGTGATCACCTAAAAATGGTCATCTAGATTATTAGCCCCCTTTTCAACATTTTGGCTAAATTAATTTAATCACTTACCTAAGCCAAATTGCTAATAATCAATTTATTTGATTATAACCTATAGTTTGACTATGCTATCCTAAGTTCATTATTTGATTAAAAGAACATGTCCCCTTTTAATTAAATAAATGACCCCATTCTTCTAACCCACTTAAAGTGCACACATAAAGTCATTTTTCTATTTTGCAATTAAAAGAAAAGGCTTTGTGACTTTTGTCTTATATGACAAGTCAACTTATATTCTATTGGTTGACTTGTGTGTGCACATGGATCACTCCTCTTTTCAAATTCCACCATTGATCATCCACCATCTTCATCTTGATCTCTACTATCCATATGAGTTTAAAAGAGAGAGAGCTTTCCCCCTCAAAGGATCCATCCTCATTTTGAATATTGTTATGTTGCAGGTTTTCTAACAGGTTTCTTTGGAGCTTTGTGGAGAACTTCTATCTCTTGTCTACATTCTCTCATCCATGGCATCATGGCATTATAGCTTAGCTTAGCTTTCATTTTTACATGTAGCTTAATAATGGTATTGTAACACTCTCATACATGTTTTAACATAGCTCCACTTTGCATCTCATTCTAGCTTGATCTTCATTTGCATTGCATTCTTGAGGAACTCCTTGGGACATTTGCATTCTTGCATCTTGTCTTTGGTACCTCCCATTGCATGGTTTAATAGCAATAAGAGTATCTCTAAGGCTCATCTGAGAGCCCTTGAACCTGAAATACACTCTCTTGCACTCTTTGGATAGGGAGCTCTAAGCCGACATTCAAACATTCCAAACTCATAGAATCGTTTGGATAGAAGGGTTTAGAGTGTGACACATTTCTAGTGTACAATATGAGAATACTTGAAGATGTGATTTTAGTATGAGAGAAAGATTTTTAAAAATGAGAAAACTAGGGACCAAAAATGAGAGGAAGAATGCTCATTTTATAATCAACATGGAAGATGACAGCTTTGGATTTTTCACCTTGGATATGTGACTTGGAAAGAGGTTCCTTTGACAATCCATGGCACATATGACACAAGATGCCAAGTGTAGGATTGTATGATGCTTGGAAGTCAAATCTGGCTAAAGATGGAAGAGGATATATGATGTGTCATATGACACCTCAAACCCACTTAAAGCCAAGAATCTATGACAAAAGAAACCAAATATGGATGTGTGTAAGAGAATAAGAATATTGGGTTATGACATATCTTAGCCAATTTTCAAAGTAAAATTCATGAGGTGTCACACCCATGTGTCATTATGATGTCAATATTTTCTGTAATATTTGAATTAAAAATAATTTATTCCATAAAATAGAGATTAATGAAATGGAATTAATGGTACAACATGTGACTTAGGAAATTGTGAATTTCTATGGTTTGTGAATGATAAATCAATTAGTTAATAAACTTAATTAATTAATTGAGGATGAAAATTAGGAAGAATAATTAGTAAGAATGATAGGATTAAATTATGGATTATTTAATTCTATAGAGAAAATTAGTAAAAGGTTGGCCAATTTGATTAAATAAGTGGGATAGTATCTTTAGATGAAAATGTGATGATGATATAGATTGACTAGGATGATAATGGATAGACCAAAGCCATAGTCAAATTGTTCTATTTATTTAAATTGATAACATGGCAAGGACACATGACATGAACCAAAGTTATGTAACATTTAACTAACATTGTAAAATGCTACAGGATTGAGATTGGTTGATAAGGCTAATCATTATAATATCAATGGATACAGTCAATATTATTTAAATGATTTGATGATGTCATGATCTAAAATTGAAAGACTTAATGATGTTAAAGATTGGATGACATGAATTTTCATTTTACCTAGCACTTAGAGCCATGATAGTACTAAGGTTAGATTGATAAGATTGGATAGATTGGTAGGTTTCCCAGGCACTAAAAGCCACAAAAATGCCTAGGATTGGATAGATAATGATTGATTTTGGATTATTGATATGTTTTGGGTTGATTAAGACTAATTTTAAGTGATTTTGAGTTGATTTGGGGTGATTTTTGGTTGATTTGATATGATTCTAAGTTGATTTGAAATGGTTGCCAGTTGATTTGATATGATTTGTGATGATGTTGAAATGGTTCAAAAATGATGTGAAACTGATGTGAAAGAGGATATGAATGATGATAGACACTATTGACATATGATCAAGTTGGACAAAAGATTGAAATTAGTAGAATGAGAAAATATGATGAATTAATATGAGGAAATTATGAAACTATAGATGCGAACTTTCAAGCATCTACATTTGGCCCCTCTTTGATACAATGTGATTTAGAGCATTATGTTGAATAATGCTAATGACAAAGTCATAAAAGCACACCTTAGGAGTCGTGGTATGTATTTATCCCCCCTCAATAAATTGACCAATATAGGCATATGATAGGTCAATGTCATTGACAATGAGAAAACAAAACCAAAGCAATGGAAAGATCGATGATTAGAGCTAAAACATGAAAGTTATGGGCTTCAAAGTGCAAAAGGGCATTGCAACCAACACAAAAAGGCCTCTTACTATTCCATCTTGGTAGAAAAACACCATAGAATGGCTTCAAGAGGGTTTTGATTGTCATTTTCACCTTCACTTTTGGAAGAAAAGAGCTTTGGTGCAAGGAGACTGGACCAACTACCTAGGGAGCAACACCGCGGTGAACAATTGCTTACCTTTCGATGATGGGTAGATGCTAGACTCCAAATGAGTACATCAAGGCCATATTTGTACATTTTATGTTTTTTCATGCTTTTCCATGCTTTTTTTCCTACTTTTTCTTACTTTTTAGGCAGCTAGGAGTCTATCAAGTTCAAATGTAGTCAAATAAGGTCAAATGGGGGTCCTAGGGCTAGGTTAGGGCATTCAAATGCCCCAAGTGCATTTAAAACACATACAACTATTCCATGGGCACACTTGGCATGCCCAAGTGTGCACTAGGTGCACTTGGTATGATCAAGTGCACCCTAAGTGCAGTTGGGAGCCCCAATTGTGCCATAGGATGCTCTAGGAGTCCAAATGAGGTCCAAATTGTTTTGAATCAACCCAAAACTTGTGGTGGACTAGAATAACCTAGGAAGATGCCAAAAATACATTAAGATGTAGTCAAAGGTGGTCTAATTGGTCAAAATTTGGTCAAACTTATGGCACATGTAGGTCAAACTTGGGTAAATGCTGATAGAGAATAGTGCAACAAGATCGAAAGGGTGCAAATAGACTTGGAATGACCTAAAGCTTGGACCACATGTTCAAAACCCTAGGAAGAGTTGAAAAATAGGATAAATGAGGATAGGATGGTCAAAATAAGTCAAACCTAGTCAAACTTATCTCAGATGGAGGAAAAGGGCTGATAGATGGATAAGGATAGGGTCAAAATGATGCAAATGAGCTTAAAATGACTAAAACCTTGGTAAAAAAGTTCAAAATCATAGAAAGAGTTCAAAACATAAGTCAACTTAGTCAAAAATTCTTAGAAAAAGTAAAAATTTGTAAAACTAGAGTCAAAGAGAGTCAAACTTGTGTGAAAAGTATGGTAAACTAGATACAAAACCATAGGAGGAGCTACCCCTATTATAGATGAGGGGACATAGGTCACAAAGTCTTGTGTTACATAACAAAATGATAGCTAGTGAGTGGGGGATATTTGCTATTCTTGGTTTGTATCATGTTAGTTTCATGTTAGAGGTGAGGGGGAATAGGGCTCTACTAATAGATTGATAGAGAGATGGTACTCAGAGATTGGTTCATTCCATCTCTTGACAATGGAGTTGACTATGACTTTAGAGGATGTATGGCACATCCTTATGATCCCCATTCATGGAGAGTTAGTGGTGTATGACTTAGTGATTGGATGAGCAACAATACACCACTTATTTAGATGTGGAGATGAGGAGCTAGGGATCTTAGATTATGAGATTAGTTGGGACCTATTGGTGGCACATCATGAGTAACTAATAGTTGTGATCTACTGGGTGATTAGGGGATTAGTGGTACCTAATAGGCAAGGACATGGATTCTTCATCAGATGGGACCGAATTCTAGAGCATATGATCATGGAGGGTACTATGTTTTCTTGGGGCCCATGCATGTTGGCAATGTTGTATTACTATCTACATCAACTAGTATACAAAGGTGGGCTATCATTTAGCACTGGTAGTACACTATTACAGATCTAGGCCTATGAGCACATTGTAGTATTTAGGCCTCTTATAGAGTGAGAGTTGGTGGAGGACATACCATATGCATACTGTTGTAGGGGTGTACTGGCATAAGGACCACTAGGGTACACGAACTACTTTTGACATTAGATAGATATTATGACACAATTTATCTAAAGACCTTACAAATATTTCCCTAAATGGGGTGATGATGATATTCACCTTCTATACTATAGGTAGGAGTGTTATCTCATAGGGCACATAGTGATTGGGCATTTGGTGATAGAGATGTACCTACCAGAGTAGGTACAAAGATGTACAAACTAGTCTAGCATTATTTGCCAAGTCTAGAGAAGAGGTCTAAGAGTGGGGAGCACCCATTTGGTCATAGGTGGCATATATAGAGCTAGAGGGCTTACAACTAAGGATATGAGAGGAAACAATAGATGCAGTGGATGTAGGCATGATGATAGTATATGATGGATGGTTTACACAATATTTACTAAGGGATTTGATAGATCTAGTAGTACTAGTACCACAAGCAAGGTCTTAGGCAATGCAGGATGAGGAGAATGAGTAGGAGGAGGAGGATGGGGGATAGGGTGAGGAGGGAGTAGATTAGGTTGTTGTTGAGGATTGGGGAGATGAGGATTAGGGAGATGAGGAGGGGTAGATGAGGAGGGAGGAGATTAGGATGTTGAGGAGGATACAAGGATTGATGATGAGGATGCTAAGGAGGATGTGAGAGATGATGAGGATGCTGAGGAGGATGTGGGAGATGATGATGAAGAGGGTGGAGATAGTGGGGGTGGGGATGGAGTTTGAGGTGCTGATGGGGGAGTGAATGAGGATGACTATTGGGAGACTGGGGATGATAGTGGTAAGGGAGGAGATGTGGATGACACAAGTGTAGATGCAAGTATAATGGATCCAAAGGGGATCCAGTGGACTATGTTGAGAGGGCACTAGTACTAATATAGATAGGGCCTAGTAATTTAGAGATGATGGAGATGATTAGAGGTTTATAGACTCATTTGGATTGGGTTGTGGCAGAGAGGGATGCCATGAGAAAGGAGAGGGATGTTTTTATGGCAGAGAGAGATTGAGTTATGGCTAAGAGAGATGTTGTGGTGTACAAGGCAAAGATGGTAGTGTAGGAGTCTTAGAAGTTAATTAGCAGCATAAGAGATGCAAACTTCTAGGAGATGGCAATGATGATGAGCAAGGCACACATGAAAGCACAACACTAGATGGATCAGTATGAGAGAGTGGTGCCACTAGGGTAGAGAATAGAGAGTTTTTATGCATTGAGATCTCGCTACCATCAGACACATAGGACATAGAGTAGTGCAAGGGTGATGGGGCCTATGAGGCCACCATAGAGAGTAGAGGGATCATCCTCAAAGCTAGATAGAGGCTATGAGGTGAGGAATATCACAGGATGACACTGACATACTCATGTACAGAGGGGCTTCTCTATTTTTCTTTTTGGTTTCTATTATGCTCTTTCATGGTTCATGCCTATGGGCAGTTAGTATTGATTTAAGCCATGGTCATGTACTTGGATACTTTTGTGAGACATTTAGGAGATGTACTTATGTTATCATGACTATACGAGATGAATTATGCATATACTTTAGATTTTTATGTGGATGTATTTATGCTTTTCTATGTGGACTTTTATATGATGATAAAGAAAAAATAAATCACTCACTAAACATCAGGAGCCAACAACTATTCTTGTCCATTATTACTTGGATTTTAGTGTTTGAGGTCTTTAGATAGTGTTTGATAGGTTGATCATGTGATTGTTGTGATTGTTGATAAAGTTGATAGGTTCATGGTGACATGTAGGATTGATTGTTGGTTCACATTGCTTAGATAGGTGTGATTGTCATTGAAGTGCAGTGCTTTGAGTTTTAGCCTATGAAAGCTCAAGTGTTTATGCAAAAGGGAGTTATTTTGTACAAGGTTTATTACAAATTCTTGATAGGTTTTATGATTTTTAGGGTTTTTGGGATATTTGATGTTTTTGTGTGATTGGTTTCTTTCGGACATTTTACAGTTTTTAGATTTTATTTTAGAACATTCTCTAATTTTTAGTGATTTTTCTTAGGATATTTTATGATTTTTAGTGCATTTTTTAGGACATTTTATGATTTTTAGTGATTTTTTCAAGACATTTTATGGCTTTTAGAATTTTTCATGATCATATTTGAATTTTTTTGATATTTTAAGGATTGTAAAAGCATATAAAAGTGTTAGCTCCAATTTGTTTTGTGATAGATCGAATGGATAAAATGTGCTTAGGGACATGCCCCCAAACAAGACATACACTATGTACAAAGGCCAATGATAGAGTATGTATCAACTGGTGATGCTTTAGGTAAGATAACAATGGGTATTAACCAATTTGTGAGCCATGATCAAGGAGGCAAGGATGTGTTGCAAGATGAAGGATATGATCACGGAATAGAAAATGGGGAGAAAGCTAGATGGAATCCTAATAGATGGAGGAGCAGCAACTGATTACACATGGTGCCTGTTTGCCAAGTTTTCAACATGGTACTTGTCCAAAGTGCCTATTTGCTAGGTCTTCACTTTTGGATGGAGTTTTTCTCATGACTCAAATTTTTATGCCAAGATGCCTATTTTCCAAGTTGTCATCAAGGAATCCATTTTTTCATGACTTTTTTCACTTTTTGTTTTCATTTTTCATGACCTTTTGCTATTTTTTTTGATATTTTTCAAGAATTTTAGATGGAATCAAGAACATTGTTGACAAATTATAAGAATAAATTTGTTTTTAGTGTTGCTAGCTGATAACCTTTGGACCCACAACTTACCATAACTATGCAGAAGTCATTCCAAGTCTTAGCTAAGATCAAACCACTAGAAAGGCCTCAAGATGTATCATTGTGTACCATATGTAAGATAGTGTCTACATCTCGTGAATCAAGGCATCTAAGGATAAATGGGTTATAGGATTCTCTATATAGGATGTCACTGATGATGACATAGGCAAAGGGTTGTTGGATAGAAGCTTGATTTTGAGTGTTAGATAGATTAGATAGTAGGATTGGGGGATACACTACTAGATATAAGGAAGGAATGGGAGGATTGAAACCAACAATTTTTGACATAAAGGTTGATCAAGAGAGCTCAAAAATTCTTCGTGGTATGTTTAACATTGGAACACTTATATTCATGGCATCAAATTGTTCACCTTGTGTCCTTGGGAGTTTCTTAGATTTTGATTTTTCATGGTCTAATGGCACCTTTTGGTTTTCACCAACACACCTACTTTTTTTATTTTTTTCTCTTTTTTCTTTGCAACTAGAAGGTGGAGTTGGCTCCCCAAAATATGCCAATGTGTTCACTTCAAGAGAAATTACTTCTTTATGATCATTGACTTTGAAGCCTTCATATATTTAATTTTTTTTTGTAAGAGCCTCATCATTATCCAATCGATCAAAAATTGGTGGTCCATGTTGGTCCTGATCCAATAGTTTAGGATAACTTGAGGGTATGTTATCATTAGTATTGAATGGGATTTGGTTGATGGTGTTGGCTCCTAATTTAATAGTGTTTTAATAATTAGGTATATAGGGTAAGATTTCATCTATGGGTAGCTATCTCCAATAATGGACACAATTCACCAAGAACTCAGGCCAACTACAAGGCTATACTCCTTCTTCACTTTAGGCTTTGAAAAAAAAGGTAGGTGAACCTCTTAGGATCCAGTTATGTGACCAGTACAATGAGCATAATTAGAATACTAAATAATAGATTAAAACCCCTAAATTTTTTATACTTAAGCGGGAATCACAAGCATGAAATAGCTAAGAACATGACTCACGAAACTGGAAAGCTAAGTGCGGATTAAACTTTGAATAACTTTCAACATAAAAGGGAAAATTTATTTAATATGTTGATATTAGAAAAACCTAGGTATGAACAACAAAACCTATTGATCATATCTCTAATTAGTGCCTTATCTATTGGGAAATTGAATGAATTACAACCATACATCTCATTGAAATCTTTGACATAATTCCTTCACCAAGATCCTTGATCTATCTTTCACCTTGTGAACAAACATCTACTTCAGATTTGAATCTCATTTCAAATTATCCCATCATGAAATCTACAAACCTTGTGATAACATCAAGAAATTACATGGCTCTTTGCTCCATCAGCAAGATATTTCAACCACATACATTCCAAAATGAAATGCAACCTAATTTATGCTCTTGGTTCACAAATTAGAAAATATTACATATCCATGAGCATGAGACAAGATTCAGATTGAATTTGAAACCCTTTGCTAGATTTTATTTATTTTCCTTGAAACCAAATACATGAAAGATATATAGATGATAATTCACAAATCACCTAACAAGTAAGGACTATCTGCTTAAAACTCAAATTATTTTTCAATACAATAGAGAAATTCTAGGTGTCTGGCTTTCATAGCCTGAGCAGAGCTCCTAGAATTGAACAAATGAAAATGAACCAACCACCTTTTCAGAGAAGAAGAAAGAATATGTATCAACGAGGAAATTTCTTGATTGAAACTATAATTGACATGTGTCCCTTCATAATTCCTTAGCAAGAAACTAAAAAGGCCTCTCTCTACCTTCTCTCTGTAACTGAATATCAAAAATCCCATCATTTGGCCTCTAAAGGGCAAAAATATCTCAGATATTTGATTCATGATAACAACTGATTTTGGTGCTAAAGTGAATTCATGGTAAAAGTTAATTCTAGATTGTTTTCTCCACATTTAGGCTTCAAAAGGTCTTCAAATCTGCCCTTTAACAATCTTTGATGCTCAGTGATCAAATGTGCCTATTCTACTGCCAATGCCCTTGATTTAAAAATTTTCCTATAGCACAAATTGGCAAGCATCTATGCAAAAAATGACCTTAGAAATGGAAAATTCAGCTTGTTCTAATTTTGATGGTATATTGGAGTGCCCATTTTCGATAAAAATTACCCTAGTTATGGCCCTATGAAGATCAGGTCTCTGTCTCATGGCTTTGCACACAAAAATAACAAAATTGAAATTTTTAAAATAGTATATAGCTTTAAGTATAGAATATTTAACAACTAAAATCAAATTTTCCAAATTTGACTGAACGTGCACACACAGGGGTATTTCTTAATTTAAAATCTCACTTTATACCCTTCAACTAATTAGATAGCTCCACTTGTCAAACCTACACTAGCTTTTTGGGCCAAGTGCCATGTGTCACTCTTTTATAGGCTGACAACCTCAAGAAGGACCCACATCTCATCCTAACTCTCCTTCCATGTCAACACCACATCTTAACCACCTCATCACATTCGCTATGTCGCTATGCTTAACCAGTGAGTAAATTCGGTTAGCGACATAGTGAATACCACACAATCTGCCACATGTCACCATCTTGTCAATCAAATTCCACATCAACATCTTTAATGAGTGTCCACATTCAAAATTTAACCTCTAATTTTATCCTTTTGGGTGACCATGAGCCTACCACAGAGGCTTTGGCTTTCAAAAGTTATTAATCTTCAAGACACAATGGATGATGAGTGCAGTGCTATTTAAACATTAAAAGTTAACCCAACATAAGGCATGTGGGATATATTGGTTTTATGGTCTTCTTTCCCTTCAACATCAATCACTATTTGTTTCTCTTATCTTTCTTTGCATGAGTTGGTTTTGATTTTCTCTTCATTGACAACTTTCCTTTTGGATGTGGTTCTCTTTTTTAATGTTCTTGCCACATGCTTTATTCACTGGTGTCTTCTCAATGCATGGATGTCTTTTAACTACCTTGACTATGTATAACTTGGGTCTGGGAACATGCAAGTTAGCTATCTAGATTAATACCAAAATTCAAGTTCTTGAACAAAATGCATTCTTGTTTTTGGAGAAAATTTTTGCCTTGTCATTAGACAAGTTGGTGTTTGTGTTTTCCTTGTTCATCTTGAGGATTCCCTTAAGGATAAAATCATCTTTAGTGCTAGCCTCTTTTTTCACCAATTTAGAAATGGTGATTGGACTTTTGATTTTGAGTTCATACATTAAGTCTAGGACTAAGTTTTCAATGCACAAGTTAACTTGTTTTTCTTTAGGAATGTCTAGTGAGCATTAACTAACTAAGCTTCTCCAACATAGTCAAAATGTGATGAATGGTTGTCCCATATTTTTTTTGGTTGAAAAAAAATTAGAAAGTGTCACCTCATTTGTAATGTTAAAGGAAAAGTGGGAGATGGAATTTTTTGGAAGCTCTTACCGAGACTTTATAATACCAAGAAGTTTGGAGCACCATTCAAGTACAAGCCCACCTAGAGAACAAGGGAACAATCTAATGAGGTAAGTGGGCTCATTTCTAAGTTCAATGTAAGAGGCACAAAATTCTTAGATGTGATCGATGAGGTTGCCTTTTCCTCAGTATTTTTTGAATCTTGGAGCCTTAGAGTGTTTTGGGAATGGATGCATATACATATTTTTATTGAATGGATTAGGACATAGGTCCCTTTCTATATATAGAGTTTTTTTCTTTTGGACTTCCAATGCCTCGACTTGTTTGAATTGTTGCAATAGCTCTTCATTAGGGTTTTGCATGATAGCTTTCCCTTCAAGTCTTTTGTGCTTATGGATAGACCATTTTCTATGGTGAGAACTATGTCTACTTGATTCTAACATTTCTGTGTCTAATGAGTCTAGTTATGTATCACTAGGTCATGGAGGTATGTTAGTACCTCAAAGACAAAAGGGTCCCTGTTGTGACACATGTTGGTGTACTTGTTGTGGTATTGACTAGGATTGATGTACCATATGTTTTTGTTGTGCCATTTATTGTGGTTGTTATTGAGATACCTCTGTTGATTGTATGTGAGACCATGTATGTGATTGTTGTTGTAGAGGTATCTGTTGGGGTTGTTGTGGTACATGCTATTGTTGTAACAAATGTTGCTGGTATGCAATTTATTGCTCAAGGTGTCTTTGGTATTCCAACTATTCTTTAAGTTTCTCTTGTTGTTTATCAAACATGGCTTCTTGTTGTTGGAATTTTCATTGATATATTGCATGAAATTCAAGTTGGTTTATGTTGGATTGTATGTTAGTGATGTTGGATGCTTGTACCACTTGAGGTTGTTGCTGTTGTGGTTGGTGTTGCTATTTATATTTGAATGTGTGTTGGAAACATCAAGTCCTTAGACTATTGTAGGTTGATGTTGTCGGGGTAGTTGGTTATGTCCCTAAGAATTGACGACCATAGTTGTATTGTTGTTTTGGCACATTTGTGTGTTAGAGATTTCTCCTTGGGACATCATATTGACTTGACAATGAGGTGCATTTCTTTTGGGAATAGGTGTAATATCAATAAGACTTTTCCTTTGTGCATCAATAGGGATTATTGTAGATGATGTTTAGCATAGTGTACTTATGGGAGGCTCCATAACATTTTATTTCATAACACTTTGTAGAGTTAGGAGCAAAGGTGCACTTTGTGAATTTTCCTCTAAAGGAGGTATGTTGGGCATCCCTAGAGCACAAGTTCCTTTAGGAATTTCCTATTGTTGGACCATGTGATTGAGATCAAGTCTTAACATCCTCTTAGGGTACTTAGGAAGAGTCTTATTTCCCTTCGTCAGTTGTGGTTCATAAAAAAGGGGATTAATGTTAATGCGTTCAAATGTACTTTGGAGAATTTCGATGGTTGATTCTTGATGGGACCTTATAGGAACCATTATTGTGTTTGAAAAATCCAAAGGTTGTTTTCCCTTATCTAATTCCAAATTGATCATGGGTTGTATGTTTTCAATTCTTTTGTTGGTTTGATGTTTGGACTTAGGTTCCTCCACATTTGGGTTGAATTTGAAAATTTCTTAGTCTATCAAAAGTTTGAAGATCTTGCAAATTTTTTTATCTTAACATGCCCCAACCATTTCTTCATTAGTGATGCCCTAGTTAGTATTAGAGTCATCACTTAGGTGTGCAACACCTTGTTGTGTGTTTGACATATTATAGTTGAAGGTACTTGCATTGGGTTTGCTAAATTCAAAGGAGTGTGTTTGTTCATCCTCGGGTGCGGTTGGTACACTTCCACCTCTAGGTGGTATCGGAATGAATATCAGTTCAAAGTTCAGACTACATTGAACCATTCCATGTGTAGGGGAAGTGTTTGAAGGAAACCCCATGGTAGGTGCATTGTTTGGGGTTTTTTGCATCATCTTTTCGTTATGTTGATTTTGTGAATACATGTTTAAGGGGTCCACAAGTAATGGTTGTGATGCCTTGATTTGATCTTTGTTAAAGGTTTGTTGGTTTTTATTGCTCTTCTTTTGTCTAGGATGAGGTTTTAGTTGTGTTGGTACCTTAGAAAACTAGGTTTGGTAATGTTCTTTAGGTCTCTAAGATGATTGTGTCCTAGCGAGTGTTGGCATGATACCTAAGGATGCAAATCAAGTGGAGGAAAACCTAAATGGACTCCTTACTTCCCAAGTATGCACCCAAACTACCAACTATGCTTAGATAGTACCTAGTGTGCCCTTGGTGCACTTAGGGACCTAAAGGTAGGTAGTTGGTAAGTAGGAGGTATGCAATGGATAAAAAGAGGTACTAGGGTGCCTAAAATGTAAAATGTGAATGATTTGAGTGTTTTAGAGTGTTTTGTAAGGTTTGGGGATAAAATGCAAGGTGTGGATGTGTAGATTAGGGTTTTGAAACCTAGAATGAAGTCCCTAATTACCAAGTGTGCTATAAAACTACCAAGTGTAGTCTAAAACTACCAAATACACACATAAAGTGTGCAGTTGGTAAATTAAGGGTGCAATTGGTAAAACAAGTCATAACTTGATACTTAGGATGTGGGTATACAAGATATGAGTGTTTTTTTGGATTTTTAGGTGGAAAATGCCAATTGAAGTAGGGTTTTGATATGCAAGGTGAAAATGTCCTAGGGAAACTATGTAAATGCAAATGCAAAGTGACATTTTGGTGGTTGGCTAAAGGAGATGAAAATGAACCTATAATATGGAAAATGAAGGTTAGGGTTGGATTTCAAACTTGGTAATAATGCTACAGATTGGTTTACGAAGGGTGGACTATGCAAGATATGGTTTTATAGGGTTGATAATGATGTTTGGGATATGCAAAATGAGGATAAATGATCGAGAAGAAAAATTGGTTGATAGAAAAGTTGATAGGGTCTGATAATGGAGATGATGCTAAGATTTTGAATAATGCAAGATTAGGGGGATATACCAAAAGGGTAAGTCAAAATGACATTTAGGGACTCTAGGGATATGATTATGCTAATGATAAGGGTATATGGAAAATTTTGAACTTAGGTTAAAACTTTAGAAAGTATTTTTTCTAGGAGTTTAACCTTTTGATAATGGACTTTGGATCTTGACCAAAAGATGATAAAAGACAAAAAGATCAAAATGATAAAGATGATAAGGTCAAATATATCAAGACATAGAGTTTTTCCAAAGAAAATGATCAAAAAATATAAAAATACTAGTGAAGATCCATCATCCATCAACACTAGGAGATACTCTAGGACCCATATTGTGTTAACATTTTTGACTAAATTCAAAGGTTTTGGTTTCAAAATGATGTTTAGGTAACTAAAAATGGTGACGATGCTAATCGAATATTTAATATGGACATGTACTAAGATGTAAAATTACGTTTTGGGTTCTAGATGTTGTTTTGGGTCAAATGTAGAATGAGGACGTACAAAGGCTTCTAAATGTAGTTTTAGGAATGTAAAATGTAGTTTGCAGGCTCAAAATGGTTGTATAGGTACCCAACTATTCCCTGACTACACCAAGAACACTCCAATAGTACTAACTATGCTTATGGTGAAGTTGGGGCTAGTTTGGGCATAGTTCGTAGTTACATGGCATAGGTGGGAAGCTGGGTTGAATATCTATTAAATCTGTGTGGGGTGGTTGCCAAATTGTTGTACCAAAGAGCTAGGTTTCTAGGGTTGATGTTGTGATGGATTAGGAGATTTAGAATTAAGGTTAAAATGTAGGGAATTATGTCTTAAGTGAAGACAATTAAGGTTATTGGGCGCAAAATGCAAATTAGGGCATGCTACTATAGGGGGCCTCTATAAGTACTTATGAACACCTTTGAAGCCTCAAAATGTTCTTTGGAAGCCCAAGCTAGGTTCTCAAACTACCAAGTGCACTTAGATAGTACCAAATACACCTATGGTGTAGTTGGGTCTAGTTTAGGTGTAGATGGTAGTTTCAGAGTGCAATTGGGAAGCTGGGCTGAATCTAAGGCAATTTTAAGAGCTATGGTTTCTAGATCGATGTCACAATGAGTTAGATTGAAAAAGATAATGCTAAGACTTTAATGAAGGATAAAAATGATGTTTATGACACTTTAAATGATGGTTAAAGTGTTCAATATGAGGGTTGGGTATGCAAAGATGCAATATGGACAATGCAAAGGGAAAATTTTGGGGTTTAAGTGTAAAGAATGTAGGTGAAGCCCTAATGAATGCAATATGAAAGATGAGGAATAATAAGTGAGGACTAAAAGATGAAAGATGAATACTATATGAAGCAATGATAAATCTAAAACTAAGGTGAATGAAAGTGATTTATATGCAAGGATGATATCTATGTTATGCCAAGCACGTTTAGGATCACAAATGGCCTTGTTTTCCAAGTCTTGACTATATTGGACCAAAGTTTGTAAAGATTTTCCAAAGGTTATAGCATTTTGACAATGTGTAATGTTGTGATGAGGTTAAAGGTGTAAATTTAAGAGTTGGTTTTTATCTTCATTAATTTTTTACACACATGCAAGACACATTAAGACAAAAATAGATTTTGTTAAAGGTGAACAAACACATGCAACCTAGGTTTTAGGACTATATCCACTAAATTTCAACTTGAATTAAAGTTTACCTACACTTATCTAGAGTTGAAAAATTAGGACCTTGGAACCATAGGCTCTCCCTTATAGTGCACTCACTTCTCGGGGCTATCAAGATCTACTTCATAAGGGCCATGACTTCCCAAGGGACTATTATCCCTACAAAGGATTGGAAGAATGTAAGATGCCTTCATAGGCATGGGTGACCCCTTGAGACAATGAACAGAAAGGATTTTGGCCACTAAAAAATTATTTTTGGTGAGGGTATTCCATTTAGCAAGTGAATTATAAACTTCCTCAGAAGGTCTCCTAGCCTTGAGAACCAGGGTTTGATGCACCACAAGGGTACTAGAGGAGAGCTATCACTCAGTAGTACCACCAACACAGATTTCACCATAATCATGTTTTATATAGGGGTTAGAACATTGACCTTTCTTTTGACCCATTACCACTCTGAATTCATCCCCTGGCATACCCAATATCGAGTATCTTATTCCAAGGTAGGCTTCCTATAGAAGTCACATGGATTTCTCTTACACCCAAGATCCATGAATGGCAAGGGTAGAGGAAATGTCCATGTAACCCCTAGGGTTTTAAGGACCATAGATGTGCCAAGTAGAAAAGAAAAAGTTTATTTTAAGCACCAAACAAAATGTTATGTAATCTAGGAAATCCACACACATGGTTCAGACAAACACATAGGGTCTTCGACAACGTCTTGCAAACAAACATAAGTAGTTTTTCAATGCTTAGGCTTCATCCAAAAATTTCCACATATTATAGACAGACAATCAGTAATAAAAAATCACCTAACCTATTTCCTAGAAGCAAATGGAAACCTTAGATGCAAATTATAATTGAAACAGTTGCTTTCTGTGAGCCAAGTGTTCTCTGACAGAGTAGATTGTGCCCCAGAAGGCTAGAATGGCTTAGAATATGCCGAAGTGTGCTTAGATAGTGCTAACTACACCCATGGTGCACTTGGGGCTCAAAAGGGTGTAGTTGGTAGTTTATGGGCATAGTTGGGAGGTTATTGGCAAGTTGTGGGGAAATGGTGCCTAAGTAAGACCCATAAACTGCAAATTTGTAAACCTGTACACTCAAGTGTGCCTAGAAAGTAAAGACTACACCCATGGTGTAGTTATGGCTTAAAAGGGTTTAGTTGGTAGTTTCTAGGCATATTTGGTAAGTTAGGAATAAAAAATAGGGCTTATGGTGTCTCCTAGACCATTAAAATTGGCTCCTAGGGGTCCCAAGTGTGCTCTAAAAGAGAAAAGTGCACCCTAGGACAGCAAGCTAAAAAAATGCATAAAATGAAATCATATAACCATGTTACTAGATCCCCTAATTAATCTAGTTGTGATCAAGAAGTGCAGATAGTTGTTATACCCTTCCAAGTGAGCTCCTTCCTTGCACCTACAACCACAAAACAAGAAAACTCAAGCTAGATAAGCGTGTTCACGTTGAGTTCACCAAATGTAGGACTAGAAAATGGTCTAATTTGTAACATGCTATGAGAAAATCACAAAATCAATAATCATATGTCAACACCCTCTAGTCTACCATGAAAGTCAAATGAATAAAGAAAGAAAAACAATGTTAAAAAATCCCTCTTTCACTTGTAGCTCCCATGTCCATCTTTCTTCTCTATATGATGTAGCTCAAAATCGCCTATAATGCACACAATTATGAAGAAAAATCCTAGCATAATGATGGTGCTATGAGAATACTTGAAGGTGTGATTTTACTGTGAGAGCAAGAGTAGAAAAAAAAGAGAAAACTAGAGACCAAAAATGAGAGGAAGAATCGTCATTTTATAATCAACATGGAAGATGAGAGCATTGGATTTGTCACCTTGGATATGTGACTTAGCAAGAGATTCCTTTGAGAATCCATGATACATATGACACAAGATTCCAAGTGTATGATTGTATGATGCTTGGAAGTCAAACATGGCTAAAGATGGAAGAGGATCTATCACACATCACATGACACCTCAAGCCCACTTAAAGCCAAGAATCTATGAAAAAGGAAGCCAAATATGGATGTGCATAAGGGAATAAAAATATTGGATTATGACATATCTTAGCCAAGTGTCAAAGGAGAATCCATGAGGTGTCACACCCATGTGTTATTATGATGTCAATATTTTATGGAATATTTGAATTAAAAATTCTTTATTCCACAAAATAGAAATTAGTGAAAAGGAATTAATGTGGAAAATGTGACTTAGGAAATTGTGAATTTCCATGATTTGTGAATGATAAATCAATTAATTAATTGATTGAGGATGACAGTTACAAAGAATAATTAGCAAGAATGATACTATGATTAAATTATGGGCTATTTAATCCTATAGAGAAAATTAGTAAATGATTGGCCAGTTTGATTAAATAAGTCTAACAATATCCTTTGATGAAGATGTGATGATGATATAGATTGAATAGGATGATGATGGATAGACAAAAGCCATGGTCAAATTGACCAATTGATTGAAACTGATAACATGCCATGGCCACATAACATGAACCAAAGTTACGAAACATATAACTGACATTGTAAAATGCTACAAGATCGAGATTGGTTGATAGGTTTAATCATAATAATATCAACAGATGTAGTTAATATTATTAAAATTATTTTATGATGTCATGATTTGATGTTGAAAGACTCAACAATATCAAAGATTGGATGACATGAATTATAGTTTGACCTAGCACTGAGAGCCATGACAATACTAAGGTCAGATTGATAAGATTTGATAGATTGATAGGTTTCCTAGGCACTGAAAGCCACCACAATTCCTAGGATTGGATGGATGATGATTGATTTTGGATGTTTGATCTATTCTAGGTTGATTTTTACTAATTCAAAATGATTCTAAGTTGATTTTGGGTGATTTTGGTTGATTTGATATGGTTTGAAGTTGATTTGAAAAGGTTGTGAGTTGATTTGATATGATTTCTAATGATGTTAAATTGGTTCCAAAGTAATGTGAAAATATTGTGAAAGAGGATATGATTGAGTGAGCAGTTGGTGGCAACAAAGTAGAATAGGAAATTTTACCTAACATCATACTTAGTGTACTTGTTAGCCATGATGGAAAACTTTATCTAGGGCTATATAAGAGGGGTAACATGTAGGATGTAAATGAATTGTTGTATATTTTGTACCCTTAGTTGGTGAAGGAGTGGCTTTTAGAGAAAAGAAAAGAATATAGAAATTTGAATGATTCTTTCACCTTTGTAATAATCTAATTCATAAAAGGGGATTATGTAAAGAGAATATCAGAGGAGGTAGCTATACAGATATCACTAGTTGAAGCTTATTATATCTAGCTTTTTACGTTCACATACATAAGGGTAGCAGGTACAACTATCAACCCTAAGATGCTCCCTAGGTATCCCAATGACAGATTATTTGTCTTGGAGATTTCTTGACAACTCTTGTCTGCCTATGATAGAGTTAGAAAGAAACATAAAATATGTTGGACTTGGCATATGACTATAGGACCTTTTTAGGTGGATGAAGGAAAGACATCCCTTTATTTGAATGTTAATTGGACAAATATCCCTTGGAAGAGTATAATTATCCTCAACCATATTTTGATAATATTGGGAGTGTGTAAAAATTAGTGGTCAAAATATTTCAACATGAAGAGGCCATTGAAGATCATTGTATGAATCAAACAAATGACTATAATGATTGCATAAGAGATTATTGTAGGATGACTTTGTATCTAGTAGAGAAGGCCTTAAATATAAAGATTCCATTAAAGATAGTGCAAAAAGACATGAAGGAGTTTCTGGATCCACTATTCAATAGAGATAGGATTGGTGAATGGCCTATTATAAATACCAGAATAGATAGAGAAGAAAACTCAAACATCAACTATAGGGCAAGGCATGTCATCAAATTAACATAGGATTGGATCAAGAAGCCATTCAAAATTGATTCAATTTTGAAGGAAATGATCTTCCATGCACAAGACCCTCTAGCTAGAGGTAGAGGAGCAAAGGCCATTATGCCTACATTTAAAGCTTAGTTACAAGTAAGGTGACAAATGCTGCACCAACTTGATTGGCCAGTTGGTTATTATCAAGCTCAAAATTATAAGGTAATGGAAAGAGGAAAAAAATTTCTCCTCAACAAGACAAACCTAAAGAAGGAGAAATTCTGGCACCTCCATGTGTAGAGGAAAACATGCAGGGGTCAAAGAATGTAGAAGTAATACAAGCCTAAGCTAATCCCTAAGTACCACTAGTTGTACCAAGCCAAGAGGAAATAGAAACTAAAGAAATAGAGATTTCCCCACCTCAATAAATAGAGAAAGCCTCCCCCTCTACACCTAAAAGAAGGGGGATTAAGACTCTATGAAAAGGAGACAAAAGGTGATCAACAAAGTGATTCCTTTTCCATCATTCCCTAAACTAATTCTAGAAGAGGTAGAAGAAGAGGGTAATGAGGAGGAAGAGGATAAATTACCTTTGAATAGGAGAACATGGATTCCTAGAGCCATAGAGGAGGAGTATAGAACAAGTTCCATGATCACACTACCATCTATCCCTAATGAACCCATGTAGACCACTACATCGTAAGATGAAATGCAACAATGGATAGATGAGCAAGATGTGATGAGAACTAATATCTTTTAGGTGTTAAATTTTTTCTTTATTTCTATTGGTAATAAGTTGGTTGGGGTTAAGATAAGAGACACTCCAACCAATTAGCCTGAATAGGAGGATTGGAATGAGATGCCTCCCAAATCACATAGACCTAAAGTAGTTTTAGTATCCCAAGTACATGTCACATTTTTTGTAGACAAGGGATTAGCTACCCCTCTTCCTCTAGGAACAAAAGCCAAATAGGTCCAAGTGAAGCATGAAGAAGAGCCATAAGATGTATCCGTTGATGAAGTATCAAAAGAAGGAATGGTAAGTGAACAACCACAACAAGCTTCCCAAGACATTGTGGTGAGAATCATTGGCTCCATAGATATAAAGACTCTTAGTAGTGATAAATCACAAAGGGAGAAGACTTTAGAAAGGAGTGATAAGGGGAAGAATATAGTTGAGAAAACCCCTTCATCCTCTAAAGGTAAATACCTAGTACAACATATCCCAAAGTGGCTCAAAAAAGAAGTAATAAGAAACACGAAACAACAATTCACTACTGAGAAGGAGGATAGAATGGAATTAATAGAAGTTCTAAGGAAGCCTAATTCACCTCCAAAGGATGCATGCACTAGCCTTTTCATGAGTAATCAGAATTAGGAACATTTTTCTCAAGTAGATATTCATCCTCCAGAACAAAATGTTGAAGAATTAACTCCAAGGAATTATTAGATCCAGGAGGTTATGTTTAGCAAGCCAACCTTGGAAGCTACAAATTTGATGGTAACAATAGGGATGAATGAGGTGTCTAGGAGGCTAGAGTGGGATGGGGAAGAATTGATAACACTTTGGTAGAAAATAATAATTCTAAATGGATATTTAAGTGAAGTTGTTCACCCCTTGGATCCCACTAACCATGAAGAAACTTTAAATGGGGCAATTTATAGAAGGGATAGAGGTGCAATATAGTTGGATGCATTTTTGAGAGCTTTTCAACAATTGTGAGAAATTTTTTAGGAGAAAAGCAAATTGATCATTCAAGGAAATCTTAAACCATTACATGTTATGCAAGAGAATGTACATAAGTTAGTGGCAATTTTCAATCAAGATTTTGGTCTTATGTATGAATTGCATACCTAGGTAAAAGACTTGTAGGAATTACAAGCAATAAAATGCAAAAGGTACAGGATACTAATGGATATATATACTATTCGCATTAAGTCAGGTTTGTTATTAGTGACAACACTTATTCAGATTTTGTATGGTTACTGCACTCTTTGATCACTCTCTAGTGATTGCCATATAATTCAATGGTTATAAAGCTTTATAGTTCCTACCGAGAATTCTAGTGGTTACCAAGAGAATTCAAGCAGTGTGAAGTCCATTAGTTCTTACTGAGTAGTTCAGTGGTTAGTGAGCTTCGTAGTGTCTACTGAGTCATCAATTCTTGTGAAGTGAAGTTAGTGTTAACCAAATATTATGTTCAAAGTATTTTATGCTTTTAGCTTCTCATGCATGTAGTAGATTAGATCTATTAATAGTAATTGGATTATGTTATTAAGTGCTGAAATTATTAAAAGTCTTGAGGTTACTAATTCACCCCTCCCCTCTCAATAACCTAGCTAGTCTTGATTATTTCCAACAATTGGTATTAGAGCTTTTTGGTTCTTAGGAAAAAGTTTGATAGCTTGAGAAAAGATCAAGGACAATGGAGATATTCAGACTTCACAAAGATATTGACAATGAAAAGCTAGATCTGGAGATGGCCATAGTTCAACTCAAGAAAGCAGAAGAGCATCTTTCCCAATCCCTAAAAAGAAGGAAGGAACTTGCAAATTAGATGAATGACCATCAAGATTTGGAAAAGAATATTGAGCATTTTCTTCCCTCAAGTAGTTCAAATTAAGAAAATGATGCAATCAAATAACTCTTGGAAAAGAATGGCTCCCTGCAAGAAGAGGTAAGAAAATTGAAAAGAGAACAAGAAATTTAGTCAATAAGATTGTGTGAAATTATAGAATAGAGAAATAAGGAAAAAGAAGACTTGGAGGTAAAAAAAGATGAAATTCAAAATCAATCCCTTTAATAAGAAAATCTTATTAATCATCTCTCCAATGCAAATGAAGAAATCATGAATCTGGGATCTAAAAATGGAAGGTTGAGGAATGACTTAAACTCTGAAAGGAAAATCAATGAAAGGATGAAAGTTGATCTAAATTATGAAAAGCATCTCAATGAAAGAATAATGAAATCCCAAGTAGACATAGATCAATTGAATCGACAAAATGAGTAGATTCTTTATAGGAAAAAGGGTAAGGTAGGACTCGGATACAAAGAAGAAGGTGAATCCTCCAAACAAGGTGCTCGAAAGTATCAAAGACCTACATGTAATAACTATGGAAAGATAGGTCATACATCAAACAAATTTTGGAGTAATGGAAAGAAAAAATTCAATGGAAAATGCTACAATTGTAGTTAGCATGGTCATAAAGCTAATGAATACAAAGAAAAACCAATGTTTGAGGGCAAGTGTCACAAATGCAAGAAACAAGGTCATAAGGCATCTGACTGCAGATCTAAACCATTTAATCTAGATGCACAATTTGTAAAGGCAATATTTGGTTGGCACTACAATACTTGGTGTAGATTTCATTACTATGGAGAATATAGACACATTGGCATAAATTGTGTTAGACATCACATGAGAAGAAAGGATACTACCATTAGATGTTACACATGTACTGAACTTGGTCATAGAGCTAAGAATTGCATGAATATAACTATAATTGAAGATGAAAAGAAAGCAAAAGCTAATAGCATGAGGAAACAAAAGAGACAATAGTGAATTCCTAAATCTATCAAGCAAGCTAGTTCAAGTGATCATAGTCATGTCACTAAAGAAGTGGGTGACTCCACTATTTCCAATTAAGTTCTTAAGGAAGAACTAGAACTATGTTTTCAAAGTCACATATTAAATAGTTCCAATTGAAAGGAAGAAAATATTTATATTGGTATTCATGATATAGAATAATCATTAGTAAGATTTGGTCATGGACTCTACCAATCAAAGTCGGGAGCAACAAGGTTATGTTTGGTTGCTAAGTTATAAGCTTTTATTGAGAAACCTATGCAAATAGTGATGATAGGTTGTCACACACTATGTCATTATGACTCTCATCATACCAAACATTAATGGGAAGTTTTTATCAAAAAGAAAGAAATTGACTTCATTTTCAATATGAATTCAGTATATTGTGAATAGAGTGATTTTTAGAGCATCCCAATGATCTTGAGCAGAATTTGCAGCAAAAATTTTTTGAAGAATTTTCTTAGCTTATTGAGTTATCATGGCATCCAACAGCACTAGCAAGGTGAAGAAAAGATCAGAAATGTTGGTGCTACATGTTGATTGAAAAGCTCCTAACTTTAAATTGATGTGAACGATCATAGAAACCCTCAACTTGAATGAAGCTTAGTTGTAGATACCACTTAAGGTACCTCTCATAAATGAAATTTGAACTCATTTTAAATGTGAAGTTTAGGAGATAGGAACCCTTGAAATGGATAATGCCCTTAGTGAACTTTATGTAGATGGAATTCTTAAACTTGAGCATAAACATTTGGAAGAGAAAGGCTTAATCCATATTCCACAATTGCCATGAAACTTTTAAATCAAATGGATTAGGTATATTTTAAGCTGAATTCATAATGGTTAGTTTTGGTTAGAGCACCCAGTTTTAATTACAAAGAAAGTGATTCATCACATTACTAGTCTCCCTATGCTTAAGGAAGCTAAAGTCGCAAAAATTGTAGGTCAGGATGAGTTATAGAAGAAAACTGTAGCTGAATGGGATGATAGAAGAATGAAAATTAGTAGTGTATCTAGGACGTAACTAAAATTTGGCATTCATGTGATAGCTCATAAGATTTATAGCTCAAGTTAACTGAATAGTGTGTCATGTGAAGTAGTTGACTTAGCTTATAAGGTTGTTAAGAAGAACTTGTCATATGACCTAGAAAATTTGATGTTGAAACAGCTAAACAAAAATATGGAAAGCATTAGAACATCAAAGAATGACCCATGCAAGTTTGATTCATCATTGATATTTTTTTTTTCTATGTTCAAAAGTTATCCCCCTCTAAAGGCACGGTTGTATGTAGAAAAGAAACATTGGTCTTATATTAGATCAAACACCAGTCTTATATCAGATCAATGACTTTATTGCTGAAATGGGTGAAAATTTTGACAGTATCATGGATAATTAGTTTGAAACTTTCAAAGAAAAGATGAATAACAGGTTCAGGATACCAAAGAAGTTGGCTAAAGATTATAAGGATGATGTTTATTTTATGGTTGATGCTGACAAAGTATACATCTAGGTAGTAAAGCATAGAATTGTGTGAGTAAAACCTCTTCCATATGAGGTTAATTTTGGTGAGGCAAAATAAATTATTGAAACCTTGGGAAATGAGCCTATAGATCCAAAGGCACCTCTCTTTGGAACCTATGATGAAGGTAAAGTGAGAATTGAACTTGAAATCAAGCTTCCACAAGCAATGAACAAAGGAAAGAGGAGGATATCAAAGCTGAAAATAGGAAGCACCCCTCTTATGATTCCTTAGGGAAAAGGAGAAGATGTGGAGGAATCTTAAAATGAAGAGGAATCAGAAAAGGAAGAAAAGCCTACAAAGAAGAAAGGAAAGGTGATTATTACCAAGCCACGCAAGCCTTCCACTATAGTATTCACAAGAAGATCCAAGAAGAAAGAAGGAAAATATGGTAGTGAAGTTGTGTTTAGTAAGCCTCCTCTCACCTTCCAAGAAAGATTGAAGCAAATGGAAGAAGGTGCAGGTATAACCAATTTCAAAGCATTAAAGTATGAAACCAGGTCAAAGGCTGAGAAGATATAGATTGAGGAGTCAATACTAACCAAGATGGGAAAATGGATGTGTTCCCTTGATTAGATAGCACCTCAAATTTCTAATGAGCTATTAGAAATATTGAAGCCAAGATGGGACTCAGCCATACAAATAGCAAAAGATATATATCAACAAACTCTGAGATAGTTGTTACTAAGTATTACCAATGCTGAAGTAAAAGAAGCTATGAAGAAAAATGAAGACAAGATGACTATTAGATTTCATATTTGTTTAATTTTGGTAAAATACATAGAGCATGTAGTCAAGGATGTGACATCTACGTGGAAGAATATATATCACCTGCATAAACCAAGTGAAAATCCTGTTGAAATCAAAGATAATGATGATAGTGACAAGGATGAAGAAAATGAAGAATACGATACTCCTTTTGTCACCATTGATGATGAAGAATATCAAGAGTTGTTGAAGGATGATGAAGAAGAAAAAGAGGAAGAAGCTGAAGAGGAAGCCAAGCAAGAAGAAGAAGAGATTGACCCAGTCAAGATAGTTGTGGCTATCATAGCCTCCCTTCCTCACTCTCCAACAAAAACTACAACATCATCAAGTCTGAAGACAACTCCAGCAACTCTAATTGTGACAACCATTGATACATCAAATGTCCAATCACTCCCTCCTACCTCTCAACTTAGCACATCATAGATAGAAGTGTATATCACCTCATCAACTGAGCTATAGATTCATTTAGTCACTGAGCTAGTCTCAACAATGAATATAGAGTGTTCCACAATTTTGAGTTCTTTATTAGTAAGTACAAATTTGGATTCTTCAATTTTGGCTACTTTAGTTGTACTTGCTTTAGTAAATACTTCAGTTGTAAATACTTATGTCAATACTTCATCTATGAATACTCAATTTTGGGAAGTTTGGAAAATACATCAATTTTTGATTCTTTAAATATTCTAATAAGTATTGCACTAGTAAGCACTATACAAGTTCTCACTGCTAGCCCTATTGTTTCCACTATTGTTTCTATTCCAAAATCTAAAGCATTACTTTCAAAAGTTGAACCAAAGATTCAACCAAGACTTTTGATTAGTGGAAAGGAAATAGAGGAAGATATAGATCTTGATAAGGATATTGAAATTCCCAAATTGGACTTTGACAATGCTACTATAGATTAGATGAGATTAGTCGATCAACTCCTTGAAAAGAAAGCCAAGAAAAAGCAATCAAGAGAAGAGAGAGACAGAGAATTTAGGATTATTGAAAGTGCTAAAAGTATTTGGACAGAATCTATAGGTGTTGATGTTGATTCTTCTCAACACATATTGTTGCAATAGAAGAGTTAGTTATCAAATTCAATGAATATTTATATGGCCAAGATAAGCTGATGGAGAAAGCAAAGAAAAAGTTTGACAAAAAAGCTCTTGAGCATATTGCTCAACAAATAGCCATATAGCAGGTAGAGGTTTCTTCAATTTTGTCAAATCTTGAAACCTTTTACACAAATGTGACATCTCTTTTTGAAAAGTTATGTGATATTACCAAGCATAATAAGGAAATTAAGAGAAAATTGAATAAGATTGATGAAGATCTGAAGGCTAGTGCATAGAAGTTGCAGCTTGACCCCAGTTCAAGATCTGCAAATCATATGAAGATCATATTCTTATCATATATGTAGGTAGAATTATTGAGAGAGGAAGCAAGGATCAAGTCTACACTCATAGGAATTCAAAACATGATCCTTCCCATCATGGATACAATGTAGAAGGACATTGCTTATTCTAGAACATTGATCAATGACAATAATTTTTCAATTGCCGATCATATGATTGAGCTATTTGTAGAAGTACAAGTTGCTCTTCAAACCTAAAAAATTTTGCAGGAAAACTAGGACAAGACCTTAACTCTTATTCTTAAGTTACATTTTTAATTTTTATCACATTTTTGTATCTCCATATAAGTAGGTTGTGTATAAGTCTTTGGCATTATTGTCAAAAAGGGGGAGAGAGAGACATGTATATATTTAGGGATCAGAGATATTTGTATATATCATGAGAGAAAGATACCATACAAGGAGATACACTCAGTATGTTATTATGCTTGATATGATATGTATATTTTATAGGGGAGACATATTCAAATAAAAAATATATATAATAGTGTTACAAAGACAAATTTTGAAAAATCTCAAAAAACTAGCATGCCATATCAAGCCAGTATCACAATTAACTATATATAAGTTTTGGTTGATAAGTGTTTTTGTCACTAATGCCAAACGGGGAGATTATTGGCATTAAGTCAAGTTTGTTATTAGTGACAACACTTATTTAGATTCTGTATGGTCACCAAGCTCTTTGATCAGTGTCCAGTGATTTCCATGTAATTCAGTGGTTACCAAGCTTCACAGTTCCTACCAAGCATTCTAGTGGTTACCAAGTGAATTCAAGTAGTGTGAAGTCTAGTAGTTCCTATTGAGTAGTTCAATGGTTATCAAGCTTCATAGTGTCTACCAAATCATCAATTCTTGTGAAGTGAAGTTAGTGTCAACCAAGTGATGAGATGTTTAGTGTTTACTGAGTGTAGGCATGGTAAACATGGAATTCAATTTCTACCAAGTGATATAGTATCTACCAAGTCACCAGTGTATACTGAGTTTGAAACTATGTTAAACTGATTAGTATGGACCAAGCCTCTACTTTTTTGGAGTGCATGATAGTGTTGAGTAATGATAGTATACATCATGTATCAAAAATTCACCAAGTCAATTTTTCAAAACCTGAGTATCTACATTTGGGCTGATGTTGTAATATTGGTGTTAACTTGTGTATTGGTTGGCCTTGTAATTATGAAAAATGGATGGGTATACATTAATGTATTGTATCATACCCAAGAGTAATTTTTTGGTATGAGAGAATGCAAATTAAATGAAAAGCATGCGAATGTGCATCAACAATAGAACATACTCTATTGCAAGGTCATATTAGGAGCAACCAAGTTACATCTATCACATAGAGCTGATCTACATTTCAATGATCTCAATCAGAAATTTAGTTGTAAGTAAGAGATCTAATATTTCATCCTAATAAGTGAATCAACTTCAAATCCTTTAATACAGTAGATTTAACATTCTTTTCTTTAAATCTCTTTATTGAGTGCATACTTCATTGTATGTTTGTAAAACCTCTACTAAGGTGGACCTAGTAGTCCTAATTGCTCCTAATAGGATAGATCATTAGAAGTGATCATTGTAAGCCTTAACAAGCCAACTTTATGCTGCAATATTGAAGTTTTGTGGGTATCATCCCCACCCAGTTTTACTTTCTATTTGGAAGGATTCTGGGTCACCAAATATTGTGTTCAATGTGTTTTATGCTTTTAGTTTCACATGCATGTAGTAGATTAGATCTATTAATCATAATTGGATTATGTCATTAACTATTAAAATTGTTAAAAGTTTTGGGGTTACTAATTCACCCCTCACCTCTCATTAACCTAGCTAGTCTTGATTATTTCCAACATATACGACTAAAATTTAGATAAGATAGATGATTGGATAGAGAATATTGAAGATAGTAATAAAGTAATAAAAAAATTACATACAAGGATTCATAGGCTTAGGGACCAAGCCCAAGAGTGAATTTTGGAAGATGAGAGATATTATAGTGATGTATGTCTAGATATTATTGAGGATGACACATAGGAAAAGCTAATACTAGTAGAGGTAGTAGTTGAGAAATTTCAGAATTTTTTTGAAGTTTCTAATGATGAGGCATCTAGAAGGCATTCAGAATGGAAGAAGGTTTATTAAAGCTTGATACAAAACTCGAGGATTTTGCAGAAGCCCATATAGAAGTGGATAAATATACGTAGAAAGTAAAGGATAAATATAATGCCTTAGATTTACCAAATGTGGCTCAAGTCACTATGATAATTGAGAAATTCAAAGGTAAATACCTAGACCTGGCACTGGTATAAAGGGGAAGAAAACCCAAAAGCAAGAATTTCAATTTTGGCACTCATTGAAATTTCACATTTCTTTGCCTCCAAGGTGTACTGCTGCACCACCAGGTATGCTAGTGCACTGGTGCAATTTTTGCAATAGTTTTGAAGAAGTCAGAGGTGCACAAAAAATTGATTATCAATTCCAAAGTTAGAGCTTTCCAAGCATCTGAAACACATTCTAATGGTAGTCTAACTCCTATGGATTCCTAGTGAAGATGGAGCTTCTATTTTTTCCATTCCCAATCACTCCTACATCAAATGAAGGCTTTCTCTTTCTTTTTCTCTCATGATTTCTTTTTTTTTTATGACATGTAAAGGCTCATGTATCCAATTAATGATATAAAAATGGATGGAGTCCTATTTAGTACAAGTTAGATAGATAATTTGTAAATAAATAGATCTTTTTTATTAGTTTAAAAGCATATGATTGCATTAAGACATCTCTCACTCTAAACACAAATTGAGGAGAATATTTCTTATAAATTTTGGATTGTAATATGTAATCAAGGCCACTATTATTTTGCAATAATATATGCTTATTTTGCTCGCATTTGGAGTGTAGCAATTCTTTCCTATGTGTGTTATATTTTCTGAATGTATGTTCATGGAATGTGATTAAGCTAAAAGTTTTTTACATTATTTCTTGTTGTGAAATCTTTTAATTTTATTTTTTTGTATCTATTTAAAAATTCCACTAATGTACTTAGCTTGAGAAGAGAACATCATTTTGTTCCTTCATAGCTTTTTGTCTCACATGAGTGCACTTTCCATGGCCCTGTAATTTGATGAAAAGTGAAACATCATAAGCTTACTAAATTCCCATTGATGATTGCATCAGTAAAATTAAAGAAGCATTACTCTTACTTTCATTGGTTAGCCACTAATTTCTTCAAAGACTCAACTCATAGACACATTGCTTTTGTAGCTTATGTCAATTAGGATTTTACTTTCACATTATTTGATTAAATTTCTTGTTACCTTATTTTTGTTATTTTCTTTACTAACCCCTTTGTTAAATTAGGAATTCATAATAGTTGCATTATTATATTGCATTCATTAAAAACTAGAGAAATAGAAAAATATAGTTCTTTTTCTGTGTTTTATTCTTTTGAAGCAGCAAATAGATTCTACATATTATCCAAAATTATTAGAACCAGCAATGGCCTCCTTGAGAACATTCACATTTATCTTCAACTAAGAGATTTCTAGTAGGTCACAAGATCATCTAGAACCTTGGATTTGAACCTTATATTAGCTTTTCTAGAGAGGAGTTTTAAAGGATTCCTTTTGTTAAGAATCGTGCAAAATGATAGCTCAATAATAGCCTAGGGAAATGATCCAAAGGCTTGTGAGACTTCTCCCTCCATTTTTTCATTTAGATATTTTGTTATCATGTAAGATGAATTCTCATTTTTTTCTTCATCAAGTACACTATAGTCAAGTGGATATATCTAAAACCACCACCATAATTTTACACGTCTTCTTAGCTCTCTAACCATAATATTTTTTCAATTTTTGGACAACATTAACATTGTAAACTTTATTTACTTTTACCAATTCTTTGACATTCCTCTCAAACATATGCCTACCATTCTTTTAATTAATTTTGATATACTTAACCAAATTGAAAATAAATTACATATTATTGTTCTACACTTGATTAATACACATTTTAAAATAAAGTTTCCATTTTTAGTTATTTTGATGTAAGTTATGCTAAACACAAAAATAGGAATTGAAATTTTAGGATGTAGTATGTTCAATAATTCATTAAAAAAGTTCTCTTCATAAAATTACAAAAAAATACACAGCTTCTAGATATGACTATTAACTATCATCCTACCAAAGAGATGTGCAAAATAATAAATATATCTATGTCTTTTGTGCTACACATGAAACAACTATGTTATGTTTTCTAAAAAAAATGATGAACCATTTAATGTGTCTTTAGGGTTTGACCCAACTAATCCTATCTATTTTGTAAAAGCTCTACTAGTTTATAAAGTAGATTTAGAGTATTATAGTTTATATCTTTTATATCCTATCATTTTTAGTGGATGACTCTCAAATGTCTCATCCAAGTTCAAGTTTATCTAATTTCAAAAAAAAAATGGTGTCCAATTATACCCACCTTTGTGTACACTATTTGGTGCACTCACCTAGTAAGTTCTTCCAACTTTTCCAATGGCAAACTCTAGTTCACTTCTTACATCACTTAAATCAACTTAATCACCTATGTACTAAAAATCACTTGGTAAAATGAAAATGAGTGCCAAAATTCAATGTATACCTTTAATCTTATTCATTTAGGAATGCAATAAATGTCCTATACTTTGATAGGTACATGATAGCTATCTTGGTGTTCACATTGTTTTCATGCTTCCAAATACTCGGTCATTGTTACTTGACTTAGCCAATACCATTTTGTTTGGTCAATGCATCAACTCAGTCAAGGTAAGCCCTTTGTCTATATTATGATGCCCAACAATTTATTTCATTGCCAAATTATTTGCTTAGATATGTCCTAATGCATGCTGATTCATTTTGATATGGACTCATAATCACATTTCTTGTTAGGAACTAGTATATGATATAATATTTGAGTATACAACCCCTTACATACCTTTTTCTTAGTTGGAGGTTATTTGATCACCTAATCCACTAGATTGGGTGATCTCAACTTTTCTTCTTGGACATAACCTCAAGGCTCTACTATCTTTTTCCATGTCATATGTATCTCAACCTTGACTTTTCCTTTAATGCTTTCATTGTTTGGTGCTTGTGCTTGGGTCCTATAGTTCTTAATAACATGTTCAATCTTGAGAGAATAAAAAAAACTAGGTTTTCAGTTAACCATTTCTTATTGTTACCTTTTAAATGTGTCTTATTGCAATTTTTTGGAATGTTTCCATATTCCCCACAATAATGATAATTATACCATGTGTTGAAATTCCAATTGTAGAAGTTACCTTTTTGAGGTGCTTGAACTTTCCTTTTAGATGTCCTATTGAATTTCTCATTAGATCAACATTCTTGAGGTTTATGTCCATATTTTTGATAGGTGTCAACAATGTCCTTCAAATATAGGTGTAGTAGGTTCATCACTTATCTTTGAGCTACATTCATATGCCCAGTGTCCTTGTTTCTTATAATTAAAATAGTTACCAGTAAACTTGGGTTTAGGGTTTTGTATACTATTTTTACTTCTACAAATGTTTATTGTGTGTCCAAGTTTACCACAATGATGACAAATAGGTTTTCCTTTCAATTTTGCATTTCTTTTCTCACCACTCTTTGATGGCTCTTCTAGCTGAGTAGATGGATAGTTCTTTATGTGTCCTAAACTAGAAGTATCACTAGATGACCTTAGTGATCTCATTAGTTCCTGAAAGTATTAAATAGCTTCACTTGGTTTTTTCATTCTTTCTAGAAGTTCTTTCTCATTTCTTAACTCATTTCTTAGTCTATCACTCTATCATCTCATATTTTTTATCTTCATGTATTTTTTGTTCAACTCCTAATTTTCAATTAGAAATTTATTCATTATGTCTAGCTAATTGTTTATAAGATTATGCACATCAACTGATCTTTCTTCAAGTCTGGTTGTCATTTTTCTTTTTTCTTCTTTAGCTTTCTTCTTTTGTTCAATCACCTCACATAGTCTTACTAATTGAATTTTTTTGTTTTCTTTTGAGTCCTTTAACTTCCTTAGTTAGAATGTTTTTCTTCTCCAATAGATATTTTATTTCTACTTCTTTGTCACCAATATTTCCACTGTTAAGTAATTCTTAGACATTAACTTCCTTATATAGTGTATCATTTATTGAGAAAATGTTGATACGAGTACAAGATTTTAATGTTTGAATCATTATTTTGTCATTAATGTCAAACGTTCTACTTACTAGTAAGACAACTTCTTAGCTAATTTGAGTAATATCATTTGTTTGATTAATGAGGAGACTTTGATAAAATAAGATAATAAGAACACCTAGAGGAAATGTTGACTTATGGTATGCAAAAGGAGTACAGAGATTAGTTAAGACAATGATGATATAGTGTATTGTTTATCTACTTAAGGCTACAAAGTATGGATACAATGATTATTTGTAGAGGAACATTTAATAAGAATTGAGTATGCCAAGTTTAACCAAGTGGATAGTAGGTGCCAAGAAGAGTTAGTACAAGCCATGCAATAAATCAATTAGAGCCAAGCATAGTGAATTTTTAGTGTATGGAGTGTAAAATTAGTGTAAGTTGAGTAAAGCTGTCATGCCCAAACTACGAGAGCAAAAACACAAATTTTTTTTTCTTTAAATTATAATTAAAAAGCTCTAAGTTTGACTCTGATCTCAAGCAAGAGAAAAAAGGTTCACTACAACTCATCTTAAGTTACATATCTTGAGAAGGAAGAAATCGTTAAACTGAAGCTCTCGTTATTAAAATAGTATTGACATTTATTTTATTTCATATTAATCTTAAAACAATAGATTTAAATTTCCTCTATAACATTATAACTAAAGATAGATTTAACATTTATTACATAGCATCTTTTATCTCATATAAGGTTAACATTATAAAAAAAAAAAATTTAATCAAGTTCGACTAGATCAAGTTCAATTACAAATCTCTTAGACAATTATCGATTGACAATATAATCGATATTGAAATTTCACTTAAGAAAAACAATTAAATAGAATATATATATATATATATATATATATATATATATATATATATATATATATAATTTATTAACTTTAAATATTTTGACTACTTTAACATAATAATTAACTATCAAAACCCTACTAAAAATTAATTAACAACTAACTAAATTCTAACTAATTTAAAGCTTTCTAAATTAATTAAACAACTAAATTAATACTAAACTAAACTAACTTCAATCTAATTTCTATCCTAATTTTTCTTATACAAGACTTAATTTAAATCTTTTTAATAACTAAAATAACTAACTCTAATTTAAATATCATCTACAAAGCTAAACTAAGTTATGTATATTAAAATACTTAACTAAATTAAATCTAAATTACACTAAATTTAAGATCTTTATTCTAAAAAACCATATTTCATCAATTTTAATTAAAACTAAAACCAATATGAAAATTTCTAATCACTACTACAATATTTATTGCTAACTAAATTTAACATTTCTTTATAAAACTAACACTAAAACTAATAGTGATAATAATAATATACCATTTAATAACATACAATTTAAACTAACCTAAACTACATACTAACAACTAAATACTAACTATACTAAAAGTTAATACTAACCCAACTACTAAATTACCCACCATACCTCCTATACTTCTTCACCCCCCCCCCCCCCCCCCCCCCTCCCCCCCTTATATCACATCAAATCCCTCTACCCTCAACATGTGCTTCCCCAAGCACTACTTTGTGCACTGCCCAAGTTTATTGACCCTGTGTTAGACTTGTCCCCCAAGGAAAAGAAGCGCAGGTTTGAAATAAAAACAAAACATGCCCAAGCTCTAAGTCCTCCGTAAAGGAAAAAGGGGTGATGGGATGGGGGACAAGTAATGTCACCCTCCCATCAGCAACTCTCTTATCACAAAAACTTTCTACCATGCATTCCCCAATACATGTGTCCAACATGGATAGTAGGTGGAAGAAGAGCAAGATTGAATTACTTGCTAACTTTGTTTTAAACACAAAACTTTTAATACTTCCCCTCCATGCTGAGTGCCCATTTAGAGAATGAAGATGGTGATGGGACATGGGGGCAGGGTGACGTCACCCCCCCATGTTCATTTTGTTGACTTGCAAAAACTTTTTATAAAACCTTTTTAAAATATTCATTCCAAATCTGACGTGCAAGAGGGAATTTAAGCCCAAAAGTTTATTAGGTAAGAATTAGATATTTAGGATATTTTGAAAATGTTACTAGTCTATTTTAGAATTGTACTTTTATTTATAAATTGATTAATCTATATTTATATTTTTCAAACAAAATATAAAAGGAATCTTTATAAGATTCTCTGTTGTAATGAGGGGAATTAAATTGCCTCCCCATACAAAAACCAGAGATTATTTACTCTCTTGTAATACATTTTTTTAGAATATTTTTCTAAGTATAGAATTACAAGGCAAAGTATATATATATATATATATTTTTGTCTATAATTTTGAATAGAATTAAAACATAGATTTAGCCATTGAGGCATAATAATGCAAGATTAATTAATATCTAATAATCATAAAAACTGAATCTACATGCATGATCATAAATTTTCATTTTCAACATATATGAAAACTTGATATTTTGCCAAACTGAAAATCATCATTATTTCCATCCTATTTTTGATGTGCATCCATCTAAATTAAAATTACAATTGAATTTCATGATAAACAATTATACTCAATCACAATTTTATTGGCAAACCTGATTCAAAGGCTCAACTGGGAAAGAACTAGGAAGAAAACTCGGTGTTGTTGCCATTACAACAAGGTTTTGAGATACAAATTACATAGGATTTCAATCCTAAATTACAACAATTAAATTAAATTTCCTTCATGACCCTCATCAAAGGGTTCCATATCAATTTCTGCAACACATTTCTAAGAATTGTGGAGGGAACATAATCTGATAGGGTGACAACCAAGCATAACCAAGAGACAATCAAACATGCATATTCATACATGCGTTATACAATAGTATTCACAATGAATCAAAACTAGGGAAAGGTGGATTTCTCCAACGGGAGATGTCAGACACAACACCAAACTAGGTGCACAATCGGGGCTATAAATCAAGAACTTCTGTTCTTCCATTCTTACATGCCAAAACTCATACGTGGTTTGTTCTGACAAGTAGGGGCCCATAAAACCCTACCCTCTCTCCCTCTTCTTGTCTTGAGAAGAGACTCTACACTGTTGGAGTCCAACTAAAAGGACCTTTCCCAAAATTGGCCACTTCTGCCCTCTCCAAGGGTGAGTAATGCCAAAACACCCATGCAAGAAAATCTCAAAAATTTAAACATAAACAAGAAAATAAAACATCCAAAATAACATGGTTTTCAAATCTTCCCAACATACCCACAAACATACAAGCATTTAAACAACAACAAGGTAGCATAAACATGAAACAAACATGAAAATCTGAACAAGGGAGAAGAGAATTCCTACCTGCACAAAGAGGTAATGGCAAATGAACAAGTGTGAGTAGAGCTTTTCCCTTCCTTGCTCCAATTTTTGAAGACTCCTCTCTAAATGTAGAGATTGGGTAACAACCTCCACTACTCCAAGAAGGGCCTCTAAATAAGCCTCAAACTCAATCGCCAAAAGGATCCATAATTTTGCCCACCCACTTACAATTCTAGAAACTCCTAACTCAAACTACACTATGGTTAACCACTAAGTGGAGATGAGGTGAGACAACTCATGGTAACCATAGTCAATTTTCGCACAAAAGCAAAAAGAGACTTTTTGAGTGGTCTCAAAAGTCAATAAAAGGGGCTTAGGGGTTGGAAAAGACCCCTAACCCATACCCATACCCCTTGGGTATAAAAATTTTATGTTTTGAAGCCTTAGGAATAGGTTTAGAGCCAAACAAAAGCTAGGAATTAAATAGGACCAACTAACAACTCTAAAATGTAGATAAAGCACTAAATTGGATTAAGGATGACTAAACTTGATTAAGAACCCAATAAGCAAATAGACACTAACTTAATCCAACTTAGGTCCAAAGGTTACATATCTAACCCTATCTAACACATTGAAGAGCGTAAACAAATTATGAATGTCAAGTGACACTAAAAGAACATAGATACGAACATTAACATTCATTGATCACAGGAAAAAAATACATACATACATCTCACAAATAAAATACTTGAATTACGAACAACAAGGTTTCCAAAATTAGCACATAGAGATCAATTCTGTTTCTCCGTTGGTTTTCTCAGCTAAATATTCTACACACTCATTGCACACATCAGTAGTCCCATAAAATCACATATACATATATACATACGTATCAAAAATTCACATAAATTGAAACATACATAAATCAAGGTTTCTTTCATCCTACTTAATTCTTAACCATTTAAAATCTCCCAAATTAAAGTATCAATCCTACATTTACTGATTTCATCAACATCCATATACATAAGACATTAAATGACAAACATCAAATATTTGAAAATAACATCACACAACATAAAATAATATAATATGTTCAAGTATCCAATAATGTCTTGACATATCGAGTCATGGGTATCAAAATAATAGAGTAACAACTAAGGCTACGAAGGGTTGGGGCGAGGCCTCATAAAAGCTTAGTTGATGCCAAACACTAGTAAACTTTAGTTTTTTCCAAGTTATCTAGTGGATGACAAGTGAAAGAATAGTATGGAAGCTAAGTGATAGCATATTGATGTGGAGTGCTAGTATTCATGTTAAATCATATATTTGACAAATCTAAACTAACTATTCTACTTCCTTGAATTATGTGAAGCATGTGGAAGATAGCAATGATAAGTTGGTGCCACAAAATTCAAGGTACATGATTTTGAAGAAAATTCAAAGAGGATTGAGGAAGTTTCTAGAGGAACCAAATAGAAAAGTGGATAGATTCATTATATCATACCTAATCCTACCTAACCCTAAAGTGGATGATTTAGGTGGAACAACAAAAGGTCTTAAATCTCTATTTATAGATAGAATTGGTTAGAAGTAAGGATTGTCATGTGTGAGAACCTAAGGAAGACAAAGAGTCTATGGTATTTCTTTATTCAATGGCTAAACATAAGAGAATGTTATTGGAAAGAAAATTAAAAAGCCATAAGAGTATGAATGCTTGAAGGGTGAACAAGCTATTACAACTAAAGTGTGTGGAAGCCAATCAGAATGGAGGACTAAAATAGAGATCTATAATCTATAAGTGAGTTGTAAATTGTTAATATATCAAGCCTTACTATTACTTTCTAATCATTGTACTAGTCTAGGGTAAATCCTTTGGATTAAGCTTGAATTAACAATCATTTGGATATCCTTTAACATGATCGCATTCCAAGTGAATGATCTAAACTCCATTAAGAAGGCTCACTCCTAATAGGCTAATTGAAATCCTCTAACTAGGTCACATTTAATAGTGTGTATTATCAGCTTTAATAGGGTTGGCCTTTTAGTGGGCATCACTTCAAAATATTGAGAATTAGTAGCATGTTTCTGCCCACATAAAATGCATGTTTCAAATGTGTTATTGAATCTAGGGTATGTGCAGGATCATGGTGTGCCAAAAAGTGGCGATCTGAAAAATATGTAGTTCTGAAATGCCTCAAAGAATTTCAAAATCTATTCCCACTTTTTTCCCACCCATCTTGATACTAAATGAAAATAATTAATACCTTTATAATTCCTACTATATGTTTCAATACCAACCTTATATGGTCATCTTTAAAACATCTCGAAAATGTGTTTTTGGCATGTTCTTATGTATTTTTTACTTCAAGCATGTAGCTAACGACTTTTTTATAACCAAAATTTGATGTAATGAAAAGGGTTTCTTAAGAATGTTCTTAGCTTTTCATAAATGTAAGTTTTGTCAAATTACGAGTTTAGTAAGTAATAATTACTTATTTTCTAATGGAGTTAGCTACAAAGTGTTGATTAATATACTAGTTGAAAAATAGCTATAACTTTCAAACTGTATAAGATTTGTGAAATCCAAAAGATGCGTCACATTCTATGCTTCGACAAGTATAAGAAACAAAAAAGAAAAACTTAATTTTGATGTTTTTTGAACTAGTTAAGGTGGTCAGACACGGAATTTTTTTAATTCTGAAAATAGTATAGTAGAAAATTCATAATTAATTATTTATTTGGAATAAAAATTGTCAAAAATATGCATCACATCTAGGTATGAGTCTAGTTTTTATATCTAAAATTATATTTCAAAATATTATCATTTGATTATGATTAAGGTGGTCAGACATACACCTACTTTTTTATTTTTGCCCTGAAATTTTTGTAGTACTGCATTAAAATCCAAACTTTTGACCAATCAAATAATTTTTTCTCCAGATAAGGCCTTGTATTTTAGAAACTATATTCAATTTCCTATAGATTATTCTCTTAAAACTTTTTGATATAAAGTCCAGAACCACTTTAAAATTATGTGTCAAGTTGACATAACCCTGATTTGCTGATTTTTCACTGCCACTTAAGGCCATAGTTTGGTACACCATGATCGTGCACATATCCTCTAGTATATTTCACTTTTACATTTTTGTAAAGATATTTTGACCTAGGATAGTACCCTACCAAGTTTAACGAATGTATGATCTAAAGGATGCATGCATGTTAAGATTTTATGGATATGGGTTCACTAAGCTATGAAAAGTTTCATCTATACATTTAGACCTTGGATAACTAATTCACCACCCTCTTAGTTCTTCTAAAGAATTCTAACAATTGGTATCAAAGCCATATTCTTAAGAGGACTAGTTTGAAGGTACCAGGAGAAAAAAATAAAGATGTCAAAAAGAAAGGTACCCAAGCTTAACAAGAAAAACTTCCCTGCATGGAAAATTCTAATGAAGCTACACCTAGGAGGTCATGGAGATCATGCATAATCTACCATTATCATAGAGCATGTCAATCCTACTAGAGCCCTAATAGCTTAAAAACTTTAAAAGAAGAAAAGAACACAACTAGGCAATGTTGGAGATTTCCTCCTACCCTAAGTTATTCTAAGTTCAATGATATCAAGGGTTGCGACAGTGAAAAGAAGATGTAAGATGATCTTCACACCATTTATGGAGGAGACACAAATGTTCTAAGAGAAAAATTTGAAAGTCTTAGAGGTAATTTCAATGATATTAAAATAGAAGCAGGTGTGAATGTTGCTCAATATTTCTCTAGAATAAAATATTTTTTTAATGCTATAAGAGGAGCTACTGGTAAGATGGGTGATGACACTTTATTGAGTAAAGTACTAATAAAACTATTGCCCATCTATATTATGAGAGTTTCTGCCATACAAGAAATGAGATATATACCAAGTTCTAATCTAACTCTAGAAGGTGTGGTAGGTAGGTTTACTACCTTTGAGATCACTAATTTTGATAATTTCAAAATTGACAATTCTGAATCTACCTTCAAAGATAACATATCAGTAAAAGAACCTAAACAGAAAAAGAAAAAGCTAAAATATGTTTCTAGTGATAGTGAAATAGATGAGGAAAATATAGAACAACTTGAAGTACTGCTAACAAGGAGACTTCATAGAGGCAAAGGAGAATTTATAAGAAATTTACCTATCATGTGTTATAACCACAATGAGGTTGGTCATATTGTTGCTAGATATTCAAAAAAGAAGAACAATGGGAGTGGAGACAAATATAGAAGTAGAAGAAATGAGGACAACAAAGATTACAATGACAAAGGTAAGAAGTCTTGCTACATTACAAAAGAGGAAACCAAAGATGGATCTAATGATCATGATGATGAAGTGGTGTCTGTTACAATGAAGGATGAATCTAATGATGAAGAGGCAACTACAATGGTATCTTATGTGAAAAAAATGACAAATGAATCAATGATAGTGCATGTTCACATCACATGACTCAAGATAAAAGTAAGTTCATTACCTTGAATTATTATGATGGAAATCTAGTATAAGCTTTAGTAAAGATGCACCCTATCCTATAAAAGGAAAAAGGATACATCAAACTCACATAAAATATTTTATATGACAATACTCATTGTGTTGAAGGACTTAACTATAATTTGTTGAGTTTGTCATAAGTAAATAGTCTAGGTTACAAGGTTTATTTTGAGAAAAAGATAGCTAAGAGATATGAAACTGATGGGAAACTAATTGTGAAATGTGATAAACCTAGAGGGAACCTATTTTATCTTGATATAGATGATGCTTCTCTTCCTATTATCAAATTTTATGATGTGTGGTTATGGAAAAAGAGGTTATGTCATGTTAATTTTGATAACTTGGTTAGCATTTGTAATATGAGAAAAGTCTAAGGTCTGCCTAAATTGAAGAAACAAAAAATTATAATTTGCAAAAATGTCAGTTAGGAAATGTGAAAAAATCTAGCTTTAAAAGTAATTCTCACACCTCTAAAGGAATTCTAGAGATTGTTCATACTAACTTGTGTTAACCAATTAATGTACAAAGCTATAAGGGTGATAAGTATATCATTCCATTTGTTGATGATTATTTTAGATTGATGACAGTTATGTTTCTAAGATAGAAATTTGATGCTTTCCAAATATTGAAGTGTTACTTAACAATAGTTGAGAAGGAAATAGGTAAAATCCTTAAATTTTTGAATCTAATAGAAGAGGAGAATTTACATCAAATAAGTTTGAGATATTTTGTAATGACAGAGGAATCAAAAGACAAACATCTACACCTAGGACCCCTCCACAAAATGAAATTGCTAAAAGGAGGAACATATTTGTAATAGACTATGCCAGGACACTCATGATGGAAATTTTTTTTTCGTTTAAATTATGGAGAGAGTATATAAGTACATCTATCTATACCTTGAACCCTATACAAGTCAAGAAAGGTACTCATTCAACAACTTTTGAATTATGGTATTGCTACTCACCCAATGTAAAATATTTTAAGGTATTTGGAAGCAAGTGCTCTAGTCTTAAAGATTTCAGGAATTATAAATTAGATGATAAAAGTGAAGAAGGTGTATTTCTTTTCTATTCCACAAGAAGTAAATCTTACAAGTGCTTAAATACTAACACTTACAAAGTTGTGGAAAGTGCAAATGTGTAGTTTGATGAATATACAGAGGTACATGAGGTTGAACCTATGAAAGAACCAAATGACTATAAATTGTATGTATAATTGTATGAGGGTATTCTTGTTGATGAATATGTTTTAAATCAAGTTGTAAATCAATAGAAAGCTTTAGTTACTACCGAGTCATATAGTATGAATGTCAAGCTACATTTAGGAACCGAGTTGTAGTCAAGTGTCAAGTTATAGACTAAAGTTGAAACACATTCTAATTTTGATATTAGTGTACATAAAAGAAATGTTGAATTACCTAATAGAGATTTACATAATGATTCAAAAGTTGATATACCTAATAAGGAAAATAGAGAAAAACCAAAATTGTCAAAGTATGTCATAAGACATCACCTTGCTAAATAAATTATTGGAGACAAAACTACCAAACCAATGAAAAGGAACAAGATAAGAAATGATACATGCTTCTTAGGAATGCATGAACCTAAGTAATTGAGATATTCCTTAGAAAATGTGGACTGGAGTAAATCCATGAGAGAAGAGATTGATAAGATTGAGGAAAACAAGATATGGACTCTTGTTCCCAGACCAGAGGATAAGAATGTGATTGGAACCAAGTGGGTGTATAGAAACAAGTTAGATGAGATTGCTGAAGTCACAAGGAATAAGGCAATATTATTTTGCAAAGGGTATGCATAAGAAGAAAGGATAGACTATGGATAAACATTTGATTTTGTTGTAGGATTGGAAATAGTAAGAACTTTTCTTGTTTACTTTGCATACAAAGGTTTCAAATTTTATCAAATGAATGTGAAATCTGCATTTCAAAATAATATATTAGAAGAAGAAGTCTATATAGAATAGCTAGAAGGATTTGTTGATGCTAACAATAAGAACATATTATGTAGACTATAGAAATCTTTATATGGTTTAAAGAAAGCACCAAGAGCATGGTATGAAATGATCCACAATTATCTTTTGAGAATTGAATTTGAGAGGACTAATGATAACAATAATCTATACTTGAAAACAAAAGGAGGTAAAGCTATTTTACTAGCCGGATTTTGTTATGATATCATATTTAGATGTCAAGATGAATTATGTAAAGGATTTACAAATGAAATGAAGAAAGAATTTGAGATGTCTATATTTGGAGAGATCAGGTTCTTTATTGGTTTGCAAGTATATCAGGTGAAATATGGTATATATATAACTCGATCTAAGTATGTGAAGGAAATATTGAAAATTTTTTGATTGAAAGATTCAAAACTAGTTAGCACACCTGTGGTGATAGGATACAAGTTCTCAAAGAATGATGATTTATCTGATGTGAATCAAACATTATACAGGTCTATGATTAGAAAATTACAATATGTAGTATATACTAGACCTGACATTGCATTATCTATTGGGATAGTTACAAGATTTTGTGCTAATCCTAAGGAAAATCATTTGATACTTTTTAAGAGAATAATGGGATATTTGAAAGGGATAGAAGACTATGGTCTATACTACAAGAAAAATAAATTTTTTTGAGTTGAAAGCCTCAACTAATCTTGATTGAACTAGAAACATTGATGATAGAAAGAGCACTAGTGGAGGAGCATTTTTCTTGGGAAATAGGTTGGTCATCTAGACCAACAAGAAACAAAATTGCATATTTCAATCTACTGTTGAGGCTGAATATGTTGTTGCTGCAATAAATTGTACAAATATTGCATGGATCAAACAACTACTCAATTGTATGAAATAATAAATTAATGGACCTGTGATACTTTATTATGATGATAAAAGTGGTATAAATATATCAAAGAACAATATGATTTACACAAAGACTAGGCACATTGCAATCAAGTATCACTACATGAGCGAGTTAGCTCAAGACAAAGAGTTGAAGATGGAATATGTGAATACAAAAAGAGAACATAGCTGATATCTTCACAAAAGCATTACCTAAGGATGCTCATGAGTATCTAAGACATAAACTAGGGTTGAAGCCCCTTTACAAAGCTTTGTAAAAGGGTAAGTAGTTCCCTACATTGACTGTAATTGAATGTTGTATCTTACACATTGACACAATGAATCTTACTTTAGGAGATACCTAAAGTAATCAAATAGCTTGAATAGTAGATCAATCATGATAAGGTGACAAAGGGTGAAATTGAAATTGTTAACATCTGCATGTTGAGATGACAAATTTTTGGCATTTTTATCAAAGAGAGAGAAATAATATAGTAAAGGGAGAAATATAGAATATGAAAAATAGTGAGATCAAGGGAGAAAAATGGAATATCTACTCAGAGGGAGATAATATATTTGATGTTTACTATAGACGGAGAAATGAAAAATAGACACATCTACCTAGTAAGAGGAAGAGAGAGTGAACAAGAGGGATTCATAAGGATGAGATGATTGTGTGTTGATCATAATAGAATTTTGTAGCCTATATAGAAGATGTAAGATGATGATTGAGGGAGAAATTTCAATACAAGGAATTTTTATTTTTATTTTTTATTTTTTTTGGTATGGTTTGCCATCAATTGGAAAGAGGGAGATTGTTGAGAAAATGTTGAGACAAGTATGAGATTCTCATGTTTCAATCATTGTTCTATCACAAATCTCAAACTTGCTACTTGTTGGTAAGAAAATTTCTTACATGAATTGAGTACTATAATTTGCTAAAATAATGTGGAGGTTTTGATCAAAGAAGACAAATAAAATACCTAGAGCAAAGGCTAAGTGATGGTATGTAAAGGGAGTACAAATATCATTTATAACATTGATGATATAGTGTATTGTTTATCTACTTAAGGTTACAAAGGATGGATATACTAATTAGGTCTATAAGAAAAAGTAAGAAGAATTGAGTTTGTCAAGCTTGACAGAGTGGACAATAGGTGCCAAGAAAAATTAGTGTAAGCCAAGGAAAAAATTAGTTGGAGCTGAAAAAAATGAAGTTTCATTATATACCGATTGAAATTAGTGTAAGCTGAGTAAAGTTTAGTTGATGTCAAGCACAAGTAAACTTTAGCATTTTTTGAATTATCTAGTGTATGATGAGTGGAAGAATAGTATGGAAGCTGAGTAACAACATATTGATGTCAAGTGCTAGTATCTATGTTAAATCGTAGATTTAATGAATCTAAGTTGGCTATTTTATTTTATTGCATTTTGTGAAGTAGGCAGAAGATAACTATGATGAGATAGTGGCACACAATTTAAGGTAAACCATTTATAGGTGAATTCAAAGAGTATTGAGGAAGAATTTTCTAGAGGAACTAGATGTACAAGTGGATAGATTCACTCTATCCTACCTAATCCAGCCTAAAGCTAAAATGGATGATTGATTCTGAATGGAAAAATATATTAAATATCTATTTATAGAGAGAGATGGTTAGAAGCAAAATTTTTCATGTGCAAGAACCTAAGGAAGAGAAGCATTCTAGGGTATTGCTTCATTCAATGGCCAAATAGAAGAGACTACTTTTGGAAATTAAAGAAAGAAGGATTAAGAATATGAATTGTTGAAGTGTGAACATGCTATCAGTGCTAATGTGTGTGAAAGCCAAGTGTAATGGAGGATTGAAATAAAGATTTGTAATCTGCAAGTGAGTTGTAAATTGTTATCAGATAAAGCCTTACTATTACTTTCTAATTGTTGTTTCAGTCTAGGGTAAATCCTTTGGATTAAGGTTTACCTAATAGTCATTTGTCAATCCTTTAATGACTTGATATTCTGAGTGAATGATATAAAGTCCTCTAATAAGGCTCACTCCTAATAGGGTGATTGAAATCATCTAACTAGGTCACATTTGATAGCATGTATTGTAACCTTTAATAGGGTTGGCCTTCCACAGGGCATGACTTTAGAAGAGTGAGAATTAGTAGCATGTTATGAGTGGTTTACCCCAAATAGGGTTTCTATGTAAAATCCATCTTTCAAATATCTTATTGAATTTTTTATTTTTCATGTTTAGATTTCTGCAAAGATATTTTGACCCATAATAATAACCTACCATTTTAAAGCATTATAAGATCTAATGGGTGCATGCATATTAAGTTTTTTTTGATATGGGTTCACCAAGTTGTGAAAAGTTTTATTTATAAATTTGGACATTGGATAACTGATTCACGCCCCGCCCACACCCTCCCCCCCCTCAATTATTCTAAAGAATTCCAACATCATTCTGGTGAATTTTCATATTTCTCTTTTTCTTTAACAACTTTCATAATCTTCTTTTGCTCATTCAAGTTGTTGGAGTATGATCTAGATTTCAATCATCTAATTCTCAATGTTCTTTCCCATTTTGTAAGTCTCAATTAATGAGAACTATACTTTCAATTTTTTAGACTTCTTTCAAGAGATCTAACCTTTGTTACTAATTGAAGGAAGTCTTACTATGAAAAAAGATACTCAAAAGGTGGTGTGAATCAATAAGATCTATAAAAAAATTCCCTAATTAAATAATATATCAAATTAACTATATTCACTCCTAATCCATCTCATATCTTAGAACTAATTTCATATAAATTTATAATGCTAAAATGAAATCTATCCAAGCATAACATTCATGAAAACATAAACACATAATATAAAGAATTTGGTAACCAATAAACCCTACAAGGTGAAGGCAACACTAGGGTGGGGATGAAACACATAAATCTGTATTGTTGTGACAATAAATTTTTCGTATTGGGGCTACAATTTGATCACTTTTAATGATCTACACTATAGGGCTTTGCTCAATTAAGATATTTACAAGTCTATTAGTTCTCATGTTAATTAAAGGATTTTAGACTTACAATGAAGTAAGGACTCTATTAGGAGATTTAAATAAGGTCTGTTAAAACCATTCTACTAAGAGATTTTCCCTAAATCAATCTATCAAAATTGATTTAGTACCCGATCTATTAGTTTTCTGTAAAAGGTGTTGATGGATCTCCTCTCTTTAATGTCTAAATTTGATCTTCTTATCTGGTATGCTCTATTTTATCCTTTACTACTAGGTTTCTTTGTTTTATCTTGCTCTCTGACTTGTCCTTCCTTTCTCTATTCTAGGATTTCTCACTCCTTAACACTTCCATCTCTCTTATTATGATTTTAGGGTTAGAACCCTTCTTAAATAGATAATCATAGAAAGTTCAAGATCTTAATCAATAGTCTATATTTCATTCTCTTTTTGGTTTACCCTTCTAATTATCTAACTGATTAATCTTATTTTGTTAGTATTAATAGCTTCCACAGCTATGTAATCTTCTCCTTAACCGTGTCTAAAATCTTTAAATGTCATGTAGAATTTGGATAAAATACTTAACATAAGTTCTCATACCATTAGAAACTCATATTGCAAAACTAGTTTACTTGTAAACTAATGTTTTGGCACTCGATCATAACTAACATTAATGTTGTCTCTCAACTTTTATAGGCTTGGCATATACTAACTCACTTGACACTAAGTAACTTTAAATTACTCCATCTCCATTATTTTTATTAGTATGTATGCTTTCTAAATATCTACTAAGAGACTTAGAAACCTTTTACTTATTTGACATGTAATGACTAAATGTTGGACACTAATAGGAAACTTGAGCTTAGAGATCAACACCTAATAGCCTACTAGTTGATTTTTTAAAAATAAATATGGATTGGATTAGTCATGAACTAAAGAATATTTATGATTTTTCTCTATCTCAAGGATCCCTTTTTTGGAAACATAAATGTTGATGATATTACTTTGAGGAATTATTGTAGATATGTTACTATGATGATATGTTACATTCATGACAATATGCTTAGAGACCTTTGACTTATTTGATTTGTAATGAAACATGAACAAGTCCTTTGTAGCTTAGCCTACTTATGAGGGCTCAATCATAGTTTTAACCAACCAAAGCTACCTTGAAAATTACTAAGTGTTGGACACTAATAGGAAACTTGAGATTAGAGATCAACACCTAATGATCTACTAGTTTTTTTTTAAAATAAATATAGAATGGATTCGTCATGAACTAAAGAATATTTATGATTTTTCCCTATCCTGAGGATACCTTTATTAGAAGCATGAATCTTGATGATATTCCTATTAGGGATTATTGTAGATATGTTATTACGATGATATGTTACATTCATGATTGTATTTTTCAGTTATCTCAACATAACAATTTTCTGTGGTATCTAATAGAAGAACAACAACAAGATCAAGTTTGTATGGATGATTAGTTGAGTATTATCACTATCAAAGGTTATGGGAGATAATTTTGAGTATCTAGTAAATGTAGTTAACATTTGATGAATAAATGATGAGTCTAGAAGAATTTATGTAAATTTTGGTGATGTTTGCTCTGAGATAGAGTTTATAGAGGCATGTTCTGGTAAACTTGTTATATCTATTAGCAAAATTGTTATTTTAAGAATCAAGGTTGACAATGCAAAGAAGACATGTTGATGATGATGTAGCTAAGGTTGCTCATTATAATATTCTTTGTATAGAAAATTATTCAAGTTCCAAGGTAGAATATTAATGATATCACTAAGTGTAATGTGTTCTTAATGTAGTGCTATAATAATTAATTGAGAAGGTCTAACATTCGACTCAGGGAATTATTTTATGGAATCCATATAAAGGAACGATAGTTTCCTTTATCATGAGATATGAAATTTTATTGATATTGATTGTAAGTAGCAGAGAGAAAAATGCGAAGCTGAGTAGAGAAGAGTAGAAGTGAAGGAAATTTCATTACTGAGGTTTGATATTTTGATTTGAGGTTTGTGACCTAGTCTACAAGGTCTAGCAGTAATTGGTTTGATTGATAGAATAAAGGAAAGAGGAACATAATAGAAAATTACTTGTTTGGGTAGTGAGCTCTTCTTGTAGTTGAAATTTCATGTTTAGGCAATGAGCTCTTCTTGCATACATTGTATGCCAACTCTTAATAGGGTTGGTAGAACTCCTAATAGGATTGAAATCTCCTAATAGGGACTCATATATACTAAATATTGTAATAGACTCCTAACATCATCCATCCACTAAAACAGAATATTTATATTAGTTCATCATCTTGTGGGCATCATTCCCAATAAGATTTTCCCTCTCATTAAGGGTTTCTCTATTTAAATTATCTAGTGTAATTGTCTATGTGCATATTCACCCCCCACCCCCCCCCCCCCCCACACACACACACACACACCCCACCCCAAGGTTAACTTGGTGCACAATTTTTTGTAAAAATTGGTAGCAGAGAATTAGGTCCTTGAAGATAAAGTTTAAAAACATTGGGAGATCCATGGTGATCATGTTTAGAAAAGATAGTCCAAAGTTTGATGGAACAAACTATGACAACTATAAGGAAAAGATGAAGAAATATCTATTATCTATGGGTCTAGGATATTGGATCTTTATAAAAAAATCAAAGACAATCATCATGGAGAAAGATTTAGAAACTTGTACCAAGGAGGAAAGAGATCTATTTATGTGTGACATGAGAGCTAGAGAAGCCCTATTGACTACACTTCCTAAAATTGAATACAATTAGGTAAAGTCACTTGCTACTTCACATTTGATTTGGAAAGCTTTGGAAATTAGTTTTGAAGGTGATGAAAATTCTAAGAAATTGATGTTAAAAAGTTGGATTTGTGCGTTTCAAATTCTAAAATGATGGAAGATGAAAATGTAAGAACATATGTAGGTTAAATATTAGAGATTACTGTAGGTATTAGATTCAAGGAGGAACCAAAGAAGATGATCAGGTGATATGGAAGATATAGAAGAGCTTAACACCACCATTTAAGTCAAAAATTGAAATGAAATAGTTGTTGATATCTTGTACCAAATATTTCACAAAGGAGACATTGCTTGGAAGGCTTCAAGTAGTTGATAATGAGCTTAGATAGTCTGAAGATTCAACTAGAATAAAAATAGCTTTCAGTGCCTTGAATATTCAACCTAGCCTATCAAGGAGCTAGAGGAGATTTTGACTAGTAGCTAGATATTTGATGAGGAAAGAAAAATTGATGAAGGAGTAGCCCTTCTAGTAAGAAGAGAAAAATGTCATAAGAAAATCTTTAAATGTTAAACTTGTGATGAATATGGTCATTATGCATCTAACTTTCCTAAAATAGAGAAAAAGTATAGACGTAATTTCAAACCTAGGAAAGATATAGAATGTTTGTATTAAAATGAAGAAGATGATTTTGATGAACAAGTAGTAAGTGCTAGTGATGATGAAATTTGATTTGTAGATATTAAAGAAGAAAATACAGAGAAGATGGATTTGGTATCACAGGTTGAGAAGAAATCGGATTGGATAGTTGATAATGGTTGTTCCCATCATATGACTTGTGATATGAGAAAATTTGTTAACTTTAGAAGTCATGATGGAGGCATTTTTAGAGTTAGAAATAATGGAGCATGCCAAGTTAAAAGTATTGGATCTATAACACTTGATGGTAAGACTAACACTAACGATGTATATTTTGTTGATTATTTGAAGCACAATTTTTGAGTGTAGGACAACTAGTGGACAAAGATTATCAACTTCAATTCATAGAGAAGACATGCATGATCAAAGACAAAGATGGAAAGGTTATGGGTAAAAGAACAAACTTGAGTCATCCTTTCACAAAGGAAAAGACTAGCAAAACTAAAGTTATTCACATTCAATGGCATAAAACTGGTATTAATATTTAGAATTTTAAAATGAAATAAACTAATGTAATGTGTAGAAATGGAAGAATTTTAGGATTATAAATTTTAATAATTATTTGGAATAAGAAATATTATATTTTTATCTATTTTTGAAAGATAAATTTTGACTACTGAAAAATGCTAGAAATTATGGCTCTAGTTCCCACCACAAAAATAAATGGAAATAAACTTATTTACCTTTGATCTTAAATTATGCTATCGATAATATATGTAGCTAGAAAAATCAAAAATAAAATGGGCTTTGGACCTATATTTTTTTTTGGTAATGATTCAAATTTCAACTTATTCAAATCAATAGTTTTCATCACCCACCACATTTATCAAAATAATACCAACCAAAAGAAAAATTATTGATTCTGGGAGAGGACTCTCTCCTCTAGAATGTCATATAATTTTTTATTTTTTGATGTTATTTAATATATTTTTCTTTCTCAAAATTAGCATCTTCTTGAATGTTAAAATATGTACTTGTAGATTTTTTTAATAACAATATACTATTTCTAATTAAATCACTATGAACTCTATATGAGAATACTCTTGACTTTGAGCTCTATAAAATGGTGTTTATATGTTATAAAAAAATATTATAGTGAATAGTAGGAGCTATTGAAATGTCAATTTTTTGAAATAATTGTATTGTTTAGTAATTGGATACTAACTAGTATAAAACATGCATTTAATAGATGTTTCCAATTGGAAAAGTGTGAGACCTTATATAACATAGCTAGAATAAGTTTGTCAAGATCATATGTTTGAAGAATTTTTTTTAAAGATATAAATACTAAAATTCATTCATTCCAATAAGTCAGCCTAAAAGGTGACAAAACTTTATACTTTTACCTTGATTGGAATAGAAATCAGATCTAGAAGTAATGTATTTCAATTGAATTCTATTGAAATGTCATGTTTGGTTGCTAAGGTAGATGACAATTGGTTGTGTCATAATAGATTTTTTCATATAAACTTTGACAAGATTGTGAAGAATATGAGTATGTTTACAGTTAGAGATTTGCCTAAGATTGTAAAGCCTGCAAACACAATTTGCAAGGAGTGTGCTTTAGAATTTAAGCATAACAAAACTTATTTTCCCTTAAATAAGTTTACTACTACAACAAAATTAGAGATTGTGCACATAGATCTCAGTGGTCCTAAGAAGAATAAAGGATTCTATGGTGAAAAGTATTCCATGATTTTAGTTGATGAATTTTCTAGAATGATGTGGGTTCCTTTTCTTAAAGAGAAATTTGAGGCATTTAATAAGTTCAAGATATTCAAGAATAGAGTTGAGAATGATATGAAGATTAAATATTTATGATTAGATAGAGGATGAGGATTTATGTGAAATGAATTTAACATATTTTGTGAAGCTAATGGAATCAAAAGACAATTATCAACTCTAAGAACCTCTAAATAGAATATTATAGTAGAGAGAAGAAATAGGTCAGCTAAAAAAGCAACAAGAGCTAGGTTAGCTCATAATCATGTATCTAATGTTGGAAATCTGATTGAAAATGTGTACTATCAAAGAGGGAGATTGTTTGTAAAAGAATATTTTCAATCATTATTTTGTCATTAATGTCAAAACTGATATTTGCAAAAATAAAAATTTCTTATAAGATCCAAGTAGTATCATTGAATAACTGATTCACCCACCCCTCTTAGTTATTCTAAAGCATTTCTAACAATTGGTATCAGAGCCATCTACTGATTTAGTTTAAAGATACTAGAAGCAGGAAGATCAAGATGTCTAAGAGAGAAGTTCCCAAGCTTAACAGAGACAACTTCACTAGATGGAAAAGGTTCATGAAGCTGCATCTTGGATAAATAAGTAATCATGCACAAACCTCAATTGAAGTAGAACATGTTGATCTAGCTATACCAACTACATAAGATATGAGGAAAAAGAAGGAGCATAATCAAGCAATGTTGGAGATTGCCTCTACCCTCAACTATGTTGAATTTGATGACATCAAGGGATGTGACTCTGCATTCAAAATGTCGAAAGCCTTGACTAATATTTATGGAGGATATCATAATGTTCAAAGAGTAAAAAGAGAAATCCTCAAAGGAAAGTTTGATGACATGAAAATGGAGGAAGGTGAGAATTTTGCTCAATATGCATGTAGAATGAAAGAAGTGGTAAGTGCAATAAGAAGTTTGGGTGGTCATTTGGAAGATAGCACTATCAATAGAAAATACTTAAGAACCCTACTCCATATCTATGCTATTAGAGTTATAGCCATCCAAAAATTAAGTTGTGTCCTAGGAAACCAATTAACTTTTGAAGGAATAGTAGGAAGACTCACTACACTTGAGTTGTTCAATTTTGCTAACTATAGACCTAAAAACCTTGAATCTAATTTCAAGGCCAAGCTATCATTGAAAGACACTAAGTAGATGAAGCCAAAGAAGAAGAAGAAAAAGGTAAAGTATGCATCTAGTGATAGCAGCATAGATGAAGAAGATGTGAAACAATTGGAAGCACTACTAGCTAGAATATTCCATAGAGGCAAAGGTAAATTCAAAGGTAAGCTTCCTATCATTTGTTTTTATGGCAATGGAGTAGGACATATTGCTGCAAGATGTACACAAAAGAAAAATTATAGACAAGGCAACAAGAACAAGAAAAAAAGAGAAGATGTTAGCAAAGATTACAAAGAGAAAGGAAAAAAGTGTTATATTTGATGTAGGAGCATCGAGATGTATAAGGGAAATCCTATGTCACCCAAAAAAATGTACTTAGACTTAGTTTCTATTTCATGTGTTTTCATTTTTGGACACCCATTTGGGTCAAATAAAGGTTCCAGCTCTCACAGTTCAACTATCAGTGTGCTAGAAAATCCTTAAAAAATAGGAGCATGCAATTTGGCCATCATTTTGGTGACCTAGAAGGTGTGAATTGGCCAGATGAATGTAATTGTGATTTAGAGCATTCCAGAAAAAGAATCGGGTCAAAAGGCTCCATAGTTTGAAAATTATTACAATTTTTTGGGTTTTGGAGACATCCTAAGAATGCTTCAAAGTTAGGTTAGGGGCATTAAATGACCTCAAAAAGGGAAAAAATATAGGGGACAAGAAAAGCTGGTCCATAGGGCTATAGAGCACTTCGAGAGCTTTCCAAAAATGTAAACGGTTTGTCAATCGGAGCTACAGTTCAAAAGTTATGCCTCTCGAAAGTTTGGTTACCGTTTCTGGATTCTTCTAGATTTGCACTGACTTCTAATGCAGCTTTTGGAACCTTCTATTTGGTTGGTGGATGCCTGCTAGCACTTTCTAAAATTTACTCCTAGTCCTTAACCCTTCGAGGTCTATTTAAGGAGATTTATGGTATTGTAAAAGGTAGTTCGGAGTGGAGTTTGAGATGAGGTACTGAAAGGAGAAATTATCTCCAAATTTATGCTATTGTAAGCCCTTAGGGCATGTTTCAAAGTTTATTTTCCTGTACTATTTGTACTAGCTTATTTTCTTATTTAATATAATTTTCCCTTTCTATTGTGTCCATTTTGTTCTTGGGTTGTGTCCCCATCAAGTGGTATCAGGGCGGGTTTTCTGAGTGTGTAGACAGAGCGCCGACTGTGAGGCAGTTTGCACCAGGACTGTGTGGTTGTGGGCTTGAGTTAGAAGATGCCTCCATGAAGAGAGCATGGTGAAAGGGCCAAAGCTATTAATCCTAAGGAGGTTAGAGCCCTCCAAAGGTAGGTGCAGGCATTGCAAGAGGAGCTTCATAGAGGAGCAAATGTTGCCGTAGGTGACGATAGTGAGGATGACAATGAAGAAGAAGTAATGGAACTAGAAGGGGAATTTGATGGGGAAGTTTTGAATCATGCAGAGGAAAGGATTTTTAGGGCCATTACTAAGTTTGGGAAAAGAACTACAATTAAAGTGGGTGTATTTTTAGGAAATCTGAAACTAGATGAGTTGATCGATTGGATCAATGAACTGGAAGAATACTTTGAGTATGAGGATATCAGGGACCTAGATAGGGTTAAGTTTCCAAAGGAAAAACTAAAAGCCCATGCCAAAATTTGGTGGCAAGAGGTTCAATTGAAAAGAAACAGAAGAGGAAAGGAGAAGATCACAAGGTGGGATCGCATGGTGGACAAATTGAAGAAGCAGTTCATTCCTGTGGACTATGAGCTTGATTTGTTTAAGAAGATGCATGGGTTAAAGCAAGCTAGAAGATCAGTCCAAGAATATACAAAGGAATTTTATCAACTCTTGATTAGAGAGGGACATGCAGAAGCAAATAACGAGAAGGTTGCTCATTATATCAGTGGGTTGTGACCTAGCATCTAGGAGGAATTAAGTCTGGTAAGAATGACCAGTGTTGAAGACGCATACCAATTTTCCCTACGAGTTGAAAAGAAGCTGAATAAAAGGTTTGAAGGAACACAAAGAGGGTGTGGTCAAGGAGGAAGGGGAAGTGGTAGATCATCTAGAGGCTGCAATGAAATGAAAAAGAAAAATGAAGATGTGGGTACTAGCAAGAACCAAAGGAATGAGGGTTTCAACTGCTCCCATGATCAAGGCTTTGGAAATCAGAGAGGAAGAGGTAGAGGACATGGACAAGGAAGAGGAGGCTTTTGTGGTACTTGTTTCCATTGAAATGAAGAAGGTCATCGTGCCTTTGAATGCCCTCAATGACAAGGAAGGAAAGATAGGAGAGCTAAGGGCCAAGCTAGGGTTGCTCATGTGGATGTGGATGCACAATCATCACATTCAGAGGATGCAAAAAGAGGAGAGACCTTGGTAAATGAAAGAGTCCTACTAAGTGGTGAGATTGAACTAGGACAACATAGGAGTTTGTTCCATACCAGATGCAAGTGTGAGGATAAATGTTGTGACATGATCATTGATGGTGGTAGCACTGATAACTTGGTATTAGAAGAGATAGTCTCTAAGCTAAAGCTCAAGAGGAAGAAACACCCCAGCCCTATCAGATTGCTTGGGTAAAAGATGATCATAAGGTCCTAGTAAGTGGACAATGTTTAGTAAAATTCAAAATTGGGAGTTACCATGATGAAGTTCTATGTGATGTTATTTCGATGGATTTTTGCCATCTATTGTTGGATAGACCATGGCAGTTTGATAGACATGCAGTACATGATGGACATGCAAACACATACTCTCTGACAAAGGATGGAGTTCGCCACAAATTGAAGCCCATGAAAAAGGAAGGTGAAAAGGTATGTAGTAGTGCTAGGATTTGTCTTGTTGATGGAAGGAAGTTTTTAGATGGCATGAAACATCAGCATATGTGCTATGCTTTGATTCCTAGGAAAGATAAAGAAGGTAGTAGTGAAATACCAGTTGAAGTTTCAGATTTACTAGGGGAGTTTGGAGATATTATCTCTGATAATTTTCTAGATGGATTGCCCCCAGTAAGGCAAATCAGTCATCAGATAGATCTAATTCTAGGAGCTAGTTTTCCTAACAAGGCTGCTCACAGGATGACTCCTACTGAAACAGAGGAACTAAATAGACAGGTTTAGGAGTTGTTGAGGAAGGGCTTGATTCAAGAGAGCCTGAGTCCATGTGCAATACCTATAGTACTCGCACCAAAGAAGGATGGAGAGTGGAGGATGTATATAGATTCTCGAGCTATAAATAGGATCACCATCAAGTACCAGTTTACTTTGCCAAGGATGGATGATATTATGGACTGCTTGAGTGGAGCTCAGTACTTCAGAAAGATATATCTGAAGAGTGGTTATTACTAGATACGAATTCAAGAAGGAGATGAGTGGAAAATAGCCTTCAAGACTAAGGAGGGTCTTTATGAGTGGTTAGTCATGCCCTTTGGATTGACGAATGCCCCAAGCACCTTCATGCGGCTCATGAATGAGTTACTTAAGAAGTTCTTGGGAAAATTTGTTATTGTTTATTTGGATGATATTTTAATTTTCAGCAAGACTTTGGAAGAACATTTATTACATATTCGTAGTGTCCTTGAAAGGCTAAGGGAAGAGAAACTGTTAATTAATTTGAAGAAGTGTAACTTTGCAAAAAGGGAGTTAGTCTATTTGGGATTTGTTATATCACTTGAAGGTCTCAAAATGGATCCAGAGAAGGTAAAAGCCATCTTGGAATGGCCTACTCCAAGGTCTGCTACTAAGGTAAGATAATTTCATGGTCTGGTTAGTTTTTACAAGAAGTTTATTAGGAATTTTAGGGGCATATGTGCACCCCTAATTGATACAATAAGAGGGGATAGAAAAGAGTTCAAATGGACTGCAACAGCTACGAGGAGTTTTGAATTGCTAAAGAAGAAGGTAACAGAAAAACCTATGTTGGCACTTCTATATTTTAGAAAGGTTTTCCAGGTGGATTATGATGCTAGTGGCAGTGCTATTGGGGCTATATTAAGCCAAGAAGGTAAGCCTATTGCATATTTTAGTGAAAAATTGAATGATGCAAAGAAGAAGTATTCTGTTTATGATCAAGAGTTCTATGCAATAGTTCAGGCCTTAAAGAAATGGAGGCATTATTTATTGCCAAAGGAATTTGTTTTGTATACTGATCATCAAGCATTATAGTACCTAAATAGTCAAGGTAAATTGAATCAGAGGCATATGAAGTGGGTAGAGTTCTTGCAGAGCTATACATTTGTGTTGAAGCATAGAAGTGGAAAATCTAACAGGGTTGCAGATGCACTAAGTAGGAGACAGTTGTTGCTTACAACAATGCAGGTTGAAGTAGCTGGGTTTGATGAACTCAAGAATTTGTACCTAGAGGATCCTGATTTTGTTGAAGCATGGAAAGCTTGTAAAGAACCTATTGCTATAGATAGAACCAAGTGGTTAGACTATTTGATTCAGGATGGCAAGTTGTTCAAAGGTAGTCAATTGTGCATTCCAAGAAGTTCCATGAGGGAAAATCTGATTAAGGAGAAACATAGTGGAGGGATGGCAGGACATTTTGGTCGAGATAAGACCATTTCCATTCTTAGAGAACATTATTTTTGGCCTCAAATTTCATAGGATGTGAAGAAGTTTGTACAAAGTTGCTAGGTTTGTCAAGTTGCCAAGGGGTTTAGTCACAATACTAGCCTATATTAGCCATTGCCTGTTCCATCAAGGCCATGGGAGGACATAAGTATGGATTTTGTTCTTGGATTGCCAAGGACACAAATGGGTAATGACTCGGTATTCGTGGTGGTTGATAGGTTCTCCAAAATGGCACATTTCATTCCATGCCACAAAACTCATGATGTTGTTCATATTGTAGACTTGTTTTCCAAAGAGGTGGTAAGACTACATGGTCTTCCAAGGAGCATAGTTTCTGACAGAGATACTAAATTTGTGGGGTATTTCTAGAGGACATTGTGGAAAAAGTTGAGAACAGACTTGAAATTCAGTTCCACGCATCACCCACAAACTGACGGCCAAACAGAAGTGGTAAACAGAAGTCTGGGCAATTTGCTGAGATGTTTAGTTGGGGATAAGCCCAAGGGATGGGATTTGATTCTACCATAGGTAGAGTTTGATTATAATAACTCTGTAAATAGAAGTACAGGAAAATCACCATTCCAAATTGTATATGGGAGTAGCCCAAGGACTGCACCAGAATTGAGGAAGATAGAGCAAGGGGAGAGGACAAGTGCTGAAGCAGAAGAATTTGCTGAACATATCAAGCGTCTACATGGGGAGGTTCAGGCATACATTACCAAGATGAATCAGTAGTATAAATCTAGGGTTGATTAAAGGAGAAGACATAAGGAATTCCAAGTAGGAGATCTAGTCATGGTGCACTTACGGAAAGAAAGATTTCCAGCCGATACTTACAACAAGCTGAAAATGAAGAAATTTGGCCCCTGCAAAATTTTGAAGAAACATGACTCAGGAAATGCATATGAAGTGGAGCTGCCTGATAGTATTCACATTTCTCCTATTTTCAACATTGCAGATTTAACAGAGTATCATGATGATGGTGCAGATGAGGAGCTGGTGTTAGAGCCATGTCCAATTCCTGCTTCTAAGAAGGAGGAGATAGAAGACATTCTAGATCATCGTGTGGGTAGGAGTACCAAAAATAGGCACTATGAAGAGTATTTGGTCAAATGGAAAGGATGATCGATCGAGGACTCAACTTGGATTTCAGCAGCTAAGGTTTCCCATTTGGGATTTCCTCTACCATTCATAAAGTGACAGGGTCACTTTTCAATCTACCTTGGGTGTCCGATGCAGGAGCATCCAGAGGTATAAGGGGAATCCTGTGTCACCCAAAAAAATGTACTTAGACTTAGTTTCTGTTTCATGTGTTTTCATTTTTGGACACCCATTTGGGTCAAATAAAGGTTCCAACTCTCACAGTTCAACTATTAGTGTGCTAGAAAATCCCAAAAAAATAAGAGCATGCAATTTGGCCATCATTTTGGTGACCTAGAAGGTGTGAATTGGCTAGATGAATGTAATTGTGATTTAGAGAATTCCAGAAAAAGAATTAGGCAAAAGGCCCCAAGGTTTGAAAGTTATTGTAGTTTTTCAGGTTTTGGAGACCTCCTAAGAATGCTTCAAAGTTAGGTTAGGGGCATTAAATGACCTTGAAAAGGGACAAAAAATGGGGAATGAGCAAAGCTGGTCCATAGGGCTATAGAGTACTTCGAGAGCTTTCCTAAAATGTAAATGGTTCGTCAATTGGAGCTATGGTTCAAAAGTTATGCCTCTTGGAAGTTCGGTTACCGTTTCTGGATTCTTCTAGATTTGCACCGACTTCTAACGCAGCTTCTGGAACCTTCTATTTGGTTGGTGGATGCCTACTAGCACTTTCTAGAATGTACTCCTAGTCCTTAACCCTTCGGGGTCTATTTAAGCAGATTTATGGCATTGTAAAAAGCAGTTTGGAGTGGAGTTTGAGAGAAGGTACTGAAAGGAGAAATTATCTCCAGATTTATGCTATTGTAAGCCCTTAGGGCATGTTTCGAAATTTATTTTCCTGCACTATTTGTACTAGCTTATTTTCTTAGTTAATATAATTTTCCCTTTCTGTTGTGTCCAGTTTGTTCTTGCATTGTGTCCCCATCAATATTGTTGAAGAAGAGGACTCTGATGAAAATGATGATGAGGTAGTCTATGTAGCCATAAAGGATGAATCAAATGAAGATGAAACAATAGCACTAGTAACCTATGTGAACAAAAATGACAAGTGGATCATAAATAGTGGATGCTCACATCACATGATAGGAGATAAAAGTAAGTTTATTACCTTTACTCAATATGATGGAAATAGTGTTAGATTTGGAAATGATGCTCCATGTCAAATCAAAGGAAAAGGTTCTATTAAAATTACAAAGAAGATTTGGCATGACAATGCATACTATGTTGAACGATTCAACTACAATTTGCTGAGTGTGTCACAATTAGGCAATATAGGTTGCAATGTAGAACTTGGAAATAAAACACTGATGGAAATTTGATAGGAAAAGGTGATAAATCTAGGAGTAATATTTTTAACCTAGATATGGAAGATGCAACCTATCTTATTGCAAAACTTGATGATGTTTGGTTATGGCATAAAATGTTATGTGCATTAGCAAAAAGAATAAAGTTAGAGGCTTGCCTAAGCTGGAGAAGCCTAAAAATACCATGTGCAAACAATGTCAAATAGGAAAGCTGACCAAGTCAAGTTTCAAAAGAAAATTCTACACTTCCAATGAAGAACTAGAGTTAGTACATATAGACTTATGTGACCCAATAGAAGAATAAAGCTACCAAGGAGACATATACATAATGGTATTTGTGGATGATTACTCTAAGATGATGATTTTAGTCATCATCATGATTACTCTAAGATGTTTCCTTCTCAACCTTGGCCAAATCTAATGCTTCTCAAATGTTTAAGTGGTATTTGGCCAAGGTTGAGAAGGAAACAAGAAAGAGTCTGAAGTGCCTAAGATTAGACAAAGGAAAAGAGTTTACATCAAAAGAATTTGAGATATTTTGTAATGAAAAAAGAATCAAGAGAAAAAAATCAACACTAAGATTCCTCCACAGAATGAGATTGCAGAAAGAAGGAATATATTAGTAATAGACTATGCCAAAACCTTGATGATGGAGAAATTTTTTTCTCTAAATTACTACAGAGAAGCTATAAGTACTATTTTGTATACCCTTAATCAAGTACAAGTCAAGAAAGGTACAAATGAAACACCTTTTGAACTATGGTATGGTCACCCACCCAATATAAAGCATTTCAAAGTATTTGGTTGTAAATGCTATATTCTTGAAGATTCTAGAAATGGTAAGTTTGATGCAAAAAGTGATGAAGGCATATTACTTACATATTGCACTAGGAGAAAAGAATATAAATGTTTGAATACTAACACTAACAAGATTGTGGAGAATGCAAAATTAAATTTTGATAAGCATGCAAAAGTCCAAGTTGATGAATCAAAGAAACTAGAAGATTATAGATCTTTTGTATACTTCTATGAAGGAATGCCTACTAAAGATGAAGCGTCCAACCAAGTTGAGAATCAAAAACAAGTTTTAGTATTAGTTGAGTCACAACCATTGAATGTCAAACTGCATTCAGAAGCCAAGTTGTAGAATAAAGAATATGCACATTCTGATTTTGAAATTAGTACACATGGAAGAGATAATGAAATACTTGAAAGTAATGTGCAAAGTGACTCTGAAGCTAAATGAATAAACATGTAAAGAAGGACAAAACCAAGACTCTCCAAGTATGTGAGAAGACATCACCCTCTAGAAAAATTTAGTGGAGACAAGGAAGCTAGACCAATGACAAGGAACATACTAAGGAATGAATCATGTCTGTTGAGCAAGATTGAACCCAAAATAATGAAAGATGCACTGCAAGATGATAATTGGCATAAAGCTATGGAAGAAGAGATAGATCAAATTTTGAAGAACAAAACTTGGGCTCTAGTTCTTGGACCAACTAATAAAAATTTAATAGGTACCAAATGGGTGTTTAGGAACGAACTTGATGAGAATGGTGAGATAATAAGAAATCAGGTCAGACTAGTCTACAAAGGCTATGCATAAGAAGAAGGACTGGACTATGGGGAAACATTTTCCCCAGTTACAAGAATGGAAGGAGTGCGAACACTACTTGCATATGCTGCCTACAAAGGTTTTAAAGTCTACCAAATGGATGTAAAGTCTATTTTTCTAACTAGTATAGTGGAGGAGGAAGTCTACATAGAAAAACTAGAGGGATTTGTTGATGACAACCACAAGGATATTGTTTATAAATTGCATAAAGAATTTTATGGTCTAAAGCAAGCACATATAGTGTGGTATGAGAGATTGTACATATATCTTTCCAAAATAGGATTTGAGAGAACAAATGACAACAACAAGTTGTATATCAAGGTAGGAAAAGGTAAAGATATTTTGATATCTAAAGTCTTTGTTGATGATATAATATTTGGAGGCAAAGATGCCCTATGCAAAGATTTTGCTGACCAAATGAAACATGAGTTTGAGATGTCAATGTTTGGAGAAATCAAATTATTTGTTGGATTGCAAGTACATCAACTAAAGCATGGAATATTTTTGACCGAATTAAAATATATCAAATAGATACTCAAGTCATTTGGATTAGAAGATTCAAAACTAGTCAATACACTAATTGTAATAGGACATAAGTTATCCAAGAATGATGAGTCAGCTGAAGTAAATAAAACAATATATAGATCAATCATTGGAATGTTACAGTATGTTATGCATAGTAGACCAAACATTGTATTAGGTGTTGGAATAGTGGATGGATTTTTTGCTAACCAAAAAGAAAATCATCTGATGGGAGTAAAAAGAACATTGACATACCGAAAAGGAATAGATGACTTTAGCTTCTATTACAAGAGGAGTCAAAAATTTGAGTTGAAAGCCTATACTAATGTAGATTGGGGAGGGAGTATTGATGATAGAAAGAGCACTAGTGGAGGATAAATTTTCTTAGGCAAAAGATTGGTTACTTTGCCCAGCAAAAAGAAAAGTTGTACCTCATAGTCCATAATAGAAGCTGGATATGTTGTTGTTGTTATCAACTGCACTAATATTGTATGGATCAAACATTTGTTGCAAGGTATGAAGGAAGAGGTAACTAAACCTATGATACTCTATTGTTACAATGCATGTTCCATCAACATATCAAAGAATCCTATGATGCATGCCAAAACAAAGCATATTGCAATTAAATATCACTATATTAGAGAATTGGTGGAAGATAAGCAAGTAAGGATGGAATATGTCATCTCAAAGGAATAGATTGTTGACATCTTTAAAAAAGCACTACATAAAGATGCTTTCAAGCATCTTAAAGGTAAATTAGGAGTGATACCCCTAGCCAAGGCTACTTGAGTAATAGAAAGACTGCCCTACATAAAATGAGTTGATTGTTAGCATATTACAAATTGATGTAGAGGATATTTACTTTAGGATTTTTCTTGAAGTAATTAAAGTATTGAAATTCCAAACAAGTCACAAGCAATGTGATAGAGGGAGAAATTGGAGTACTACAAATGCTATACTTGCATGTTAGGATGCTGAGATAATTTATCTTTGGTATTGTTGTCAAAGAGGGAGAAATAGTAGAAACTGATCATATATATAGGATCAAATGAATAGAGCGAGAAGTAGCTAATACCTAAATATTAGAAAATGATCAATGCATGTAGAGTGAGAAATAATGTAAGAGGGAGTCAGGAGCAACACAAGAACAAAGTGAATAGTGGTAAGCCATAAAAAATAGAAACAAAAAAATGTTTAGATGTGTAAAAGGAAAATAGTAGAAAACAATCAAAAAGGAAATAGTAGCTCAGAGGGAGAAAACAATGCAAACAAGAATCAATCAAAGGAATAGTAGAACAAGAAAGGAGAAGACAATTTATTAGGAAAGAATTAAGAGAGAGTCATAAGCTAGTTTATGTTGTAGATTAAATGAATAGTTTTGAATAAAGTTTTCTTTTTCAAATTTGATTTACTATTTTAACCTAGTTGGCATTTTGATAACTTGGTTTATCAGTTTGGTTTCCCATCAATGCCAAAGAGGGAGATTGCTAAAAATCTGATTGAAAAAGAGTGCTATCAAAGAGGGAGATTGTTTGCAAAAGAATTTTTTCAATCATTGTTTTGCCACTAATGTCAAGCCTATTATTTGTAGGAATGACAATTTCTTATAACATCCAAGTACTATCACTTAGCTAATTGATGAAGAGGATTTAGTCAAAAAGATGAAACAAAATCACTTAAGGGAAATGTTGAGTTATGGTTTTGTAATGAAGTGCAAGGATTAGTTAAGACAATGGTAAAATAATGTATTGATAATATAATTGAAGATATAGAGGTTGATTATACGTAGAAACACTAGAAGAATAAGTTGTAGCAAGGTTGTCTACAAAGCTTAACTAGGTTCATTAGTAAGTGCTGAGCAAACTAGTTCATGCCGAGCAGACTTTCAGTTAGTGCTAGGCAAATGCAAAATCTAGTCAGTGCTAAGTGATATAGGATTCAAGCATGTTCAAGTGTCAAGAAAAGTAATAGGTGTCAAGCATTAGAAAAACTTAGTGGATACTGAGTGAATCCATATTAGGTGTCAAGAATTAGTAAAACATGGTGTCGATTAACATAGTATGTGTTGAGCACCATAATTTCAATAATGTCAAGCTGCTGCATTATTTGAAAAGTTAAAGATTTACCAAATCTAAGCTGACAAGTTTGTTATCTTGAATTTTGTGAACTAGATGAAGGATGAGGATGATGAGCTAGTGGCACAGAAGTATAGATAAACCATTTTTGAGAGAATTCAAGAGGATTCTTCATGATGTTTCTAGAAGGAACAAGATATGGGTTAGATTCACTGAATCCTACCTAATCCATTTGAATTGGAATTAGAGGAGGGAATAATTGAGTAGGAAAAGCATTTTCTAGACTTCTATTTAAGGAGTCATAGGCCAAGAAGCAAGAGTGGCTAGGGTGCCAAAATGTGAAGTTTTTGAAGGATGTCAAGGAGAAGGTATTAAGAAGGAAGAATAGAGCACATAGACTCTAATTCAATAAAGTGGCCATATAGGACATTGCATTGGTATATCAAGCATGAAGACTAAAGGAGAAAATTCTTGAAAGGAGAACAAGCTATCAGAGCTATAGACACTGAAAGCCATGAAAATTTTGAAGAGCCGAGTAAAGATCTAAAATTTATAAGTTAAGTTGTGAGTTGCATCAAGTCAAAATCCCTTATTGTTACTCTCTAACAATTGTGCAAGCTAGGTTAAAATGCTATGAACTGAGGTTGGTTTAATAGTCATTTGTAAATCCTTTAACAAGCGATTATTCCAAATGAATGTTCTAAAGTCCTCTAACTAGGCCCACTTCTAATAGGGTGGTTAAATCCTTTAACTAGGTCACATTTGACAGTGTGTTGTAGCCTTTAACAAGGCAGGCCTTTTACAGGGCATCACTTTAGAATAGTGAGAATTGAGTAGCATGTTATTGGTGGTTTTTTCCAAATTGGGTTTCCACATAAATCACTATATTATGTGTTGATCTTTCATATGTTATGCTTGCTTGTTCATTTATAGTAACTTGCTAAGTAGGAAAGTCTAAGCTTGGATGAATGAATAGTTTTATAGGCTCACTTTACTTGATGAAAAAGTTTTAATTGGAAATTTGGACCCTAAATAACTGATTTACCCCCCCTCTCAGTTATTCTAAAGCATTTCTAACATCCAAGATATTTTGGAGAGAAGCTATGAATATAGTAGTCTACATTATAAACAAAGTACAACTTAGGAAAGACACAAACAAGAACACTTATGAACTATGGTTTGGTCACTCGTGCCTATAGTTAAGTATTTTAGAATTTTTGGCAGTAAGTGTTATATCAAAAGAGATGATGATATTAGTAAGTTTGATGCTAGAAGTGATGAAGGTATGTTAGTTGGTTATTCATTGAAGAGAAAGGATTATATATGTTATAATCTAAGAAGCAAGACTATTATAGAAAGTGCAAATATGAGAGCTGATAAGAAATTTAGGATACAAGAAGGAATAGTTGATTACAATTTAGATGATGATGTTGTTACTAAAAAAAGGAATGATGAAGTATTTCTTGAGACTAATAATGATTTTCAGAATGAAAGAGAGCCAACGTAGGAACAAAGATCAGAACCTTCAGTAGATCCAAGAGTTGTGATAACATCTCCTACTTCAGGTAAAAATATGATAAATAATCATCCAACTGAGTAGATAATCAAAAGTAGAACTAAGTTTGATATCCCAAATTGAACCTAAGAATCTAGATGAAGCATGTAAAGATGATTATTAGAAGTAATCTATGAAAGAATAATTAGATTAGATAGTAAAGAATGAGACATGGGAATTGGTCCCTAGACCAACAAACAATAATGTGATAGGAACTTAATGGGTCTTCAAAAACAAGATGAATGAACAAGGAGAAGTTGTAAGGAACAAGGAAAGATTGGTATGTAAAAGTTACTAATAGAAAGAAAGAATAGACTATGATGAGACTTATGCTTATATGGAAAGAATAGAAGGAGTAAGGTTAATCTTAGCATATGTAGCATGTAAGAAACTCAAAGTGTATCAGATGGATGTCAAGCCAACATTTTTGAATGAAGAGCTTGAAGAAGAAGTGTACATAGAATAAACTCAAGGTTATCCTTTAATAGATGACAAGGACATAGTATGCATAGTGAAGAAAGCATTGTATGGCTTAAATCAAGCACCCAAAACCTGTTATGCAAGGTTGGATAAGAATTTGACAAAACTTGGATATAGCAAAGTTATGGCATCTAACAATCTTTATTGGAAAGAAATTGATGATGGATTTGTCATTTTGGTGATATTTGTTCATGATATCATATTTGAAGGAAATGATGATGAAAGTGACAAGTTTGCAAAAGAAATGAAGAAGGAATTTGAAATGAGTATGATGGGAGAAATGAATTTTTTTCTAGGATTTCAAATTGTATAGGATAAAGAAGGAATCTTTATTTCACAAACTAAGTACTTAAAGGATTTACTGAAAAGGTTTGGAAACATGTAAACTTGTTGGAACACCTATAAAAACTAGACATGAGTTATATACAAAGGATGAGACACCTACTATTGAGCACAAGAGCTGGAGATCTATTATTGGAGGTTTATAATATCTTACTCATAGAAGGCCTGATATAACCAATGCAATTGGAATTTTTGAAAGATTTCAAGTCGATCCTAGAGAAGTGCATTATGCAATGGTCAAAATGATATCTAGATACCTAAATGGAACACTAGAATTTGGATTGTGGTATGAGAAATTTGATGATCTCACTCTATATGCGTATACTGGTGCTCATTAGATAGGAAATATGGATGACAAAAATAGCACTAGTGGTGGAGCCTTCTTTCTAGGAGCAAGATTGGTTTCTTGGTTAAGAAAGAAGTAGAATTATAGTTCAAAAAGTAAAATAGAAGAAAAATATGTTGCAACAACAAAAAATTGTAATCAAGTCATTTGGATGAAACAGATGCTAAAGGATAAAATGATAGAATTCACTGAACCTATTGTTATATATTGTGACAACACAAGCATAGTTAATATATCTAAGAATCTAGTGTTGCATTCTAAGAATAAGCATATTTCTATCACGTTTCACATGTTGAGAGTGAAATTTGTAGAAAAGGAAATTAGGTTGGAGTATATAAGCAATAAAGAGCATATTGTAGATATTTTTACTAAGCCTCTTCCCAAAGATACTTTTGAGCATTTGTGAGGTATTTTAGGAGTTATGACCGTTCCTACATCTAAGTGGAAGATGCAAGAATGCATTAGTCCAATGTAACAAAGCACCATTGATTGTCAGGACTAAATGTTGATGCTTTTTGTATGCAGGAGTATCTATGATGGATAGAGTCATCTATGACTCTTGTTGGATGTTGTTTTGAATAGTGTCTTTGGATGCTTGAGCTAGTAAGAATTAGTTGTTGCAGAGTTTCATGATTGTTGAAACCTTTTATATTGATGTTAGTGGGGGAGAAGTATGGCATGAAAAACATCATGGGGAGAAGAACAAACAAGAAAGAAAAAGTACAACATGTTCCAGAGAAGTACTACATGGAAAAGCATAAAGCACATTGAGGTATGTCAATGAGGGAGAATGATTAATGAAGAAGATTTGAAGAGAAAGAATAATAGTCTTTTTTTTGGTATTCTTGTAACTAGATGGTTTTCATATATCTTGACATCAATGCAAAAGGAGAAGAGTGTTGGAAGCATGAATGTTGATGATATTTCTATGGGGGAGTATTGTAGATATGTTTCTATGATGATATGTTACATTCATGATTGTGTTTGTCATTGATGTCAATATTATAGTTTTTTGTGGTATCTAATAGAAAAACAATAAAAAGATCAAGTTCGTACAGATGGCTAGTTGAGTATTCTCATTATTCAAGGTTATGAGAGATACTTATGAGTATTTAGTATATGAAGTTAATGCAAGATGAAGAAATCTTAATTCTTGAAGAATTTGTGTAAGTTTTGGTGATGTTTATTTTGAGATAGAGTATATAGAGGCATGTTTTGGAAAACTTGTTATATCTCATAGAATAATTAATATTATGAGAATCAAGGATGAGGATGTGAAGTAGACATGGTGATGATGTGGCTAAGGTCATTCCTTATAATATTGCATGTATGGAAACTTATTCAAGTTGCAAGGTGGACGATTAATGTTATTGCTAAGTGTAACATATTTTTAATGTGGTCCTATAATAATTAATTGAGAAGGTCTAACAACCAACTTAGGGAATTGTTTAATGGAATCAATATAAAGGAAATATATTTTCCTTTATCATGAGGTATGGAATTGTATTGATCACAAGTGATTGTAGGCATCAAAGAGAGCATAATGTGAAGTTAAGTAGATTAGGGTGAAAGTAAAGGGAACCTCAATTCTAAGGTTTGATTTTTGAGGTTTGTGAGCTGGTCTAAAAGGTTTGAAAGTGTTTGGTTTGGTTGATATAATATGGGAAAAAGGAACATAATAGTAAATTACTTGTTTGTGTAGGGAGCTCTTCTTGTAGTTGAAATTGCATATTTGGGCAATGAGCTCTCCTTGTATACATTGTACCACAATTCCTAACAAGGTTGGCACAACTCCTAATAGGGTTGGAATCTCCTAATAGGGGCTGATATATAGTAAATGTTATAATAGACTCCTAATAGTTCCTATCCTCTAACAAGTAATATTTATATTAGTACATAATCTTGTGGGCATCATTCCCACTGGTGGTTTCCTTTTGATCAAGGGTTTCCCTAGTTAACATATCTAGTGTAATTGTCTATGTGCATATTGCTATGCTTGCTGGTTACTTTTGTTGAATAATTAAGTTTATTTAAAGAAGATAAGTTCTTTTAATTGTTGGATAACTGATTCAAATTACCACCCCCCCCCACCTAGTTATCTTGGTGGGCTATTATTTCTAACACCCTTGGGGTGGAATTCAATGTAGGCCTCATTAAGATAATTCCTAAAGGTGGTGACAACATTGTGTTAAAACCAACATACATATCACACTAATAAACGTGAGGACCTATAAGGTTTGTGCCAAAATTTTAGCTACCAGAGTGGAAGATATTCTCCTCGAAATCATCAACCCAATGCAAATTATCTTTTTTCAAAGGCAGACATATCATTAAAAAATTAATCATTTACTAGGAAGCTTTAGATTAGGCCAATGTCCCAAGTCACAATATTGGGATGCTCCCCATTGATTATGAGAAGTTTTATGATAGGTTAGAATGGAATTTCATATTGATGATTTTGAATTCACTATGATTATCCCACTCATTCTACCATAAGGTGGAAATTTTGATGAAAGATGCCTTAGCTATTGTGGAGGTTAATAAGGTGAGATCTACTTATGTTGAGCTATGTAGATCTATCAGGAAAGGGCATTCCCTTGCTCCCTCTCTCTCTTTTCTTGCTAGAAACTCTCTTCACTACCTCCTAAGGGACAATCTTCTTTCCCCTAAGATCAAAGGCCCCATTATCCCCAATCAAGAAAATATTTCAAATGTATAATTTCTAGATGACACTACCTTGGGTAGCAAGATCTCCATTAGGAAATCTATCCTACTAGGCTAGGAGGATCACCTACTTCCATGGTGCAAAAAATTTAACATTGGCTGGGGTGGTCCAAATGACATAGTTAGGTATCTTATTGTTCCTTTTATTGTTGAACTTGATGTTATTAACATGTGGTTGTATTTCAAGGATAAAGTGATTACCAAACTTGGAAACTAGAACTCCTCTTATCTATCTTTGGTTGGTCCTGCTCAAGTCTATTATACAATTATTTCTTCATATAATATGCACTTTTCTTTTCTATAGCTTTTCAATAATGGCCAATTTGATTTTCCATAGATACATTTGGGGGCGTTCTCTCATCAAATGGGAAAGGAGACAAGGTGGGACATGTTGTAAAATGGGATTGGTGCTCCAAATGCAAGGACACAGAGGATTGGGATAGAAAGATCTTAGACTAAAAGGTTTAGCCTTAGCTATCAAATGGATTTCTTGTGCTATTGAAGGTAATTAGCTTTGCAAAGTTCTCATCAAAAATAATATTAGTATAGGATATCCTTGTTGATCTCACTTCTAGAGTAACTTAGATATGGTGGATGTCTTATCTGTCAATCTAAAATTTTCTATAGGATGATCCAATGTCTCTAAGTCTTTTTCTTTATTTGATGTGCAAAATAAAACATCTCTTTGAGTGTTAAAATATGTACTTGTGGTATTTTTTAATTACAATACACTATATCTAATTAAAACACTATAAACTCAATATGAGGATATTCTTGACTTTTATCTCTATTAATAAGCATTTATATGTTATTAACAAAAATCATTAAAAAGAGTAATACTTATTGAAAATTTATCTTTTGAAAGTAATTTAACTTATTTAGTATTTTCACACAAACTAGTGTAAAACATGCATTTAATAGACATTTTCAATTAGAAAATTTTGAGAACATATATAACTTATCTAGAAAAAATTTATTTAGACGCATGTTTGAAAAAAAATTATTTTAAGGTAGAAATACCCAAATTTAGTCATTCTAATAAGTCAGCATGCAAGGTGAAGAAATTTTCCACTTTTATGTAGGAAATTGAAACCCTAAAAATATGTAAGATTTCCAAAAATGGTATATGTACTCATGATTAGTTCATATGCTTACTTGAAGACTTTTTATTTTACCATTCTAAAACCAATTTGAATACCTAATTTAGCCTCATAAGCCTAAAAATCTTTAAAAGTAGGAATCGAAGAGATAGGTAAATAAATTCTTTCAAGATCAAGAAAAATGATGAATATTCTAATTGAATCAATTAGTTTGGAAGATTATACTTATGCAAGTTGACAATGAAAGGCCAAGGTGATTTTTTAATGAATCTACATTAATGACTAAAACTAGATAATGAAAATTCAAATTGGTAGAGATGCTCTAGTAAATAAGGGAAAGAGATAGGATTTTCCCAAGGGATAAGGGTTTGAAGAGATGAAAACCCAAGAAAGTCTAAGAATTTTGATAGTGTAGAGTTCAGGGTATCTCAATTGTGGGATCTACCCTACTAAAAGAGTTTTAAATTATAGATAAGCTTAAATAAACTTTAATAACTATGCAAAAATAATGCATCAAGTATGAAGAAGATGATGAAATAGAAAATGAATTGATGGAAATGAACATAACCTTGGAGGAAGATCTAACTGAAGCCAACAAGTAGCTTAGATTCAATCCCCTATAAATAATTAAGCACTTGAACTAATTAGAACAAATGAAGATATCAGACAAAGTTTTCAAACATAAAAGAGGAATCTTGAAATCAAATCAAAGATAAGGATGATATCATGTTCAAAGTCTGAATCTAGTGAACAATATACTAAATGCATACTAAAGTGGTTATAATGAATAAAATAGGTAAATACTTAATTAGAATGAAAATTTGAGAAAAATAATTTGAAATTTTAAGAAACAATTTGAAACTTGAGAAAGAGGTCAATGAGACATTCCAAAGGTTTTAATTGAGCATCAATTTTATATTATAAACAACTATAGAATCAAAGAAGGCTAAGAGATATAAATAGCTTAGGATATACCAATAATAATAAGTTAGAAATTTTACAATTATGTAAATTTAAAAAAATAAAAACAAAATTGTATTGTATGACCGAAAGGAACCTATTGTTATAAAAGTTAAGAAACCAACTCAACCTACTTGTTCTAACTATGGAATGAATGGTCAAATGTCAAATGTTTGTATAGTAAGAATAATTAATGTTTGAATAATTACATCATTCAATGTGAATTTTTATAGATGCAAGAGCTTTAGACATCAAGAAAATCAATGGAGATCGAGAGCTCATAGCATATCATCTGGATAAACTTTTACAAGTTATTTTAGACATGCAATCAATATAGACATGAAAAAATCAAAATTGTAGATCAAGAGTTTTACCAACAAGAATACAAAAGAAATTTACAAGAATAATGGTAAGAGAAGTAAATAATCCATCTATGTGAAATTTTTGTGGAAATTTTTGACAAATGAAAGTGAACTATAGATTTCAATAAGAACTGGAGTTAATTTATGACTTTGGAGATCAACATGCATGGCATGATTTATTTATCACAACTATGGGCACCTCACACAAAATTGTAGATAGTAACAAGAAAATAATGATGATAACAAAGGGAAAGTAGTGGCTAATAATGAATAAATAACAAATTATATGAAGAAAGTTTGGAATCTAAAGGAGCAAAGTTAAGAACCAATAGGATACCCTCCATCCTTTGGTCAAGAGGATTCATCATCAAACACAAAATGTAAGTTTTATTTAAGGACCAAAAAGAACATTGATAAATCTATTTATCACATATGAAAAATAATTGAATTATCTATTAACATATTTAGATGTAGTAGAACTCATAAGGGATACATTTCACAAAAATCAATTAGAATTATATTACTTCTTTTGTCATTTAAAGTTACATAGTTATTGAATGATAAGATTAGTTATAATGCAAAAAGAATGTAATCACTCAAGGGTCTAGTTATTGGGTAATATGGTCATTATAAGTAAAGAGCATCTAGTAAGAGTATTTATTGAATAAATAGTTATTTGTACAAGTTTTGGTAGATATATGTGTGTTGGCCCTATTCATTGTTACCTTCCATTTATGAAGAGCTATCAATTAAGTTGAATTTGAGAGATCAATTATACCTATTGCAAATTCTTATTGATTATAAATTTGGTATAAATTGAATAGAACAAATTTTGTGCCCTAGCTTATTATAGTTAGTTGAGTTGCATACTCATGTAGGACATGAAAACTTTAGAGCTAGAAAATAATCTTTTGACCATATTTTATGGATAGATGAGGAAAAACAAGTATAATGACATATGTATTTAATGTTGTCATTGGACTACTATTAGAAACAAAAGAATGCATACTAAGGTTGTTTAATACTGATGAGGCAGAGAAGATGATTCACACTAAGAAATATGGTAGAGCCATGAAAAGCAACAACATTTTAGATGTGGAAACAAGATTTTCAAAAAAGATTATAGATTATAAGGTTTATCAATTGAGTAGACTTAATAGTATATTGGGGAGTGTTGTGCCTAACACATATAAAATTTCTAAACTATGTATATGATATGACCTTAACAAAGTTGATGTAGACAAAGTTATTAGAAAATATGAATAAATTGAAGAAAGATCACAAGAAAGAAATTATATTGAATTTTTTCCTAAGGACTAAGTAGCTAAAATATTCAAAACTTATGAAGAATCATACAAGATAATTATATTGGAGATGAATAAGCCAAATATTGAAAAAAGAGGAAAGTAGTAGAAAACTTGGAAGCCAAACATGAAAGTGATGTAGGAAACACCTCATAGTTAGAGGAGAAAATAGAAGAGAAGATAGTAGAGCTCTATACTACACTAGAAAATAAGAAGAGGACAAAGAATAGTGTAAGGAAATGACATGCCCAAATTTTTAGGGCAAAAAGGAACTATAATTTTTTATTTTTTAAAAGGTTAACCTAGATTGTTTTCACATCAACATTTGCATAATTTGATTATGTTATATGTTACTTGAGTAGGCAAGGTACATCATTAAAATATTTGGGTAACCATTAAGTGTAATACATATTGTCACTTACTTCTTAGCAAGGGGATTTTGGTTTCGATAAAAAATCTAATTTTGGTATTTAAAGTAACATGTTAAGACATACTTACAATAATTATACTAGTCTCATAATTACCTTGACATGGCATTGATGAAAAAAATTCTTTGATTTTCCTGATCCCATTCATAATTAAGAGGGATAACTTATCCTATTAATTTAAAAGTAATTAACATTCCTTGTCCTATTTAATAACATGTGTCACCATGGCAACATTGTGGTGCTTCTAGGTTTGAGAAGATCTATATAAATAACTTTAGGCATCCTATATGTATTATAATTTAGTTATGCTCAATGTATCTATAAGATGTGTTGGATAATACTTAGAGTCTATGGTGACACTCAATTCATAAGTCTAAGGAAGGTGTCCTTACATAATCTACTGGCTAATTGCTATGCCCTTAAATTAGTATTTATAGGGTTATAAATAGTCAACGTATAGCTATGTTAATTCTTAATTAGGTCATGTTATCATTATTATATTATTATTTAGGTAGGTAGGTTGGCCAAGGTGTTATGTAGGGTTGTGTCTATTCAACCTAGGCATAATTAGTTATATATAGGAGGTTGTGAGTCTTATTTCAAGATCATATTGTGAAGTGCACTCTAATTGGAGATATTTGGAGGTTTCCCCCTCAAAGTGGCATATTACTCTTAGTTATTAACAAGTATTTATATAATATTTCATATTATTTCTTCTATTGTCCAGGTTATTTTAATACAAATGGTATTAGAGCATGATCTTGGAACCATAGAGGCAAGATATTTTCTCAACATTGGGGTGATTTTGGGAAGAGCATAACTTTCAGATTTTAGCTAATTTCTCAAATATTTTTAAAGGGTTTTTTAAGACTATATTGAAGAATATGTATTCCAAAATTCAAAGGAATTGGAGAAAAATTGAGAAAATTATTGCAGAATTACTATTTCTACACAATTTATTGAGACCTTCATATCTCTCACTTCTTGCCAAATAATTATATAACTTGTATTGGGTTTCTAAATACATAGTAGAGGAACATAAATTTTAAGCCTTGGAGAAATTGAAGAAATTAACCAAGATATTGCAAAATAAGGAAAATTTTCTCTCAAGGGAGAAAATTTGTTAATTTTTTTTGGATTTTTTTCCAAGTAAGGGTATCTTGGCCCTAGTAATTATAGTAAACAATAAATAGATAAATTAGTGAATTTACATTTCATTTTTGTGATCTATTTCAAAAATATTGGTTTCCATCATGATGGGGCCTTCATCAAGAGGCAAGAAGAATGCTACCATGTCGGGGAAATCCTATGGTCAAGTTTGGGAAACAACAAAGAATAGTAATCCCAATGAGGAACTAAGTATGTTCAAGGAGGAGGTTAAGAGGGATATGCATGATCTATGAGGAGATATATCAGATATATGAAGTATGTTAAGCACTTATATGAATGAAACAAGGAAGGAGCTCTCAAGAAATCAAGGTCAAACCTTCAAGTTGACTAATAATGACACAAATTTTAATACTCCTACTAGATCTAGGAATTTTTTTTCCAAAGGTTGATATGCATGAATTTGATGGCAAGGATCTTGTAACATGGATAAATCAAATGGAGAATTTTTTTGAAGTACATCAAACCCCATATGGGCAAAAGGTCATGATGGATCCCTTGTATCTAGAACTAGATCAATTCATTTGGTATCATTGGATTGGTACTCATAGGAGGAAAAAGGGTCTCATTGTATCATGGTCAATTTTTACAGAACTCTGGAGCACAATATAGCAATAGTGTGACAAAAAACTTCTTTATCCAACTTGCTAAACTTCAACAAATAGGAACAATTAAGGATTATATTCAAAAATTCAAAAATATATCATTAAGAGTAGATAAAATTATAGAGGAGAAATTGAATGATTTATTCTTGAGTGGTCTCAAAGATCACATTCAACATGATGTACACATGTTTTATTCTAGCTTAATAAATGAGTCTATTATATTGGCACATTGGGTAGAGGAGAAGTTCTTGATGCCTATAAAGTAAGGGGCTAATGTGCAAAGAGAAAAAGGATATTCAACACCTTCTCTTCCTCAATGTACTAGGTTGACTCCACAACAAATTGATGTGAAAAGAGAAAAACTATTGTGTTTCAATTGTTATAGAAAATATAGTCAAGGACATAAATGTAGTGAAGAAAAAATGTTCTATATTGAAGGTCCAAGTGAGGAAGAAGAGGATAAATCCATATTAGAGGAGGATAGGTAGTCAGGTGAGGAATCACATGATTCTCAACTAATCATTTCTTTTCATGCACTTTTAGGTTTCAATGCACCAAAAACTCTCAAGGTAGTGGGTTTCTTAAAGAATCAAAAAGTAATAGTGTTGATCGACTCAGGTAGTACTCATAATTTCATCAACAAAAAGCTAGCAACTCTTCTAATTTTTTATTATATCTAGCCATAGAGTTTTATATTTTTATTGTAGATAGGGGCACTATTATTTGTTAAAGGAAGTGTCATAGCATCAAATTATCTATGGGAGATTATCAACTTGATACCCTAATGTATGTGATATCTATGGGTGCAGAAGATTTTTTTTGGTAGTAAAATTATTTACTACATTGGGAGCAATTGAGATGAACTTCTAAGAACTATTCATGAGATTTTAATCAAAAGGAAAGGTAGTGGAGCTAAGGGGATTGAAGGAAAAATCCCCACAGATGGTAAGCTCTCATCAAATGAAAAAGTTTCTTAAGAAAGGAGTAGATGGATTTGTGGCAAAACTATGTTCATTAGAAGTCTCCCAATCTAATGCTCTTATTCATCTAGATTTACAACCAATAATTGATCATCATTCATTTATTCTTGGAGATATGCTTAGAGGGCTTCCTCTAAAGATGGATCATGACCATGCCATACAACTAGTTCCTAGGAGCCAACCACCAAAAATTAGGCCTTATAGGTACCGAGATATACGCAAAATTGAGATAGAAAAAATTGTTGAGGAAATGCTAGAGGTAGGAATTACTAGGCATACCCAAAGTGCTTACTCCTTACCTATTGTGATGGTGTGTAAGAAGGATGAAACTTGGTGCATGTTCCTAGATTATAGAGTTCTCATCAAGTACATGATTAAAGATAAGTTTCCTATTCTAGTCATTAATGATCTTCTAGACAAATTAAAATGGAGCTATGTATTTTACCAAGTTAGATCTTAGAACAGGTTATCACCAAATTTAGATTAAAGAAGAAGATATTTTCAAGACAACATTTCAAACTCATGAGGGTCATTATCAACATTTGGTGATGCCATTCGATCTTGCCAATGCACCATCTATATTCCAAAGTTTGATGAATTCTAATTTTAAGAAGTTCTTGAGAAAGTTTGTGTTAGTATTTTTTGATGATATATTAATTTATAGAAAAAATTGAGAAGAACATTTATAGCATGTAGATCAAGCATTAAAATTAATCAAAGATCATCAACTCTATGCTAAGCCATCCATGTGTACTTTTGGTCTTAAGGAGGTGGAGTATTTGGAACACATGGTTTCACATGAAGGAGTAAAATTGGACCATAACAAAATTAAGGCTATCATCGAATGGCCTATTCCAAAAACCATTAAGAAGCTAAGGGGTTTCTTAGGATTGTCCAGGTACTATAGAAGATTTGTGAAGAATTATGGTCATATAGCAACACCCCTTATCACTCTATTGAAGAATGTTTCTTTTCATTGGAATAAGTCTACTAATGTAGCATTTTAGCAATTGAAGAAGGCTATGTGTACAAATCTAATGCTTTACACTCCAAACATCAACAAGGAATTCATTGTGGAATGTGATAGGAATAGTTCACATACAAGAAGGTCGATGAATTTTTCTTATGAGGGTCATTGATTAAAATGTAAAAATCAACTCAAACCTATTTATCAGAATGAAATACTAGCAATCCCTCATGTAGTTACAGAATTGAGGCTTTACTTAATAAGTTGACACTTCAAGGTTAGGATAGATCATGATAGCCTAAAATATTTTTTGGAATAAAGACTACCATTAGAGGAGCAACAAAAATGGGTCACTAAGATGTTGGGATATGACTTTGAAATTGTATACAAGAGAGGGAAGGGAAATATTGTGTCCAATGTACTTTCCAAAAAGGATAAAAATGATGAAGCCTTATTGTGTGCCATTTCAATATTACAAAAAAAATTGGGTGTTAGAAGCCAAATAGTTGCAAAATGATGTTGCAACAAGTAATCTCATCTAGCAAATGAAAAATGACGCTAGTAGTTCAGATAAGTTTTGTTTAAAGGGGGATATTCTTTGATAATAAGAGAAATTGTATCTCTACAAATATTCCACTCTGAAACACAACATTCTCAAAGAACTACATGAGTCCCCAATTGGTGGTCATTCAGGATTTTTGAAGACATATCATCAGGTCAAGCAAGATTTTTTTTGGGAAGGGATAAAAGGTGATGTTCAAAAATTTGTGGTTGAATGTTTGGTTTTTCATAGAAATAAGGGGGAAACAATTAAGACAATAGGTCTCTTTCATCCTATATCTATTCCTAGCCAACCTTGGGAAAAGGTATCCATCAACTTCATCACAAAGATTCCCAAATCTAAAGGTCATAATGTGATCATGGTAGTAGTTGAAAGCTTCACTAAATATGCACATTTCATTGCATTATTACATCCTTTTACAACAAGTAAAATTGAAAAAGTTTTCTTGGAGAATAATCAAAAGATACATGGTACACCTAAGGTTATTGTTAGCGATCGTGATCCTATCTTTACTAGTCACATTTGGAAAGATTTATTCTCATGTTTGGGTACTCAATTGGCACATAGTTCTTCATACCATCCTCAATCAAATGTGAAAACTAAGGTTTTTAATGAATTCCTAGAAGGATATCTACATTCTTTCACTTCAAAAAAAAATCTCAATGGATAGAATGGCTACCTCTTGCAGAATAGTGGTACAATAATTCTTTTCATAGCTCATCAAAAATGTCTCCATTTTTGGCACTTTGTGGATACCATCCTCCTTCCATCATTTCATCATTAATGGTGTCACTAAGAGTTCAGGTAGTAGAGGACCACTTGGTTCATCAACAATAGGTAATTTTAGGACTCAAGGAGAATTTAGATATGGCACATAATCAAATAGTGTTCCAACATCATAGTGTTAGAAATTTTGGAGTTGGGAATTGGGTCTTCTTGAGATTGCAGCCTTATAAAAAAATCACAACGAAGCAACAAAAAAAAATAAAAATAAGTTGTCTTCAAGATATTATGGACAAAACCAAATCAAGCAAAAGATTAGTAGTGTTTCCTACAAGATTGAGTTGCTACCAACAACAAATATACATTAGTGTTCCATGTTTCTAGTTTGAAGAAGGTAATTGTGTAGAATTTTCCTACTTAAACAATAGTACTAGAGCTCGATGAAGAAGGAAGAATAGTTTTGGAACTAGACTACATTCTTCAAACATGCACGAAGAACCTAAGAAATAGAACCCTCACTCGGTATCTCATCCAATGGAAGAACTTACTAGTTGAAGATGCCACATGGGAGGATGAGGAGTTCATTCAAAAGAATCCACACTTGGTTAGCATTAAGGACTTGGTTGGCCTAGGTGTTATGTAGGGTTGTGTCTATTTAACCTAACCATAATTAGGTATATATAGGTAGTTGTGAGTCTTATTTCAAGATCATATTGTGAAGTGTGTTCTCATTGGAGATATTTGGAAGTTACCCCCTCAAAGTGACATATTACTCTCATTTATTATCAAGTATTTATATAGAATACTTCATATTATTTCTTCTAATGTGCAAGTTATTCATTACACTAATAGCTCGTTAATGTTTTCTATTTGAGTGAATGTGTTATGTATAATTCAAGTCTTATAAGTCATATCTATGAATTAGGAGGTGGTATGTATGACATTGACACCTTAACTAAGTTTATTTACTTTAGGATCATTTAATATCCCAATTTATGTGCATAGAGACTCTTTGCATTGACATATATATAAGGGTGAACCCACACTAATGGGTTCCACTTTAGTGGAACAAAGAAACTGTAAAAATTTTGGCAAATCATGATTTTAGCTAATTGCATTTGGTATGGCATGTTTGCACGAACATATTGATGCCCAAATTGCTATGTTCGCACGAACATATGAAAGCAACATTTTCGGTGCTTAAAACCATGTTTTTAACTTTTTCCATTTCATTTTCATGGTGACTACTATTGACTCACAGGTTCGGGTGAACATATGATTTTTACTACCCCCACCATCATCATCTGTTGCTTTCATTCAGATTCTTCATCTTCAAGTATGTCGAAAAATTATTAATTCAATGTTTTGAAAAATTTTAAAGCATTTTTTAATGTTTTCAATGCATTTTTAAAATATTTTTAAATCATATTTTAATGTTATTTACATTTTCAATGATTTTGAAAGCACATCTAAATGTTAATTTAAAAATTTTATTGTTTATTTATATTAATTTAGAAAATAGTAAAATATTATACAGAAAATATTAGAAAACATTAGGGAAAATAGTAGAAAATTTATAATATAAAATTTAGGAAAAACATTAGAAACATTAGAAAACAAACTTTGAAAAAATATTACAAAAAAATTAGAAAACAAATTTGGAAAAAATATTACAAAAAATTAGAAAATTTGGAAAACAAATTTACAAAAACTATTACAAAAATATTAGAGAATTTATAATTGAATATAAAATTTAGAAAAAAAATAATAAACATGAATTAGAAAATTTATAAAAGAATATTAGCAAATTTAGAAAAAAAAATTACAAAAATATTAGAAAATTAAAAAAAAAAAACATTACAAAAACATTAGAGAATTTATAATTTAATTAAAAATTTAAGAAACAAATTAAGAAAAACTATTTTAAAAAATTAGAAAATTTAGAAAAAAATAATTATAAAAATATTATAAAATTTAGATAAAAATATTTTAAAAAATTAGAATATAAATTTAGAAAAACATTAAAAAAAATATTAGACAAATATTAAAAAAAAAAAAATTTAATATAAAATTTAGAAAACAAATTTAAAAAAAAACAATATTACAAAAACATTAGAAAATTTAGAAAACAAATTTGCAAAAACATTACAAAAACATTAGAAAATTTATAATTTAATATAAATTTTAGAAAACAAATTTAGAAAAAACATTAGAAAAATGTTTAAAATTTTATAATAGTATAAATTTTAGAAAAATTTTTTTTTTTTAAAATTAGAATAACATAATAAAATTTATAATAATATAATATTTAGAAAAATATTAGAAAAAATATTAGAAAAATATTAGAAATATATATATGTTAATGTTGAATATAGAGATGTATGTTTTCGATATTAATGTTTATATATATATATATATATATATATATATATATATATATATATATATATATATATATATATATATATATATATATATATATATATATATATATATATATATATATATATATAAATTAACATCTAAATGTTAATTTAAAAATTTTATTGTTTATTTATATTAATTTAGAAAATAGTAAAATATTATACAGAAAATATTAGAAAACATTAGGGAAAATAGTAGAAAATTTATAATATAAAATTTAGGAAAAACATTAGAAACATTAGAAAACAAACTTTGAAAAAATATTACAAAAAAATTAGAAAATAAATTTGAAAAAAATATTACAAAAAAATAGAAAATTTAGAAAACAAATTTACAAAAACTATTACAAAAATATTAGAGAATTTATAATTGAATATAAAATTTAGAAAAAAAATAATAATAAACACGAATTAGAAAATTTATAAAAGAATATTAGCAAATTTAGAAAAATAATATAACAAAAATATTAGAAAAAAAAAAAAAAAAACATTACAAAAACATTAGAGAATTTATAATTTAATAAAAAATTTAAAAAACAAATTTAGAAAAAATATTTTAAAAAATTAGAAAATTTAGAAAAAAAATATTATAAAAATATTATAAAATTTAGATAAAAATATTTTAAAAAATTAAAATATAAATTTAGAAAAACATTAGAAAAAGTATTAGACATATATTAAAAAAAAAAAATTAATATAAAATTTAGAAAACAAATTTAAAAAAAAACAATATTACAAAAACATTAGAAAATTTAGAAAACAAATTTGCAAAAAATATTACAAAACCATTAGAAAATTTATAATTTAATATAAATTTTAGAAAACAAATTTAGAAAAAACATTAGAAAAATGTTTAAAATTTTATAATAATATAAAGTTTAGAAAAAAAAAATTTAAAAAAAATTAGAAAAACATAATAAAATTTATAATAATATAAAATTTAGAAAAATATTAGGAAAAATATTAAAAAAATATTAGAAATATATATATATATATATCTGTGTGTGTGCGTCAAATTCACCTTAATATCTTAATCTTAGAAGTTTAATTAAATGACATATCTTAAGGGTCTAGATCCTAAATTGTACATGTAACAATATAGGTTAGAATGTATAATTTTTTATTTTGAACATAGATGTACATGTATATTTGTTCATGGTTAAAAGTAGATGTATGTACATGTTTTAAATAAATTCATATTTTTATATGTATAATTTGTGTGTGTATATATGTTAACTATTGATCTTAATTTATCTTATAACTAAGTGTATAATTAACTATATTTAATGACAAGTTTTAACCTGGGAGACCCTAAATTATAAATGCATAAGAATGTAGATTAAAATGTATATTTTATTTCATAAATGTACATGTAAATATGTTCATGTTAACATAGATCTGCATACATGTATGTGTTCAATATTCATGTTTAAATGTGTAATTATTTTTAATGTCTTAATAATCAGAGTATATAATTAGTTATATAATGTTCAACGTCTATGTCTTAAGGGGAGATCCTAAATTATACATATATAAGAATGTCGATTAATTTGCATATATGTATGAATATAACATACGTGTGTACATACATAAGAACATATAATTTAGAACATGTATGATGTAAAGAATACATGTTAGAATATTTAATTAATACAAGTTTTAATTATAATCTAACATAACCTGATTAGAATATATACAAACATAAAGAATGTTCATCATGTATATTTAAACTTGTAAAGATCTTATATATTACTTAAATTTTAACTCTTAAACCTTAATGTTAAACAATAGGATCCTAAATACTAAACATGGTCATAATCCCAATTGGAAAACCATAAATTTCATAAATTATAACCCCTAATCTTAGATGATTAAACATAACTCCTAAATTTCAAATCTTAGATGATCCCTAATACAAATCCTAACCCTAAAACCATACATTTCATAAATTAGAACCCCTAATCTTAGATGATCCCTAATACAAATCCTAACACTCTAGCCATGTTGAACTAACAATGATGTAAACCCATACGCTAACCCTCTTTAAACCATACTTCTAACAATGATACAAACCCATGTTTAACCTCTACATCTAACCTTTTAATAAAAATCATTTAAACCATAAATTTTAAACCATGACCCTAAATAGTAAACCCTAATATTTGTACACTAATTTATCTTAAAATGTTAGATTCTAATGCTAAATTGTAATTCTAAAAGAATACTTAGACTTTAATGTCTTAATCTATGTATATAATTAACTATATAATATAATTCAATGACATGTCTTAAGGGGAGATCCTAAATTATACATATACATGAATGTACATTAATTTGCATATCTACCTACTACATGAATATATAACATACATGTACATCCAAACCGAAACCCTAACCATTATCGAAACCTTAATGTGCAATAGGTACGTCGAATAAATTTTGAAGGTCAATTATGCAAAAGATCATAACCTAGATTATAAACACAACCCTAACCTTGATTATTACATAAACCTAAACCATTATCCTAACCATAACCCTATTCTTAACCATAAAATTAAATGTGTTCCAAAGTCTAACTCTAATTCTAACCTTACCTCTAATCCTAGTCCATGATAATATGTATGTTGTAATCCCTTATACTAATCATAATTGTAACATTTTCCTGATCTTAACTCTAATCCTAACCCAAACATTAAAACCTAACACAAAACAAGATTATAGCCCAAACTCTAAACCTAATCTTAACCATAATTGTGACATAAACCTAAATCATTATCCTACCACTAACCCTAATTATGAATCTAAATGAAATCCCTAACATTCATCATAATTACAACCACAATATAAACTTTCAAGAGAACCATAATAATAATTTTAAACCCAAAACCAAATCACAATAAGAATATGAACTATGATATAAATCTTAGCCATAATCATAATAGTAACTATAATTCTAATCCTATAGTCTATAAAATAATTGTAATCTTAACTTGACAATAATCTTGATAAAAACTTTTCTTCTAACTATAATACCCAAGATCACATAATATTAATAAATAAATAAAATATTACATTATTTAACTTAAATATAATAATAGAAATTTTGAATGAACTAAATTTAGAATTAAACAATATAACTAAATAGTCTATGTGCTATCTTATTAGTTTCACAATTTCATTAAAAAGTAGACCATCTATCTTTTAGACATATCTATAATACAAAATAAATAATGCTAACAAAATTAATTTCATTATTCTTGTTTTATATCAAATTAATATTTTTAATTTAATATTTAAATTTTCATTCTACTATATTAAATTTAATAATTAATAATATATAATTTGACAAATAATAAATATATAATATTACCTACAAAATATTTAAATCTAACATTTTATATAAATTTTCTTTTAAAAAAAAAATAACATGACACACTATAATTTATAAATTGTTTAGTTTTTCATAAAATAAAAATTAGTTTAAATCTAAAATATTAAGAAACCATTAAGTTCATTTTATAAGGTTATACTCTTAAAATATAATTTAATCAAATTTGCCAAAATAAAATCAAATAAAAATGTTAAGGAATAGAGGAGGTTAATTTAATTTGGCTGACATTTCAATTAATTGATTTGAACCAATTAATAAAATCATAAGCATATTATTATTATTACAACATCACTACCTTAAAAATATTTATGATTCTAAGAAACCTTTTCCCAAGCAGGATACATCTTTAAATTGTGAGAATGGTACAATTTCAAATGCACACTTGACTCAATAACCCCAAATCAAAATCATTCAAATTCCATTTGAAAAATTTAACAAATATCTTCCAAAATGTAAATCTTCAGAAAGGCTAATGTGATCAAACTCCTATTATTGGAATGAACTCCTTGATATCAAATGACCTCCCCAAATCATAACTTGAATCGATGACTTCAATAAAAAATCATTTACACCCAATTAAAAAAACACAAAAGAAACTTCAAAACCCTAAATCCTCCTAAAGGCTAATGCGATCAAACTTAAATAACAATGCAATAGACAATAGCTCTTACCTTCCTTGTTCATGACTCCTCATTCTCTAAAGACATGATCACCATGGGAATATCCTTGAGCGTTGATAACTCCTGTATGAAATTTTTTCCAAGGAGTCAAAATGGAGAACCCATTTCATTTTGCATATTCCCAAATGAACTTGAAATTTCTCAAGTAAGCCAGATTTATCATGAACAAAAAGAGATATTAAATACCTTGACTCTCCTAAGATATATAAGATCTTTACATGTTCAAATATACATGATGTACATTCTTTATGTTTGTATATATTATAATAAGTTATGTTAAAGATTATAATTAACTTTTATTAATTAAATTTTGTAACATGTATTCTAAGTTTGGTCATACATGTGTTCTAAGCTATATGTTCTTATATATGTACATGTGTATGTTATATTCTTACCTATATGTAAATTAATCTAAGTCCATGTGTTACAGATTATCTAGGTCCATGATGTGTGATGCATGTTCAATTACATACATTTGTATAATTTTTAATTTTAAAAATAAAAAAAATTGTGTGTATAGTAGGCAATTCAGCGAGATTCATACATTTGTATAGATCTATGGCTTCACACAATTAGTTAGATGTGGCTTCTGGTGTGGCATCTGATGTAGTTCCCATTGTGGGTCCTGTTGCAACACATGTTGGTGCGGCACCTGATGTAGTTCCTATTGTGACACCTATTGTGGCTCCTCATGTAGCTCACCGTGTTGCTCATGGTGGGGCTTGTGTTGGAGCTCATGGTGTACCTCGATGTAGAGCTCATCGTGTAGCTCATGTTCTATCTCTTGGTGCGGCTCAAGGTGGTGGAGGTCCTACTATGGCTCCTGGTGTGGCTCCTATTCCAAGTCAGGCTGCACCTGTAGCTCCTACTAGAGGTCCTGCTACACCACCTCCATGCATCGATATTGATGCTCTATTTACATTTTTAAAGAAATAGATTGCTAGATTATAGCACTCTATATCGACCTTTGATGATGGTCTTTATAGAGACATATGTACTATGATATGTAGGAGTACAGGATTTGACAGCTAGGTTTTGAGCTTACCATTCATTTACTCCTACCATATTAGCTTCCATATATAGCGAGCTTAGGGTTGAGGTTTCAGGAGATGCATCTTTCGATGACGTCAAGAGGGTAGGCCCCAAAGATGTCATCAAGAGAAAGCTCTTTCTAGAGTATGAGGGTACACGGGGTAGGGTGAGAGGTTATAGAGTCACACGATGTAGAGACCCTATTATTCCTAGTATGATCTATCCATGATTTTTAGTAGCACATGGTCGTTATCCTAATAATGACAAGATACCTCTTTATTTTGCATAGCAATTGTACACTGAGTTTCGTATAGGGCTCAATGTCAACTACTTGAATATTCTTGATTATTGTAGACAGGGGCATGGTCGGATTGTAGATTGTGACCAGTACCACAGTGTACATCATCTACCACCTCTAGATATTAGATAGTTTGTTGGATAGAGGATGCCCCCTATGATTGCTACAGATGCTCCTATTGCAAATAGAGTCATCATTGCTTCCAAAAGGGGAGCAATTAACACTATTGGGCACATTGCATTTGTAGTGACTAGTATCACATCATATTCTATTATTCATTATCTTCATAGTCGGCATTCTCGTTCACTTGGTCGACCATCTTCACAGGCATCTAGTAGCACTTCAGGAGCCTCCTCTAATTATGCCTATAGAGCTACTGGGCTACCATTGCCACATGATATTCGTGGTATTTTAGGATAGAAGAGACATATGGATGTGGCACTTTATTTTTTGGAGGATACATTGGATATTGTCAAATATATTTCTGATACACAGGGGATTCCACTACATGCAGTGATGGATGTTGTTAGACAACATCAGAGCCTTGACATGGTTCCATAGACACAAGTCGCCACACAAGTGCCAGATGATACACCTATGCATAGCTCACAACATTTAGCACCAGGCTCACGAAACTCTGTAGAGGACTTGAGCATACAAGTTGGAGATGTCAAGATCACAGTTGAGTGTCTTGATGAGTTTGGTGAGCATTTTTGAGGCCTATATATGATTGATGCTAGTTCAAGCCTGGGTGTTTCATCATACATGGACCTGTTGTTCAGAC